>MU182356.1:229583-285885 GCA_016904865.1 Pissodes strobi | reverse complement strand
AAAATAAAAACACATAATCATATTAATAACGCCAATACCATCTGAAAAACGACAAAAAAAATAAAGTTCGTATTTAAAAAAAGAAAGTTAATGATGATCCCTTGAAGACGAAACGCGGGATTTCAAACTGGATACCATCATTGGATAGAGTGGAAAAAGTGGCAATGCAAAAGTGCAATTCAATTTGAAATCCGTTTTTAAATAAGCTCAGGAAAAAAATAAAACGATTTTTCAAAATTTCGGTTTTTTCCGGATATCTCCGGAATTACTCGGAATTTTAAATCTTTCTAACCGGCATATTTTTAGGCACCTAAATGCGCAATTTTGCCTTAATTTGACCGACACTGTATCTCCTACGGTTTTCGAATTCCCCATACATAGACACGAATTCGAGCCACCCTGTACAGGGTTATCCAACGAGGACTAGACAAGGCAATTTTTTGACTTTCCCTGTACTTTTATTAAAAAAACTGAAATAGCCATCTTATGTAATTTTCTCCTGCGAATTCGGATATGTTCAGCAAAAAACAATTGAACATCAAATAAAAGTGATAGGGGTCACTTTGATATTTTTTAAATGGAACACCCTGTATATTACTACATTTTTGGACTCTCTAGAAAAATCTAAACACATTTTGTATAGTAGGTATATCCTATACCTATCTTTAGCTGTTTACCAAATATTGGCAGTTGAAAGTCGGGTATTTTGACACTTTGACAGGGTCTAAAATCTAAACCGCACAAGATGAAAGAAAACGGTTTGCACATTCCTATCTTAAGTTTTCATAAACTATCGAATGACAGTATCTTCGAATTTAACCTGCGGATAAAATTAACCGGAACTTTTAAACCTCCGGTTAAATTCAAAGTTACTATCATTCGATAGCTTATGAAGACCCAAGATAGGAATGTGCAAACCGTTTTCTTTCATCTCGTGCGGTTTAGATTTTAGAGCCTGCCAAAGTGTCAAAATGCCCGACTTTCACCTTTCAATATTTGGTAAACAGCTAAAGATAGGTATAGGATATTATACACAAAATTTGTTTAGATTTTTCTAGAGAGCCCAAAAATGTAGTAATATACAAGGTGTTCCATTAAAAAAATATCAAAGTGACCCCTAGCACTATTATTTGATGATCAATTGTTTCTTGCTGAACATATCCGAATTCGCGGGAGAAAATTACATAAGATGGCTATTTCAGTTTTTTTTTTTATAAAAGTTCAGGAAAAGTAAAAAAATCGCCTTGTCTAGTCCTCGTTGGATAACCCTGTATATTTTTTCAAATTATTTTTTGGTGTGTTTTCCATTCCATTCTTAATATTAAAGTATATTAGTCCGATAAAATTATGCAATCCATTAACCATCATAGATTCCTTGCGGCTTATGAATAAAAGGCATAAGCAAGTAAATGCTTTTACTATTTTTCTATCTCTGTTTGTTGTTAGCTACTGCATAAGTTTATCTCATGAAATATAAGCGAATAAGCTTTTGCTATTACTGTATTCATATGGGCCCTGGGATATATAACGAATTGAGTTTTTATTTAATTTTTAAAACTTTTTTCTCAACTTTTGCCCACGGTTTCGACCCTTTTTTATTTTTTTCCTTTGTTTTTTCGCCGAAAACCGCGTATCTCTAACTTTTTGATTTTTTTCTATAAGTCGTTTTATAATACTCTTATTAACATTATGGGCAATTTTTTCTTTTTTTTTATTAACTTTCTTTTCTTATTTCGAACTTTTCAAACATTTTTTTAAATTTTTTCCCATTTTTTCAAAAATTTTTGTTTCTTTTTTCATAAAGCTATTTTTTCTTCCCATTTTTGCCATCCCCGAGCTCGTAGCTGAACTCCTTCGCACTTTTTTCGCCGAAAACCGCGTTTCTCTTAACTTTTTTTTATATATTTGTTCCTATTTCGTTTCATAACACTTTTATTAACTTTCCGAACACCGCTTGTCAGATTTTCGATCCGAGTTTCCGTTGCAGAGATCTGCAAAAAACGATTTTTCCCCAAAATCCCTTAAATTAGAGCCTCCCCCCCCCCCCCCCCCATGAAACGCACCTACCATAAAAATTTCGACCCCGTAGCTCTTCCCGTTCTCCCCAAATTAATTATTTTAGTTTTGTCTTCTCCTCACTCTCCTGGCGGAACGGGAGGGGTTACGGGGTCCAGTTATCGTCCAGGATCCTCATTTTACCCCGGCTACATGTCCTGAAAAATTCAACCCTCTAGCTATACTAAAACATGCTTAATTAAAGGGGAGTTTCACTTTGATAGGCGTTTCACTTTGATAAGCATTTTTCTCTGACTTTACCCTCGCTAAAGAAGTTTCACATCAAAAATAATAATAAAGAATTTACCCCCAACTGCCAACCCCCCCTGCCAAAGTTACCAGAACTCTCAAGCACCCAAAAAAACCGCGGCATTAAATATTTCACATCAAAAGTAAAAAATACGGGTGACCCATTTTGACCCAAGGGCCCATATGAATAAAGTAATAGCAAAAGGTTATTCCCTTCAATTTCATGAGATAAACGTATGCAGTAATCTAACAACAAACAGAGATAGAAAAATAGTAAAAGCATTTACTAGCGTTTGCCTTTTGAATCTATGATGGTTAATGGATTGCATACTTTTATGGGACACCCTGTATACTTTAACATTAAGAATGAAATGGAAAACACTAAAAAATAATTTGAAAAAATGTACATACTACTCTCAGTTTTCATGGATTTTTCTTGTTTCACTTTTTCCCTTCTGAAAGGGGAGAGCAGATAATTTAGTTTGCCCTTTACATCATCAATAGTGGTTCCCATATCTTTTGCAATTTCACTCCAGGCGTCATGCTTTGGATAAAACTTATGTGTAGCTTGCCATATTTCTGGTTTCATTTTGTATAAATCAAATAATGGGAAACATATCTCATTGTCCCATTCCATTATGCGAAAAGAAAAATTTTAATAGGCTGAACGTTAGTTCTCTCTGACTAAATCAGTCGCTGTTCGTGGCAACGTCGCCACGCAAACAACAAATCCCTTTGGTGTACCGACATCGCTCGGAACACGCCCAAATGATTTCAAACGTTTGCTAATACGCGTGATACACGTCTCCACCAAACAAACATTGAGTTTGCAAACATTTGCAAACAATCGCAAACGTTTTGCGTGCTTGGTGGAGACGCACCTTTTTACAGTGCTTACAATGCCATCCATAACCCAAACTAACCCCTCCCTTGATCAGGATTTAGTAAAAAACAAAAAAGGCCTTATACTTGCAAGCTCTGTGTTAAAGTATTTTAAATATATTACTTTTCATGTGAATTCTTAAAAAAGATGACAGTTCAAGAAAAATATATTTTAATATTTCAAACATGAATAGTTCGACTTTATTAAACACTTTTTGTAATAGAAATATGCATTATTTATCTTGCCAATTCCATCTTTTTTAACATATATATTTTATATTTTTATTTGCTTACATTTCAATGAAAATACTAGCAAATGGTAATACTCCTCCAAGCAATATGATAACTCCAGGTTCCATGAACCATTTTTTCTCAGGAATAGGCCTTGGCACTGCATTGATTCTAAAATAAAACAAAATAAAGATTTTCGTTATAGCATTCAATAAGTAAGCATTACTAACACTAGATAAAATTGTTGAATTAAACAAATATTAGCACGTTTTTCAGAATGTAGCATTGTCATATTTTTCTTCATTTTGATCACTAAATCTCATTTACAAATAAAATAATACAACTAATGAGATGTATCGACAGTTAAAGATACTTCATTATTAGAGTATGACTATGAGTATGAGTATGCTTAGCCAATAAATATGGTTACCATTCTTATATGAGAGCAAAATAGGGGAAAATACAAAAATTTCTTTTCCAATATTGATATTAACTATTCAGCGTCCTTTTTAAATTAAATTATTAGTCTCTAGAAGATCAAAGCAAATATTTTAACTTGTCAGATTATTCGAAGTTGCTCGAAAGTATTTGCGTAAATGTCTCTTAAAATCATGTTAAAGTATTTTATATGGATGCTTACAACAAATTGGCGCATATTTCAGAATGTGCATGGCATGCCAATTAAAATGTTTCATCTTTCGGCGGTAAATATTTGCCTTGGACAACATTTAATTATGTAATGAATATGACATAAACTGGCACTAGTCCAATTTATGGGCCCTAACGAAGCTGAAATGTTTGTACGTTCAAAAGGCAAATCTACCTTTTCAAAAGTTAAGTCACAATCTAAAAAGAGGGTCTACTTTAATAGAAAGTTTTGCAGTCTCTCAAATTTTGACTCAGTTGCTGCTAAATCTCAAGCGTTGCATTTTAATATTTAACTTATAAAATAATTTATTTATCTCTGGGTTACACTCTATAAAAAGCATTAATTTTTTTTATTTGCATTCACTTACAACCATCAACAATTTTCAGTGCCCTTGGCAATATATTAAAATTAATGACATCGATAAAGGAAAATAACATTATTCAATGAATTAAACAGATAGGCAATAGAATTTAAGAACATGTTGAATTGTGTAAGTCTATTATATATCTTACCTGCATGGATAGTCTGGTTGCCCCGCTAGATTTCTGCCCAATACTGTACCCACCAAAGTCAAGGGTAAAATCACGAAAGTACAGATACACACAACAGCGATCTATAGAAAAAAAAAATAAAATTAAACCACTTAGCTTCCATTCAGTTGAATAGATGCAGCCATGTAGGTATGTTAAAAAATAATCATAAGAAGACGTAATTTCCATATTTACTTTCTCCATTATCATAAACAAGATTTTTAAGTCACCTGACTAATACCAAATATGAAATATGAGCAGATTTATCTATAAAATGCTTAAGCAACCGCGTAACTGTTCTTTTGGAATTTTGTTTGAAGCCACATATTTCCTATCTATAAAAACATCAAATAGTTTCAAAATGCATCTAAAAAATATCCTATCTTACAAAATCACATGGAATCTGAGAAAATATACAAAAAAACATAAAAAATCGAAAATATAAAGCTCCTTTAGGGAAAAATTGAGCTTTACTTTCTGTTGGCATAAATCACTATCAACAATCTATCAACAGTTAAAAAAAAAATATTTATATAAAAAGTTAATTTTTAGGAACCTCTCAACGTAAATTTAGCTTAAGAAAAGGTTGGCCTCATACGCTACTAATATTAATGTTGTTAATTATCTGCAAATTTTATAATCACATCACTACCTCTCAGTTATAATAAAGAAATGTAAATTTGCAATTATTTTCATATTTAGAAAATAGGGAAAAGAAAGCTAAAATTTAAAATCATTTCAAGAGTTAACAGTAATGCGGCCCAAAAATATTTGAGATAAAATTTTTGCATAGCACTAAAAACTTAATAAGGAAAATATTTGCTTTAAGCTCATAGATCAAAATTTTTTTAGCGATGAAAAATAATTTTCATTGAATATAAATATCGTAAGTGAAAAGTCGTGGTCACTTTCGATATTTGTATTCAATGAAAATAATTTTTCATTGCTAAAGAGTACTTTAGTCATCTATGAATTTAAAGCAAATATTTTCGTTATTAAGTTTTTACTGCTATGCAAAAATTTTACCCAGATGTTTTGGGGCGCTTTTCCATTAATTCTGAAGCTGACAAATGATTTTAAATATTCGAAAAATACCTTTTTTTTGTTGGGGAAACACTCCAACACGTGTATAACTTTCGTTTTTCACCGTATAGTTTGGTGATAACACCCTATACGAATGTAGGATGAATGAGCCATAATTAATCCACAAACAAATTTATTTCACCCCGGGGACAGCCCAATTTGTGCACTTAAAGCAGCATATTTCAGTCCTTCATTACGACCCCTTAGTCCGAACCTGTACACCGGTACTGTCTGTATAATAGATTACAATATAGCAACTTTTCACTCGTAAAGGAAATCGTTCTTAATCGTTTTCAATTTAATATATCTTTATCTCCGTTAGCATTGTGTAAACAATAATGTGTCAAATAAAGAAAGAAAACAGTTTCTACCCTTTCAATCTCAAATGAATTCGGCATTTGCGCCACCTTTAGTTATTTGGACTTGGCGCCAGGCTGCCAGCTATAAGAAGAAATTAGATTTATTAGTGCCTGACACTGATTAGTAACTGAACAACTAGCCCTGTCCTAGCTCTGTTTAAGGTAAATAATTCGTTTAAAAGTGTCTTACATCCACTCAAACGTGCTAGATCGGTCCAGTCACGGCGTTCTAGAAGTGCAGTTCCAACTTTCTCTCGAGCAACAGCGAAATTGCTGGTTCTCGTTTTCGCGTCAAAAGGTCTCACCCTTTTAGGCCATTTTCTCCGTTTGTATGCACAGATATTAGAGAATATCTAGTGCACCTCGGTTAACTTTGTTCAAGATTGGACCTCTTTTGGGCATTTTAACCCAATTCCTCGAAGCCAGAAACGACGTAGCGTCTCTGTTTCCTTGTAGTTGAAGAGAAGAAGGAAAATGGCGGTACCAGATGTGTGCAATTCAAATCAATGATTTAAAGTCAGATCCCTCGCTTATTAAAGTGAAGTAGAGCATTGGAAATCAAGGTATTCTCTGTGAGAAAGAAAGTTGCCCGTATTTAAAGCACAAAAGTTAAATAACCAAGACTTTTGTAGTAGTTATTTAGGAATAAGTAACCTTTGTATATTTAGCATTTATGTGTGAATGAGTGAGTGCTTGAAAGTAGATAGAAAATACTGTATATATTATCATATTCAAATGCAATTTACACCTGCATTATTAAATTAGATCAAATTGAATAACTAAACTGCTGGCCATTTGCTTTCGAGCAACAAAAATTTTGCCTAAATTTAAAACTAAATATGTTCTTAACTAGACATGATAACGACCTCTGATTTTTAATGGTTAATAGATTTGTCCCTTAAGAGAAAATTTCCAATGTTGGATTTTTGTAAACTGTCAAAATATTTTATATACAGGGTGTCAAAGAAGGCGATGATTTTTGCTCCAATTTCAATAGCATGTAACTTTCATAATAATTATTTAAATTTTGTCACTGTACATCAATTGAATCACTGGCCCATAGCAAAGAAAGCAGTCTGTCAAATTTTTGATATCTGCTATATTTTAATAGATACAGATTTTTTTGAAAAATCTTGTTTTTTTTTCAACTTTTTGGTAGTTAGACCACACTGTGCGTTGTATTGTGCAAACTTTGTAAGCTTGTTTATGTTCAGTACAAAAATTGTACCTATATGTTGTGATGTGCAGTGGCGTACTTATAATCACTATATGTCTATGGTTTATGAGTATCTCACAATTTTTCACGATTGTTTTGTGTTGGAAAGTACTTGCTCGCAATATCAAACTAGTGATATTTAATTTTAAGGGTTTTGAAAACAAGTTTAATTTTAGGAATAGTGCTGTATTAGAAATAAATAAATACAATTTTCCCAAAAATTAAATTAAAAAATTATAAATTTTTTAGACACACTGTAAAATATACATGTAGATGCAGTGCAATATTAAAAAATAAAAAATAAGGATAAAACTTGCTAAATCTAGAGGCGAGTACTTTCCAATACAAAACAATCGGGAAAACTGTGAGATACTAATAAACCATAGTATAAGGTGATTATAAGTACGCCACTGCACATCACAACATTTAGGTACAATTTATTTACTGAACATAAAAAAGCTTTTCGCAAGGTATAATGATAATCACTCATAAAATTTTCGCGATATAACGCACAGTGAGGTCTAGCTACCAAAAAGCTGAAAAAATCAAGGTTTTACAAAAAAATCAATATCTCTTAAAATATAGCTGATATAAAAAAAATTGACAAACTACTTTCTTTGCTATGGACCAGTGATTCAATTGACGTACAGTGACAAAATTTTAAAAAATGATTGTGAAAGTTACATGCTATTGAAATTGGAGCAAAAATCACCGTCTTCTTTCACACCCTGTATATAATATTTTTTGAAAGTTTAAAAAAATCTAACATTGACAAGTTTTTCCTAAGGGATAAGTCTATCAATCATTAAAATCCGTAGGTCGATATCATGTCTGGTTAACAAAATATTTAGTTTTAAATTTAGGCAAAATTTGCCTTGCTCGAAAGCAAATGGCCAGCAGTTTAGTTTCAATTCACAACGTATATCTAAAACCCCCACAACCATATCTTAATACAGTCCACTAATTTGCTTGTGGTTAATTATACAGTTAATTAGCCACCTACACCTTTATGACTTAAAAGCAATTAATAAAATTAATTTGTTTGTATCGACCACCTTTTGCAATTTTTTAAATATGACAATTGCAAATTTAACTCTTGTGATTATAATTGTGAGGTAGTGTGATGCAAATATAAAAACTTCCCTGAAAATTAATTTGGATACATATTAAGTGAAGACAAAAGTTATTATAGCAACTTAAAAACAAGGCTTTAATAATCCCATTTGGTAATTCGATTTTTCTAACTTAAGAATAGATTTAAGATTTAAGTCATGCTTTACCAATATTTCATTTAGTTCTCATCTATTGTTGCTGTGATTTAAATATTTTTTTAACTTACCATTGTTTCAAAAGGAATTGCCCTTGATGCATGATAATACATAGCAATGAAGTTGATAAAGAAGGCAGTTCCACATACAAATGCAGGTAACATAAATGCTGATGCTACCATTTGACGGATCCATAGTTTTCCACCCATTCGTGCATACAAAGAGCCTCCAAAGTATCCGTTTATAGGACCAGTTACCGCGTAGACAAATATAGCTGTTGAGAGTAGCATACCTCGCCTAAAAATTTAATCAATTTGTTTTTAAGATATTTCAGGACTAATAGATCGTAAAACTATACAATATTTTCTTATAAATTCAATTGTGAATTTATCACAAGTAATGAATTAGTACAAAAGAACTGTCCAAATGGTTCGTACGGGCATTTATACTTTGTGCAGCGAGTCTGCTACTTGTACACAACTCTGTGTATTATTCTAATAAAGTATTTACTATATTATTCTAAAGGTTATAATGAATACAAATCATTTTAAAATATCCTCTTTCGCTTCTTAATTTCTTAGTGTTAAATTAAATGACATAATCTTCATAACTTAAATTTCCCAATTCTAGTGGTGTTTGTTATTTTGTCTTTCAAATAACTGAAAGCTCTTATTATACTAAGGGCACCAAATACTGTTTTCATATTCACATTTAGATCTAACAAAGCTTTTATACATTTAGTCTCATATATGTTACCAATGCTTACATTATAAAGTAAACTACAGTGACAATTTGAGATTTATATTTAAGATCTCTGACTACTATTAGCTTGTCAGGTTTTACTAGCTCAGATCCATTTTGTTCATTATAAATTCGGAATTAAGGTCATCGATGTATATTATATTAAAATGCTAAGTAGCGATCCTCATAATACTACACTAACTATTTTGCCGAAAAATAAATATTTGCTGTTGTTGACATGAAATAGCACGCCATTTTAAATGATGATCTCTAATTCCAAAATGATGCCATTTGAATGATTTATCCCATTCTGAAATATTTTCCTGAATTTCTTATAACAGTCAGTCAGATAAGACCAAAAGTTAAGAAAAATAAACATCAGGGAGATAAAATACTGGATGTCTGAATATTTGGTCCCAGATAGATATTGCATTACTTTTTGTGTGTATAATTACTAATTTTTTAAGCTTTGCATTTTCAGTTATTTTTGCCATACACAATTATTTACCACAATTCGACAAAAGGCTGAACTTATATATAAGTTGTTCTAAGCTTAATTAGGGATCGCGTCATCGTCATTCATTAGTAATCCCTTTATTATTTAGTCCAATGCCTTTTCGAGGATCTTTCCATGTCTATCCCTGCATGCATAATATGGTTGTCATCTTTGAATTTCTAGATGCCTACCCATTTGTTTGGCTTCTTGTAGCACTCTTGTCAAAGCCAATTGCACGAGCTTTTTATTGTTTAATTGCATTTACTAACAATTTTCATTTTTAGATTTTTTCGTTCTTGACAACTGGGGCAGATTTGTTCCTCGAAAGGTCGACTGTTTTCCAGTTCTTTTAGGTTTTTCAGCTTCATTAGGGTTACTAAACTAGCACTTGTGCTGTTTACAGCCTGCGACCAGAGGCAAAGTGGCCTTATTTTTCAAAACGCGTACAAATGAAGTGGAAGTGGAATGTGTAAGTTAAATAATGTTCCCCAATTATGGTTATGATCCAGATTCACTACTTGTCTAGAATGGCAATAGATATTGCCTTTAATTTGAATTCAATTACTATGTTCTGTCGCAAGGCAGGGTTCAGTTTTCGTCCCTATTAGGCTAGTTGGAAATACTCCTGCATGATGTTGCATATAATATATTTTCATCTTAAGCATAACAATTTCCTAAGCATACCACTGTTAGCCGATTTGTCTACTGTGCCGTGCCCAATATAACAAAAATCTAATGTGTTTTACAAAATAACATATATTTAAAAATGTTTCATGGTCATTTGGATTGTTAACTAGCAATATGGTTAAAAACATGTTACTACTCTATGCTTCAAAAGCTGCCAGTACTATTTTTTTAATGCTTTTTGGATTGATTATATCTATAGTTATTAGTAAGGGAATACTGGGTAGATGTTGCACGTGATCTAAGCACGATATTTAATCAAACACTAACTTTAAGAAACATATTTCTACAACGATGTCTGACGCTTTCAAAGTGCTGGATTCTGTGTGGCAAAAAAATACTATAAGTAATTCAAATTGTTTAAGAACCACCCAGCGAAACGAATTTTTAAGGTATTAAATATACTTAAAAGGTTGTTTATGGAAAACATAAAATTAACTTCAAGCATTATATTGAATCTTGAAATACAGGTACATATACTAAAAAAAAAACATTTGCGTTACATAGGAAGAATGGGAGATGTAAATACATACATTACAAGTTATAATACAGGAAACTAATCATTTAGGGTATGAAGAAAGCAATTGTTTGCCGTAGAGCGGGTAAAGCAAAGCGATTATTTTTAAGTCTACTTTCATCACAAGGTTAGAGGAGTGCTGCAACTACCATCGACATGTTACATGGAAGCTGTAAGAACCAAACAAGATAATTAAAATGCCAAAAGGATCAAGAGGGTACTGAAAAAAAATTCAAGATCATAAATATGGAACACAAAGTTAACCGGATTCCCCAGATACAGCTGGTGAACAAATATAGCAATATAATTCTCTAGAAATAGAGAAACTATCAAAACTTCTATCAAAATGCAGTAATTAACTGCGGTACTCCTAATTTCATTTTGTAGTTTTCACTGTTTCCTTATTGCAAAAGTTAGTCAAAGTCAAAATAAAACAATAGCTTCAATGTCAATAGTATTACAAATAATTAATCAATTTCACACTATATCGACTTCAGTTGCAAAGAGGGAATATTTTTTTATTACGCACCTATTTTACGCAAAAAAAAAACTATTATTTATAAAAGTTCTGCTTCTTTAGAAACCTCGACAACCATAGCTTAATTCAAGTTTTCATTACAGAGTGGATCAAAAATATAAATTTTTAAAATTCTGAAAGAACGAGTGTTAATTCATATTGTTTCGGAGGTTTCGTCTCTATCTATTACATTGATTCTGTATTAACCCATCCTTTTCTGGCATGGTGAAAGGAGATTCTCAGATGGTGAAAGGAGATTCTCAGATGGCGCTAGGAACTAAAAATACAACAATGCCAAATGTAACACATTCAAATATAGTCCAGTAAAATAGGTATTTTTTTATTCTTATCTAACGCAAGCAAAGAGTAAGTGACAGAAGTAGTAAATAAATCGATAAATAAAACGTGGCAAAACTTGTCTGATGGATGATGGATCGGCCATTTTTTAGTATTTGTATTTATTTTGAGTTGTGATTTCTACTTTGTGACTTTATTAAGTGATTTTTAGACAATTTATCCCCGTAGATATACTGCTTTTTTAGTCTGTTTATTTAGGTAAACTTTCAATAACAATTTTTATAGATTTGGCCGATTTGGTACCCAAAATCTAGAAAGCTCTTAGAGGAAAGCCTTTCTCCCTGCACTGTTTTTATTCGCCAGGCCGAAAATCCCATTCAGAGTCCCATCTTTATTGCAAAAACAGACAATAAGGTGTTTTCAACAAAGAAACCTCCAAATAATGCCTTGCCAAATAGTGGGAAGCGAAGGTGTATAGTGTGTGATGCTAGTGAGAAAGAAATAGGAAAATTGTTCTAGTTTCCTGCAAATCTTGAAAGGTAAGTTGTTACTTTACAAACTTATCTAGATAATAATAGTAATGAAACAATCTTTGTATATATACAAAGATTGTTTCATTACTATGTTTCGTACATGCACACAGCCTTTACTCTTCATTTAAATAATAATAATTGAAGAAAATACCTGATGTAATAAAGTTTGCAGCAATTGTTGTCATAATTATTTACCTAAGTAAAGGAGGAATGTTACAATAAGAGCCTGTACGAGCCCTAACATTTCTATGTTCATTGTTCAGAATCTGAACAATGAACATAGAGATGTTAGGCCTCGTACAGGAATTCAGATGTTTGCAATTTTTTTACTTAAAAATGTTAGTAAGAAAGATATCTATGAATACGTCTAGGTATAAACATGGCATTGTTGATGAGATGCTTACATGCATTTCGAAGTACATTCAAAGCTGTCAAAAGTCAACTGTATTAGTGTTGCACCAATGACACATTACCACAAATAGATAGCACATGCAATTTAAATAATGTCTGTAAAAATGTTTTAGGTCAAGAATGTGGCAGGAGCATTTGGGAATGAAGTTCTCTGGAGATTCACTGCGGAATTACAGAATTTGAAATAAGTAATTCAAAACAGAGATTGTGTAGATGCTATACAATATAAACTTTCAAAAGCAGCAGTACCATTTGCATGGATTCAAGAACTTTCTACTTCGCCTTCCTGTTCCTAGGTAGAAATATTTCAATATCCAGTAGACTGCCTCAATAGAGAATGAAGGTGGGTATTGAGGTATCACAAATTATACATATTGATAAATGATGGCCATGGAATGGAAAACGTCTGTCTTATTTTATGTAATTCTTTTAAAATAATTCTAATAAAATTGACAAGTTCAATGTCATACTGACATTCTAAGACAGACGGGTTATATTTCATAGCCAACTTTTATCAATACAATTTTTGACATCTCTGTAACAGCTTAGTACAGCAATAAGCTGTGTCGGTATTATGATGCATGCTGCATGGCAGTTTAGCAATATTATTAACATTTTATTTGAAATTGAACTTTACTACAAAACTAAAACTTCTTAGTTTTTTTCCAAGCATAAAAGTTATTTATATTGTTGGTAATAAAAATTATAAAAGCAATTTCTCAAAACTATGTATAGTAGATAGCTACATTAAATTTGAATGTGGTTAGGTAATTTCTCAAAAGATGATATTTCATTTACATTTCAATGTTTTCTTTTTTTTAGAACTGGATGCAACAAGTTCCAAAATTCTTGTCAATCTGGCAGATTCAAATGCTGTACGAAATTTGTTTAAGGATATGCCCTCTCTTACAGCAGATCTAATGGTGTCACAGATACGGTGGTTTAGAAGCAAATCAGCAAAATGGAGACGGTGGACGGTTGATGGTGCTCTAACTATATTTAAGCGAAGTCCGAGATGCTACAAACTACTGCAATCCTTTGTTGCATTCTCACATTAAATGTCATTTGTGAAATACATAACACTCTTGTTATTGTTTATGTCAGCGTTCTTTAAAATATGCATCAAATAAACTTGTTTTTATTATGTACATTTAGATTCTTCCGTCACTTTTACAAAAATGTAGCTCAAATAAACATTTTGACCATTTACTTATATTTTTGCTGTGAACTAGATTTACATTAAAGTTCTGTTAATTTGATTTGTTAAAAATATATAGAATATTGTCAATAATAAAATACACCAACAAATATATGCACTCACTTTATATCCCTGGGTTGGTGCTTAATTATATAATATAAACATTAATAAATAATTTTAGCGATTTCTATTGGAAGAGTTAGTTGTGCACTAAGTGTATTCCTATTTTTCATTAACCAACATCAGTAAACAGAGATGAAAATATACTCAGTGCGCACTAACTCTTTCAATAGAAATCGCTATTTAATAAAGTAACATAAAATGCAATTATTTCAAATTTCTGCGGGAAATTCCCTAGCGCCATCTACGTTCCACCTTTCATCATGCGAGACAAAGACGGAGAATAGAATGGAATATTATTTTGACACATAGTTGAGTGTCTCATTGTTGTCTCTGGTAAAACCTTTTATAAAGAATAACTATTTTGCATAAAATAAAAAAAAAATTAACTGTATCCACCTCTACATGTAATTCAGATGACTCTTATTGTCAAATACCAGTCAGATAGAACTTAAACAGTTCCAAGGATGTTCCCCGAAATCCATCCCTCTCCAACTTCCACAACAGTATCTTGGTGACTCACACAATAGAAAGCTTTTGATAAGTCACAAAAATCTGCTGTATTCTTTCAAAAACCATCATAAACAAATATTATATAGAAGCAATAAATGTATATTCACATGTAGGTTTAAAACCTGTGATAACTAAGAGGAACGAGGGATAAATATCTGCCCAAAATGTTGTACACTATAAATCCTTTTTTAACAAATAAATCTTTATAAAACTCCGCAAATTCCGTTAAATCATCAATAAATCCTCAATACCTATAAGTCCTTAGTAAATCACCATAATTCTTTAAGGCTGTACACCATAAATCACCAGATATTTGCCCCTCCGACCGGATTCATTTTCCTATTTAGGAATATCAAACACCAAATTTTTTTTAATGATGTGATTTTACAAATAACAAAAAAATGTAAGTATTAAATTTCTTCACTACATCGAACCAAATAATTATCGATTAAAATGCAGGAAAGGCAGGAATTGATTTGTCCGACTAACTAGCCGTATATTTCCCTCCTGTCTGAAAATCAGTAAGATGATATCACAAAGTTGCCATCAAATTATTGAGGGGATACCTTAGGTGTATACAAACTGGTGCATCGGACATCGAAAAGTTCTGTTACATAATTTCGGGAAATTTTGGTGGAGTCCCTTTTGGAAATTACAGGTGAAGGCAAAGTTCCATAACAAGATGAGAAGCGAAAAAAATCTAGCACGAAATGAAAGAGACTGAAGAAATGCAAAAAAAAAATAGAAAAGCTAGAAGAAACTAGTGGCGGCGGAACAAAACTGGAAGCTAGCAGTAAAATCAGCGAAAGAATAACACCTGTCACAAAAAAACGTACCTCTATTCAGTGTTATTATGATAATTTTTGAGAATATTTCTAAAATTAATTTTATAATGTATAGCCAATAATAAATAAAAATAAAATTTTCGTTTTTTTCGTTCACATGCTTCGATTGTCACACCAATAGTGTATGTTACTTGTACGCTGAACAACAGCATGCGGGGAATTGCTTGCACGTAACCTGAAGCATCGGCGTATGTACAATTTATTTAAAAACACAGCTCTCCACTTGTACGCCGTCGGTTCGGGAGGCACGAAAATGATATAGCCAGATGGTAGCCGGCTGTACAGAATCCGAACTTTACAATTCTAAAAATGTCATACGGCAGGTAACGTTTTAATATAATATTTTTCGGTATTTATCCCAGAGGAGTTTGGTAACACATTTGTATTATTTAGGATAATGATGTACTTAAATAATATGTATGATTGGGAAAAATAGAAATTATGTTTTAAAAAATATATGCATTAAACATGTTAGTCATTTAATACATATTAGAAGTAGAAATTGCAAGCCGGCTTTGGCATATGGGCAAGTCAACATAGCTCTCTTCATGAATGTTTTGACCTATATGATATCTCATTTCCAATTGTTACAGATAATATAATATAACAATGTTTGCATGAACTTAAAATTTTATCCTTAATTTACGACAAAAAACGTTAATTCAAATCAACATAATTATTATCCATATGTAAACATCTTGTAGTTTCTTTAAATTTAAGCTCGGTCGCATTTGGTCAATATATTTTTAAACTTACTCAGTATATAATTCACCAAGGATTGCAAATACAATAACACTTAAGACAACAGTAGTCAGCTGATGTCCGGTACCAATTAGAGCTGAGAATAATAAGGGGTTTGAAGATGGTCTGAAAACGTCTCCGTGAACTTGCTTCCAGCCATATTCATCTCCAAGATCTCGTTCCTAAAACAGAATAAGAGTGGTAATAATATTATCAACAGTAGAATATAGTGCCCATAAACTAAAAAACAAATATGAATATTAGAAATAAAGGTCTGTTATACCGTTTCATTATCAGCTAGCAGAAGTCATGCTTACAGAACTTCAGCAAACAAACAGCATATTTAGGAAATCTTTTAAACCTACTAAACCTACATTTGGAATGGTGCACTGCTTATCGTATTGATCACTATATTATAAGTATAAATCGTAAGCCAGCGATTTCCAATCAATGTGAAAAGGGTGCCTAACGAGGAGACCACGAAAATACTCTAAAATAAACTAACAAATTCTACTGAAACTGAAATAAAAAAAACATTTCAAAAAAAATAATACACGAAAAACAGTGTTAATTACCTCTGCATACTTATTGTAAATAATAATAGTAGTAATAATAATAATAATAATAATAATAATAATAATAATAATAATAATACTAATATTAATAATAATAATAATAATAATAATAATAATAATAATAATAATAATAATAAATTAGCTTTATTCCAAAATGTGTTATACATATATTCCAAGAGAAACATATTTCACATAAAAGAAATCGTGTCAGTCTTGACAACACCATTCAGCAAAAGACAACTAATATTATCTTATTCTAATTTTACATAGCTTGGGCATCATCCAGAAAATCGCCAAAAGAGTAGGGCTCCCTCTCAATTAACAAATGCTTAACACCACCTTTAAATAACCTGAGGCTTTCTATTATCTTAATTTCATTTGGCAACTTATTAAATAGTCGACGGCATGCGTAATATGGGCATTTTTCAGTGAGTGTTAAACGATGAACTGGATAATTTACATTTAAAGTCCTTGTATTGTATTCATGACCATTAAGCAACTAAAAGAAAAACATAAGTGATTCATAGACATATAAACCATAAACTGTCATTATGCCTTCCCTCCTAAAAACACCCCTACAACTATGTCGAAATTTCATTTTCTTAATACACCTGAGAGTTCGTTTTTGAATAACAAACAGTTTTTGTATTTGACTGCTGCAGCCCCAAAAGATAATTCCGTATCTCAAAATTGACTGAAAGTTTGCAAAGTACATCATCTTTTGGGACTTTTCACTCATATGTTAAGCCGCGTAAATAATAGTCTGATTGTAAAACTACTAATTCTATTTTAAAATGATAAAATAATATAAATGCATAAGCCCTGACAAAAACACTCAAGGCTATCAATATTTTTTCGTCCGACAATCAGGTTTGTGTCATCGGCATAACATGTAATACATTCCCTTTGCCCTTCCCTTAAGCAACCACTGTCTATCGATACATAGACAGATCCAAACATATCCCGAGTGCCATTTCAATATTTTCTAGATGTCTGAGTATTGCCCTTGAAAACATTTATATTTCAGTTGATTTTCCAGCTGTGTACCCATGCTGATGGCTATTATTAAATATCTCGCATTTATTTTAAAAGTAAACTATCCTATTGCAAATTGATAATTCAAACAATTTTGAAAAACCGAGCAGAAGACTTATAGGTCTGTAATTCTCAAAGAGCTCTGGATCCCCCTTTTTATATATAGGTTTTATCAAAGCTAGCTTTAACTGGTCTGGAAAAATACCTCGATTGATACATTCGTTGATTAAAAATACCAACACATCCTTAATACAAGGCACTGACAACTTAATGATGCTGGTTGGTATTTTGTCAACCCCACTACTGTGTTTGTTTTTAATTTTTCCTGCCAGTTCACATATTTCACTTGTAGACACTGGGTACAAATACATTGACTGGTTATTTGGCAAGATATCACACTGAAAAGGCCTACTCTCTAATTTTTTTGATATATCAGGAACTGATAGAAGGTAATCATTGTATTCATTTGCAATTTCCTGTGGGTTCCCTTCCATTTCATTTCGCCTCGAGCTGTCATTGTTTCCCAGAATATCTTTGCAAACACCACATACATTTCATTTTGTTATCCGACAATCGTACTTTGTTTTCATACGCTTCGGATCTCACCGTTTTTAAAAGAGAGTCCTATTCTTTTTTACTCTTATATATTCCGACTTTGCACGCCTGTCATATCTAGATAACAATAATAAAGCAGTAAGTCTATTTTACAATCTTTAACCCTGTCGTCATCTTTGTATTTGTTCCTTTTTTTATTGGGAGAAACTAGTTTTAAAGGACAGCTATGACAGAACAATTGAATGTATGTATTTACATAGATATTCCATTTTTTATTCACATTATCATTTTCAGTTGCATACACTTCCATCAAATTTTGGTATTTCAAACAATTTAAAAACGTCTACTTGTTTTCACCTGATATGAACCTCTTGTATTGTGGTATGTTTATTTCAAGTCCAGGCAACCTAAATGTGAGCTTTTGAGTCTATTACTAAACTATTTACAATATCAAAATTTACAAAAATATCAACACAGCTAGCAGTATTTAAAGTTATGAGTGTTTTCAAAAATGGTAGGACTAATGTTAAACGAAGACATTAATGACAATAGCTTAGTTCGATTCTCAATCGGCGTTACCATTTCAACATTAATAACCCCAGCTATTGCATTTTGTTTATTTTCAGTAAAAATACTAGACAGAAAGAATCCTTTCAATACATGACAGGGAAATGTTCATGTTCCCTGTGGGAGATCTATATACTGATAGTACTATGAGTCGTTCTTTTTTATGTTCACGTTCCACCGCTGAACATTCAAAATCATTTATCACTGATAATTGTGAGATATTTTTTCTTGTCTTAAATCTAATACTTTTGTGTACATACACAGCACTACCACCATGTTCCTCGTGTGCTAGGCAAAAGGCACTTGCTAGAACAAAATTGTCCAGTGCCAACAGTTTTAGTTCGTCATTTGTTTTCCAGTGTTCTGATATACATAGTATGACACAGCTTGCGTGAGTTTTTGTTAAATTGTTCACACTGTCCACTGAGTTTCCCAATGATTGTACATTTTGATGAAGTATGCTGTATGTCTCACTTTCACTGCACTTGGTTGTTCCAGCTTCCTATTTAGTTTCTAAACTCGGTATTTTCTATAAAAAATCATAGTTTATAGTATTTTCATATTTAGTCAGTCTTCTATTATACACGGGGCAAGCTCTGTCCCCTGCTGAGTGACTGATCTCATTTAGCTGTAGCTTTATGCAATTCGGGCACTTGAAAACTTCCTGTTTACAACTTTCCACCTGATGTTCTTTCCCGCATTTGAAACAGCATTCTTTTTCGGAACACTTATAACACATCGCCAAGTTGCAGTATTCCTGAACATACACAGGTACTAAGTCGAAAAATACCTTACCCCTTTTCAGAAACCATTTTGCAATTGCAGGAGGTGCTTGCAAAATCCAATTTTCCTTTGCTTGATTTCAGTATTGCCTTTTGGTAACAACTTGTATTTTGTCGTGTACACTATATCCAAGTTCTTCCACTACTTCGTAGTTTAGCCTCTCAATCTCTAGTAGGAATTCTGTATTAGAAAATCCTTTCTCAATCCCTGTCATCATAAACATTGGTTCATTTGTTTGTGCCTCTTTAACTTGCATATCCGCGTTGTTTTGCAAGGCTTTAATTTGTCCTGCTGCTTTTTGTCAAAACTTTCAACAATAATTGTTCCGTTTTTTGTATGCCTGACGTTTTTAAATGCTCTCCCAACTTCTTTACCGCTGAGGTTACTCTTAACCTTTTTAAGAGCTTCTTTGGAGTCTTTTACGTTTGCGACATGAATAATTGTCTCATGTTTTTGTATTCCTGGGTTGCGGTTCTTTTCTTGGTTCCTGAATTTCGTTTCTTACATTGTCACATGCCTTTGTTCCTAGAACCTCAGAATACCTTTTTTATCACATTTTCCCTCTCGTTGATCTTTAACGCAGAATAACAGATATTCTTAATATATTTCAGACTGGTTCTTTTGTATTGACCTATATCATGCTTTCTTCAATTAAATCAAGATTAATTGTGCATATGTATTTAGTTGGGTAAAATTTTACAATTTTTACGCAGGGTAGGAACACCATTGAGTTTCCAATTTAGAAAATCTCTGGCAAATATACCGATGTACTGGAATTTCAGAAAGAAAATCTTCGCCACACACTAGATTAATATGGACCAGAAACGCACTTTATATTACAATTTCGGCCAAACGGGAGCAGATCCATTTGAATTATTTTGTTACATTCGGTTATCAGGGGTACCCGTTATTACTTCAAAATTCTAATAAAGTTTGGCTGGTGTTGTATATGCAAAATATATTATCTAATTGTGCTTACCATATCGTCTACGTCGTCGTCTTTGCTATATCTCGCATAGTCTTTTCTAAGGGTCCTCATTAAAATCATAGATACTAACCCCACTAAGAAAATAACCATCATAAAGCTGTTGAAAATACTAAACCAATGAATCTGAAAAACGAATTACTTAATTAACAACACTACACTATTAAGCACTAGATAAACAATAATACTAATTGTCTAAATCAAATTTAGTTGTTTAATATTTAATAAGAGTGTGTAATGGGTAACGCCTGAACCCACATTTTGAAGCATAATATTGTAAGGCGATTAGCCAAAATAGTGCGCGAAAAATTAGCGCAACGGAAAAAGACAAAAGTACGCGTCACAAAATATCGCACGACCAAACAGCGGGCAAATAGCTCAACGGAAAAACGGCGCATTATTTTCAGTATATTTCGGTTAGTGTAATAGGATTTAGTGATTCAAAATTTCCGGAAAATTTGAATACTGGAAAAAACCCGTTTTTTTTCCTGGAAAAATTGGAAAAAACGGTAAATTTCGGAAAAATTTAATTTTTATTAAAAAGAATCAAAACAGTTTTGTTCCAGGCTTGCTTTAGCTATTAAATATTTTTCAATATTTAGAAAGGTATTGTATATATATTTTATAAAAAAATGCAGCGCGGAAATTAATTTATCGGTGTACCGTGAATCCCCCACATCTTTACAAGCAGACGAGGCGGCACAATTTCAGTTGTTTCGTTGCTTGTTATAATTTTATGATATATACCATATACCTCTGTTGGCCGTATTATGTATATAGGCATAGGACAGGAAAACGATCGTCTGCACTTTTCTATCGGCGCCTCTCAAAGTTGTCTATTGATTTTATTTCGGAAATTGCTCGTTTATTAAATTTGGATGTAGGACAAGTTATGGTCAATCTAGCCCACTTTAGAACCGAAACTGCATTTTTTAGTAAAAATTCTCTATGGGAATCTGCAAACAGCACCCATCCTGTTATATGGTGGCATGGTTTGTGTACCTCACAGTCACTTATGCCAATTGCTTCCAGAATTTTAAATGGACCTTCCTCTTCCGCCTCATCAGAAATAAACTGGTCTTTACATGGTGTCATACATACCAATAAAAGGATCAGGCTAACAAAGGACAAAGTTCAAAAGCTTGTTGCCATTCAGTCTAGTTTAAAATTGGATGAAAATGACAAGCTCGTTTACAATCCAAGACCATATCCGCTTTTCGAACAGATTCATATTAATAATCACGAGTAAGATGGCGAAGGAAATGTTACGGAAAAGGAATCGGACTCAGATATTTCTGAAGACATTCCCTCGGAGTCCTCGGACTGGGATACTGACAGTCAAGATAAAATTCCTTTAAGCGTTTTGGCGTTGGCTAAATAAAGTTTTTTATTACTTTTTTTTGTTAATTTTACGTTTTGCATTTATATTATTTGTTATCTTCCACAGAGTAAATTTTTAAGTTCTTGTATTTTTGCACCATTGCAAGTTGCAACTGTTCCTAAGCCTGGGTTTTAGTAACGCTTTTTTTTTTGTTTTTTTTTCACCTTTTTCGTTTTGTTTTAAACTATGTTTATTTTGTTAATAAAGATAAAGAGTTTTATTTTTATATTTTAAAATAAAAATAAGCATTTTTGCCCTTGTATTTTATTTAAGCGACCTTCAGATAGTGCAAAAATATGGAAAAATCTACCCTTATCCCATATATCGCTACTTTTAACGTATTTTTTGGGTTTTCAGTTAAATTTCCTTTTTTCAATTTTTCCTTTTTTCCAATTTTTCGGGTTTTTTGAATACCTAAATAGGATACTGTTGTATTTGAATAATTTTAGCTAGCATTCGTCAATTATTTTTCTTGGTTTTGGTTAGCTTTTCGCACAACAAAAAAATAAATTAAAAAAAAACCCAATAAGAAAAAAATCTTTAATACATATAAAATATATCGATTTTAAATGTTAACAATGAGTACAAAACTGTAGTAAAAAATTATAATGACAAATTTACAGCTACCCTTCTCATATACACCATGGGCAGTACATTTTGATTAATACAAGGTGGTGCATCAAAAACTTTCTACACAGGTTTATTTTCCTGTAAATGAATAAATTAAAATAAGCTCGGACTCGTAAACCTTAGTTTTCGGGGACACATTTTCTCCATATTTGCAACCTCATTGCTCGAACCCCTATGAGGTATGATTTCATCCTTAAAATGTTAAAGAAAATTGAATCCTCTCTGTATTGGAACCTTGCTCGTTGGAATCGATTGAGTAGTTCGTGAGAAATAAGAAAAAATTATAAACACAGCTTATTCAATAACCAGCTACTCATCTTGCGGCGGCATCCCTTGATTTGGGAAAGTCAAGTAAAAAATTTTAGAAGAGGGCCATGAGTTAATATTTTTCTAAACGTCTGGGCATCCGAATAAAACCTTTGATAGTTCGTTTAATTTAAAATACGATGTTTTATCGTCTAAAATCCGTTTGAAAACGATTTTAAATGGCAAAATTTTATGAAAATCCGAAATATCCGGTCATTTTAGGGCAATAGCCGTAGTTTCGATCGAATTTGTCGTGGATTTTGAAGGGAATATCCATTTTAAATTCAGTTCGTTTCGTGTCATTACATTGCCTGAAAAATCACGAGACCGTGAAACTGAACCGCTAAGGGCACTGTCAGGATGCGTAGTGCCCGACAATCCAACTTTCCGATTTCGATAGAGATGAATAGCTGGTTATTGAATAAGCTGTGATGTAAAATAACAAAATTTCTTAACACTTCTGTCAATGATGCAAATGTTCAAAATGTTCACCTCCAACCCCCACGAAATTATAAAGGAACTGTTCGAAATGTTCGAAAACATTATTAAGTCAGTTTAAAGCCTGACAATCTGCAAGAGCTTTTTACTGTTTTATTGTATTTGCTAACCATTTTCATTTTTAGTTTTTTGCTTTTCTTGAAAACGGTGTCCGAATAGACACCGAATCGACGAAACTAGGTACACATTTCATTAGGGTCACTAAACTTGCACTTGTGCAGTTTACATCCTTGAGCCGGGGCCGAAGTGGCTCTATAACAATCCAAACAAAATTCAATCATTTGTGGAGCAAAAGGCAATCACTTCCAGGGTAAGAATGAATCCTCCACAACAATATAGAACATATTTACATCATTGATAAATAATATCAGGCGATCTATATAAAAACGTTTAGATAACTTTTCTCAAAAGATTTAGTTTAATTAGAAGGGACTTCACTAACATATTCTTTCTACTTATTATTATTGAGAAGCTTGAGAAAAGCTAATTTATTTTAATCTTCAAATCTCGTGTTTAGTCGAAATACCACGTAGTCTAAAATTGTATAGAACAAAATTTTATAGTTTGTTAAATACATATGGAGATTCTGTTTGATTGCAAACCAGTCAGTTTTTTTTTTTCACAAAACCGAGTCAGAACTGTTCTGTTGTAAACGATCATAAGCAATTCTTATTTGAGACTCACAAAAATGAACATGAAATGAAGAGAATATATTTCCCTAGATGCAAAGCTTAACAACAAAAATTCAAAATCATTGAAATCTATAATGATGTCTGAATCTAATTCAATATTTTAAATCATATCTTGATATGATAATATAATTATCTCCCAATTAGTTGTAATAAAAAATATTATTTCAGATCGGGTGTACCACTTCTGCTTTTTTTTTATAATCTGACCTAATATAGCCGTGCCTAAACCATATAAGGTGTCAAAAATACCCTTGTTTCTTTATTCCGTTAGCTCCTTACTGCAAGACTGAATTCAAGCGATGTGCGGTACAATGCCTGTGAAATGCCTGAGGAGCTACCGCTTTAATTCGGGCTTGTAAACCGCTCAATTCATCCACCATAACACTGAGCCACAGACTAAGCGATTAGCTTTTTTCAAAAATAATACACACCAACAAGTGAATCATATAATACACGGCTCTGGAATTTTGGCTTACATAAAAAAAAACTAAAAAGCGTTCCTTGATTTCCGCATATTCAGTTATATATCTTAAGGTTATTCAACATTGAACTTTTGCTACTATGCCAGTTGCGTCACCAACTATTACCGGAAAAAACATGGCCTCTGAAATTTCGTTATTATTATATGTTTTCATATATTTTCTCAACACAAAAAAAATCACCTAATTTTGAATACCTTTGAACTGTCCAGTAAAAAGTGTTTTCCTCAATAAACAATGAAATATTTATCTGACCTCATTTCTTTTAAAATATGATTCGGATTTATCATGAGCCCTAAACGCAGGTTCCTGTTTCCCTAACAATATTGTATCAATTAAATAGATCATCAGCAAGTGATTTTTTCATTATATAAAATTTTAAAATGGTGAGCAGTTTTTTCAAAGAAGATCTCTAATTATCGTATGTCTTCGGAAAATCGCACTAGTCCTAGAGAACTCTGGATGTGATCCTTAGACGAATCATGTATTTTTAACTTAAACGAACCATGTATTTTTAGGGAATTTCTTTAAGTAGATATACCCATCTGAGGTCGAGACATTTTGAACATAGCCAACAATATAAATGCTGGTTAAAAGAGCTGCCACAAAGCCAAGAATGTGTTGTCTACCAAGATGTCTGAAAGAGCGTGTGTACTTTCGCCCACTCTCCTTATCATCAGTTAAATCACAACGGGAGAGTAGGTATATTTCCCTCTTTTCATCCTCTTGCCTTCTTCAAAATGAGGTTTCCTCGGAAAGCACAAACACTAAACGAATACTGTTTACTATACTAAATCACCGTAACACTAGACTAAAATCCATAAGATGATATGTGATAAAAAAAGTAATGACCTTTGATTTTTATCAATGAACACAAACTTCAACAAATAAATTTAACATAAATTATTAAATTAAAGGTTGACTAATGGACGTTTTTATTACCATATACTAAATATTTTAAATATCTTTGGAATTTAATTATTACAAATATTAACAAAGTACCCACATAGTTTTGCCTAATGTGTATTCTATTGTGTGATTTTAAATACTACATTTGAAATACATATTTTTCATTTATATAATTCAGTTATACTATATTTATAAGAGCTTTATCAGTTATTTCGGTTAGTTCTTGTTAGTTTAAGCTAGATGCACTCTTTTGACGACGGCTGTATTAACCTTTTCTCGTGACGATAATTTGCAGTGCACTATTTTGTTCGTGACTCAATTTTTACACAAAACGTTCAAAATAAAATCGGCTTACACATTTAAGACATGACCTATGAGGCTAATCACATGAACATGCAAAAAGGCAAATGTAGTGTAGATAAAAATTTGTAAGCTAATCTAATCATAATGCGATATTAAAATACAGTGGAACTTCCCTAACTCGAATCTCCAAGGGACACGAAGTTAACTTCGAGTTAGAGAAAAATCGAGTTACAAAAAAATACACTAAATTCAGGCTTTTTCAGTTAATTAAAAAAACATTATATACAAGGCAAATCCCTGTGTACACATACATAAATACGTACTACATACTACATTGTATGTATAAGAAAATCCAACTTATAAAACAAAATACAGAGGTACAGGGTCTTTGATTATATTTACGTAGCTCCTGGAGCCTTTATTTCGTAAAATAGAAAAAAAAGTTTTACACAAAAACTTTAGGTTTTTTCCATTCTATCTTTTGAAATTATCAGGAAAAAAAATATCGTATCAAAAAATTGAAAAATATAGGCAATTTCAACTTTTTTAATTGGAACATCCTGTATATTATGCACTAAAACGAAAGACCTTGTTTTCTGACTTCAAATATATATGTGTTGACGATTTTTGCGTTAGTTTGGGTTGGTGTGGGTGAGCCATTTTTGACATATGTTAGCTTAAATTATAAATTATTTGCAAAAAACGTAACAATGTTGTTATTTCCATACTTTTCTTAATACCACTATGAAACTGTTTTGCAATTTATTGCCACTCGTCATCCCAAATCGGTAAATGGGTATAAAAATTCGACTTATTGCTTGGGTGCACGTTGAATATCCGTTCGAGTCTTAGAAGTATTCGAGTTATAGAAATTCGACTTACGGAGACAAAATTACTTAGCGAAATTATAGAAACCTAATTATATTTGAAAAATGTTCGACTTAGAGAATATTTCGAGTTAAGGAAGTTCGAGTTAGGGAAGTTCCACTGTAGTTTACTCTATTGGATCTTGTACAGATATTTTTTGACAACGAAACAACTACCTTCTGGTAGAATTATATTATCAAGATCTATTTATCAGTTGTTTACAACAAAGGTGTAAAAACATATAACATATAATTAAGAAATTAATTTAACTCACTCGGTGCTGGAAAAAATTGTGGTCCAAGTACTTATCAAACCTGTCCTCATATTTCGTATCTGTCTTCTTCCATGTTACTTCATATGTGAAACTTAACTTTTTGGTTGATGTCAACTCTACTTTATCTTCAGATGTTAAGTTCACATCAATAATTTGTTTACCATTATATCCTAAAATAGAAATATGTCAAATCATTATTTAAGCACTGAGTAAATACATCATTCAACATACATTAATCAATTTTTATTCATGATAGATCATACCTATATTAATGATATATGCAATTGTTTTTTATCATCTGAATATATTTTATACACGGACGATTTGAAAATTTCTAAAAGGATTAACAGTGACATTGTGCAGTTTCAGGAGGACATCGACAGATTTTGTGACTGGTATGTTAGGAACAAAATGGTCCTTAATACTGATAAATGTAAATATATCCAATTTTCTCAATCTCTTAACGCGGTTCCTAATAATTATCAAATCAACAGATGTGACATTCAGCGTGTCAATCTCATTAAAGATCTTGGAGTATTTTTCGACTCAAAGCTTACATTCTCCCATCACATAGATAGCTGTCGTAACAAAGCTTTAAAAATGTTAGGTTTTATTAAAAGAAACACAAAGGACTTCAGAAACACCAACTCGATTAAATTGCTTTACACATCTCTTGTAAGATCACACTTAGAAAACTGTACTAGTGTGTGGAATCCTTACTACCAAATTCATATAGATAAATTGGAGTCCGTACAACGTAAATTTTTTCGATATGTAGCATTTAAAATGGCACAAGAATGGAAAATATTAAATATGTTGCTCTTAAAGAGAGTCTTAAACTAAAGCAATTAAAAATACGCAGGGAAATATGTGATATTGTTTTAACCCATAAAGTTATAAATGGGCAATTAAATTTCCCAGAACTATTAACTAATTTCAGCTTCATGTTCCTCCGATATTTTTAAGAAACCAACGAACTTTTTACTTGTGTCAGCATAGAACTCTTTATGGAGAGAACTCCCCCATAAATAGAATCATGAAAAATGCAAACAAATTTGAGGGGGAAACGAAGCGCCGAATTGTCCTAAGTTATTTTTGAAGAGTCATTACAGTACTAATGACTAATGTTTTTTGTAAGGTTCCTAAACATGTTAAGTAATACATATATATTTGTTTTAACTATACCACCGATTGTTCTACTCGATGGCTATACTTAGATTTAGTTTATCTAATTTTAGTTTTATTTCTTGTTTTATTTTTATTTTATTTTTAGTACTCCTGTACGAATGAGCTTAGCCCGTGTATGAATAAATAAATAAATACAATATTATTCTTACATGTGAATATTTAAATCCAAATGTCATTCTGAAATTATTATCAGGAAGACTCCAACTTACAAGTACACTTACAGAGCAAATAAAAGTAATTTTAATTTAGCTATAAACGTGGCGACAAATAACGGCACTTTGCTAGCCGTGTTGTAATAAAGTGACATTTCAAAAGGAAGGAAGATAAAAAAGCATCAGAATACCAGATACTAGATTAACAATACAAAATGAACACAAAAGTCGTTTTAAATGAAATAAAATATAATCAACTTTTTTAAATAACTTCTTAATATCCTTACAAAATGATCACTTGGAAGGCATCTAATGAAGTTTTGAAACATACGTGTTTCAGAATAATTGTTCCTTCTAAAACTTCAGCATTATTTAAATCAATATTCAGTTATATTCCACATAAAGATTATTTTGTTTATAACTTGGTTAGAAAGTTACTAAAAAATATTTTTTAAGTGATATTCTGTATTTTTTACATTGAATTGTTGGAGATTTTAAATGTTAAGTTTAATCCTGAGGATTTATATACAAATAACCTCAAACTTTTTTTTGATATCTTAAGTTTGGGTAAGTGGGTGAGCTGAGCCAACCCAATGTAGCAATTGGTAATTTTGATATATTTATGGTGCATCACTCTAAAAATAATTGATTATATAGAAGGATGAAAGAGTTTAGAAATCTTTCCAGAGCTGCATTTGATAATATACCTAATTACAATCTTTTACGGGTTGATTAGACCGATGTTTTGAGTTTTGTTAATGTACATTTTAGTGTGAATAGCATTTTTAAATGCATTGAAGTAAAATACTATATCTAGTAAAACAGTTTGTTTTCAGTAGTAGTCGCCTACCATGATATGATGCAAAATTATCTGGAGCTTGTAAAGAGATGTTAAAAAAAACTAAGAACGAAACGGTACTGAAGTAGAGAAACGGTAATGAAGCAGAGAGAATATAAACGATATCAAAATCGGTTGTGTCTAAACAAAAAAAGAAAATTATTATTATGCTAAGATAGCTAAACAAATCAATGCAAAAAACACTAAAAGACTTGTGAAAAAAAGATAGGAATGGTTCCAGTCCTAGAAACAAATAATCGAAGGGAATCGACAAATTATGTAGTACCAGATACAGTTTAGGGATCACCGTCCGGATCCGGAAGGATCCATTGTCATAACTCGTCCGGATAGGTATTATCTCAATACAGATGACGATGGCGGGTCTCTTGAGAAGCCGAGGCTCTCTTGGATTTGCGCAATAACGTCTTGTGCATATTTCATTTAGTAAATGTTAATCATTGAATGCATCCGGTTGGAACCGGACGAATTATAAGCATGAATCCATCCGAATCCGGACTAGTCACTACCTACAGCGTGTGTATTTATTCATCAAATTTCGATTGTCTAACGTGTTGATCACATATTAACATCAGATACATTATACAAGGTGATATATTATATAATGCTCTGTGAAAAGATGAAAGATTACTGAACTTCAGGTTTAAAACATTTGTAAAAGTAAGACACATTATCATTAAATTGAGTAACTGATATGTGATTAAATGTTGCAGGCAATTATAAAAATGTTGTGATATTGTTAATTGAGTATTTTCAGTTCTGTTGCATGGTGAGAAAAACACATCAACATGTGATACAATACCATAATCTAAAATATCTTGAATAAAACATGCAAAACAAAAACCAAAGGATCCTATGAGCACTTATTTGGCAAGTATGGTAGGTATATATATGTCAGTAACTTAATACTGAATAAAACAACTTAAAAATATCATAAAAAGCCCACTCCCAATATCAGCCTTATTTTACTGACCAATAAATGATCTCTGGAATCTTAGAAACATACCTTTGCAGTTTCAGAATTTACTTTGCAATGTTTCAACCACGAAGGTAAATATAACTATGATTTAGAGGACAGGTTCATCTTTGCCTAATTTTCTATAAGTACCTAAGTATGAATTTCTCTTCTGATACATACTTACAGACATACTTACTTACCAATTTCAAATTTTTTGTGGGTCCAAATGAAATAACTACTGTCCTTAACTTCCCCCACTACACCCCAAATTGGGAGATCATCTATATACATTTGGTACCAGTAGTGATTCTTAACAGCATAAACAAAAGCCTTGTATTTTTCATCATTTAGCTGAACAGCACAATACTCAGTTTTTGGTATATTACCTAAAACGAGAAAAGCAAACATTGAAAATATTTTATTTTAATTAAAGCAACCTGAAATTGTTCTGGAAACTAAAAATTAACCATAAATGCTAATATTTTTCAGTAAGCAGATTTAGAGAAAATAATATAATATGTTCTGTATTGTTGTGGCAAATAATTGTTTGGTGTTCCCTAACCATTTTATTTAGAGTAACAAGTATGGAACAACTAACTTAAACTAATTGGTCGTATGTGGTGCTTGAAAATAATTTCCAGCAATTTCTCTTGGTCACTTTTACTATAATGCCTTTTTTCCGAAAGCTGTATGATTAACAGCTCTCATCTTCTATTTTGCAGGGTAGGCAAATAATATGATAGCTTTATTAAAACAATTAATTTAAAAACCATTCGAACCTATATTTAAGCAGTATTACCTCCAGAAATAATTCTCTGAAAAATTCACAGCAGTTCTTATATTTTACATATGGCCTATTTAGCACTACTACTTTCACCAAATGGTTCTCAGGTAATAAATTAAATTTGAATCAGTCAAAAACAGAAATTATTTATTTTTCTTTGCAACCTCTCCGGGGCTTAGAATAGGTTCGTTTTTGGGTGTCCAGATTGATCCAAAAAGGAACTGGAATATTCATATTAATCATTTATGAAATAAAGTGGCGTCTGGTGTATTTGCACTGAGAAATTTGGTAGATGTGGTGTCTGAAAGGTTTGCGCGATCAGCTCTAAATGAATCTTCGGGCTATAAATGCCAAAAATTCATTATCAAGCAGACTGCAAACAGCGTTTTATTGACTTTAGGATTTTAACAGTTCATTGCCTCTACATTTATCAATGTCTGGTGTATGTGAAAGGAAAGGTACCAAATTATGCAACACTTTACTCGAAATAGAGAAATAGACAATTAATTTATACAAACTATCATAGAATTCATAAAATTAAAACTGACATATCTTTCTAAGCACCTAAATTCTATAACCCATTGCCGCTCTCAGTCAAAATGCTACCTGCTGTAAAATTTAAAACAGTAATAAAAAATTATTTAATTGGTAAATGCTTTTATTCTATGGATGAATAGAATTGTAACAATTTCTCAGACATTGTATTTTGATAAAAAGTGAATTGCCTTGTGAATTATAAATAACCTGTATATAATTATTTTGAAATAAAAATTCTAAACTCTATCTGTTAAAAACACCTGATGTATGTAAAAAATGTATAATGTCAGCTGGTGACCCTTGCTGCCCTTCCTATCAATACCTGGTGTCTATTTTGAGGGGTAAGATTGATTATGGTACTATCAATGGCTAATAATGTACAAGAGGAGGTTGAACTCATGGAAAATCTTGACAGTTTGGTTAATGACATTAGGGAGGAAACTATTACGAACTGTGATATGTTAGGCAATAAAATTGATTTAGGTAATAAAATTTTAACCGCATTACATCTTAATATTCGTAGTATAAAGAAAAACTTTAATGAACTAATTAGTTTTCTTGAGGGCTATAAACTGAAATATTGTGATATTATTGTTCTTACAGAGTCTTGGCATCTTGAAGGTGGTGATAACTTCTGCATTGATGGTTACACTATGTATTATAATGGTGCGGACTTTAATAAGAATGATGGCACGGTGGTCTACGTGAGATCCAATTTAAGGCACACGGTAGCACACACGAAACTCAACTTTTCCAGAGTTACCCTTACAACCGTGGAGTTAAATGTCAGTGGTGTCTCTGTTAGAATATCCTGCATCTATAGGCCGCCTTCTACAAGTACTCCTCTTTTCCTTTCTGACATTGAAGCCTATTTCTCGAATCCATTTGACAGTCAGGTCGATGTCCTGTTGGGGGATATCAATCTAAACTTGCTTGATGTAGACAATAACGAAATTATGACTTATAATGCAATATTAAACCATTTTGGCTTTGTTTCCACCATTAACTCTCCTACAAGGATTACAACGGATTCATCCACGGACTTAGATCATATATTTTTGAGAAAAAATGTGAGGACCAACCTCCGATACTCATCTTACATTATTCATTCTGCCATTACAGACCACTATCCAACCATGTTTAATATATATAGTGATGATAAAATACAGTCTAATATAGATGAGACAAATGTTCCCTATACTGTCACTAGAATAGATTATACATTATTAAAGAACCTGATGGAAAATCAAAATTTTGATAGCGTCCATAATACACAAGACCCGGAAACTGCAATGGAAAGCTTAAATAATATAATCTCTGATGCCCTATATCAAGCTAAATCTCAAAAAACATATTTTAATAAAAAATTCAAAAAGATTAAACCCTGGATTACAAACGGGATAATTACTAGCATAAAAAAGGACAAAATGAAAAAAAAACTACTACAACATAATACTTTGGAGAATAAAATGGCTTTTACAGAGTACCGTAACAATTTACACAACTTGATTCAAAGACGTAAACATGACTTTTATAAGGCCAAAATTCTGAATAGTGGTACTAATCTCAAAAAAATTTATGAAGTTATAAAGGATGCGTCAGACTCTGATACTGTTAGGCATGACATGGACCTTAACATAATCCATAATAATACTAGGTTTAGTAACAGCTTGGATTTGGCTAATTTTTGTAATGAGTTTTTTGTTAATATTGGTTGCAACATGTATAGAGAAATAAAGTCACCTCCTAATCCCCTTCACATAAAATCAACAGCATCCTGCTCTATGTTTTTAAGGCCGACCAATAAAAACGAAATTATAACACAAATTTCCTTACTAAAGAATTCTTGCGCTCCTGGTGCTGATGGCATAACCTCGAAAATAGTTAAACACCTTCACATGTATATTGCTTCTCCACTCGCTCACATTATTAATTTAATTTTTCGCACAACTAAAGTGCCTAAATCTCTTAAAGTGGCAATCGTTAAACCCATTCACAAGTCCGGGGACAAGACTGAAATAGGCAACTACCGCCCTATTAGTATTATCAATACATTTTCTAAGATATTTGAAAAATGTTTGAAGGATCGTCTGGTGGAATTTTTTAACCAAAATAATATTTTATCTGAACGTCAGTTTGGATTTAGGAGCGGTCTTAGTACAACGGATGCGGTTTGTGAATTTTGTGAACAAGTCACTAATAATCTGGACAACGGTAAAAAGTGTCTAGCTGTTTTTTTGGATCTGGCGAAGGCATTCGACACGGTGCCACATGATCTGCTTCTTAGGGTGTTGGAATCTTATGGAGTAAGAGGTACCGTGCTGGATGTCTTCGGTGACTATTTGAATGACAGAACACAGTCTGTTAAGGTTGGACATACAGTGAGCGACCCTCTTAAGATTAAGATTGGCATTCCGCAGGGTACTGTGCTGGGGCCAATTCTGTTTATTGCATATATCAATTCTTTGACTAACATTTCAATTCAGAATGGTTCAGTAGTGTCATATGCTGATGACACAGCTGTTATTTTTTTTGGAGAAACATGGGATTTGGTGAGAAACTATGCAATTAATGGCATAAGTAAAATAAAACACTGGTTGGATTCTTTTAAACTATCACTAAATGTCTCAAAAACCAACTACATTGCTTTTTCACTCACAGCTGTAAACCGTCCAGAGTATGGCAATTTATACATAGATGGCTTTGATGGTCCTTTAGCTCAAGTTGACAACACAAAATATTTAGGAATTGTAATTGACAAACACCTCAAATGGGATCAGCACGTCCTTAGATTAACAAAAAATATCAGAAAGTTAATATATAAATTTTATACAATTAGAGAAATTTTAAATAAGCAGCTTTTAATCCTGGTGTATAAGGGACTTGTTGAGTCATTACTGAGGTATGGTGTGGTTGTTTGGGGTGGACTATATCAAAACACATTATCTAATTTAAATATTGCACAAAATTATATATTAAAAATAATTTTTAGAAAAAGCAAGCGGTTTTCTACTGCTTTGCTCTACTCTAGGGAAATTTTTGATGTTCGTTCACTGTATTGTCTGTCTGCCTGCATTTATGTTCACAGGTCTAATAAATTTAAACATTTTATAAGCCATCCATATCAAACTAGAATTAATGTTAATAAACATTTAGAAACCCCAAATGCTTCCACAACAAAGAAACTCAGATCAATGTTTTATCTTGCACCCAAAATGTATAACTTATTACCACCACATATAAGACATTTAAATTTTCCTAAACAATTTTGTATAGCATGCAGAGGTTACATCTATAAACATCTAGAAACATTTAAGAACATTGTTATTGGATTGTAGGTACTTTGATGGGGTCAGGTTGATGGGTGGTTGTTGGAGACTCACATGTTGTATTGTTTTTGTGAGGTATCTCTGGTTCTCATTTCTTTACTTAGTTTTAGTTATTGATTTTCATAGTCATAGTCATAGTCAATTATACTTTATTGTCAAAAAAATAAAATATTTCTATTGACAAAGCATGTACTTAAAAGTAAGCATATTCATTATGTAAGTATTAAAAACAATAAAAAATGTAAGTAACGAGCAAGTTATAACAATTCAACAAACAGGACTACTATCTAAACAACATAATAAATTAGGAACAATCCTAAAATGTAAGTAAAACACAAAAAAAAACAATCTTAATATGACCCACGCCATAAAAAGGCTGTTATGTCAAAAAGTATCGTTATAGTAATCCTCCAAGCTGTGATAAGCTCTCTCTAATAAAATATTTTTAACACGCCTACGAAACAGTCTGTAATTTACTGTGGATTTTAGATCATGATTTAGATGATTAAAAATTTTTTTGCTTTCATAAAAAATAGACTGCTTTGCTAAGGCAGACTTTGGTATAGGCAAGCTTATATTAGTCTCTACATTTAATCTAGTATTATGTACATGATCTCGAGTTTCAAAACTCAAATACTTTTTATACACAAGAGACACAGTTTCTAAAATAAACAGACAGTTAAAATTTTTTCCCGTATAAACAGTGGTTGACAGTGTTCCCGGCTTACAACTCTACACAAATAACGAACTGCCCTCTTTTGTAAAACAAATATTGTGTTAAATAGTTGCTTGTTAGTGAATCCCCAAAAAGCAATACCATATCTCAGATGGGACTCAAATAGTGAATAATAGACCATTTTTGCCGTAGAACAACTAAGCTCGTTAGAAACTATTCTAATTGCAAAGCAACCAGCAGATAACTTTTTACTTAGTGCTTTTATGTGATCTTCAAATTTAAGTTTATTATCTATGGTAAGACCTAAAAATTTTGTAAGGGATTTATTTTCTACAATTTTATTATCTAGATACAGATCTTTAAAGCCAAATCCAAAGGTGATTATGCTGGTTTTATTTATATTAAAGCAAAGTAAGTTTACATCACACCAAAGCTTAACTTCGCGTAGGTCCCTATCCACAATTATTTTCAGGTCGTCCCTATCTTTACCATGCCAAAGAAGACTGGTATCATCAGCAAAAAATGTAAACGACCCCTGAATTTTTAAAGCTGCTAAGTCATTTAGATACAACAAAAATATAATGGGACCCAAAACAGAGCCTTGTGGTACGCCTCTGGTAATAAGTGATTTATCAGAGTATTCGCCATCAGCTCTTACCACTTGCATTCTACCCTCAAGATATGTAGAAAACCACTTTAGTGTAATCTCCCCAAACCCATAGCGTCTCAACTTCTGCAGCAATATTCCATGATCCACACAATCGAATGCTTTCGAAAAATCACAGAATATTGCCGCAACAGCCTCGCCGCCATTCATATTTAGGTAAACATGATGGAGCAAAGAGAAAATGGCGTCATCTGTATTCTTACCGGGAAGAAAACCAAACTGAACAGGATTTAATATTTTGTTATTTTCCAAAAAAATCATTAGTCTCTTCTTGACTATTTTTTCAGTGACCTTTGAAAGCGTGGATAAAAGGGAAATGGGACGAAAGTTGGAAGGATCACCCATATCACCTCCCTTAAATAACGGAACAACCACGGCACCTTTTAAACACGTTGGAAATTCACCCACAACAAATGAATGGTTAATAGCACATGCAAGGGCATACAATGCGGACTCCGGCAAGCACTCCAATATTCTTGCAGAGATTCCATCATAACCTGCGGAATTCTTGTTTTTTATTTCTTTAAGAATCTGTTTTATTTCTTCCACATTTGTGCTTTCAAGAATAAAAATTTCAGGAACGTTAATATCGACTAGATAATCCATGGGATCCTTTTTTGAATTTATATTTGCGATTAGTTTGTCCCCTATTGTGCAGTAAAAGTTATTAAGAATGTTTGGATCAATTTCAGTATTACTTTGCAACAAGTTGGCTTTACCCCTTAATTGGTTAACTATTTCCCAATTCTTTTTTGTTTTATTTTTTGCACTTTCAATCTTCCCTCTATAATAAAATTCTTTTGCCATCCTAATAACATTTCTATAAATTCGTTTGTAATGATTAAAATATGCCACAAAAAACTGATTATTATTGTGATATTTTCTTATGGTATGTAAGGATCTTAAATTCCTTGCTGATGCTTTTATACCCCTAGTAACCCAAGGTTTTTTATCTTTGACCTTAAGATTTTGTAGAGGAAATGCCCTGTTAAAAGCGTTAGTTAAAAAGGCGTGAAACTGTTCAATTGGATTGTCTGCCCTGACAATACCATTCCATAATATCCTGCTACAATTTTCTTTAAATTTGTTATAGTTTTTCTTATTGTAAATTCTACCCTGTCTAGCTTTCCCACATTTTACACCCGAATCTGTAGAACATGTAAGTAACACTGCTTCATGGTCAGACAATCCTGAAGCGATAGTGTTGCAGTCTAAAATTTTATCATCTTCGAGGTTTGAACAAAAATAGTCTATTGTAGTAGCAGAGAACTGTGTAATCCGAGTAGGTTTACAGACGTGCATCTTAAGGTTTAGAGACTCTAAAAGGTTATTAAGCGACTGTGTGGCCAAAGATCCCACATCAATAAAATTTATATTAAAATCACCTGCTAGAATAATTTTAGATCGAACAGGTAACCCAGACAAAAGCTTTTCAAGACGATCCATAAACACATTAATATCACAGCTTGGAGGTCTATAGATACACACTACATATAAGTTAAAAGTCTTAGCAAAAATTATTGAGAATTCAAACTCCTTTACAACCGTCAAATTATTAAACTTATCCACATTCAAAATTACAAATTTATCACAGATTTTTTTGTGTACAAGAATCATAGTTCCCCCGTGTACAATTTGTTTTCTACAATAAATTGATGCTATATTATAGTCAGGAATATAGCATGGTTCATTTTCTTTTAGCCAATGCTCTGTTAACAAAACAAAACTAGGTTTATTATACAATTCCAGAAGCACAGTCAGTTCATCTTTTTTATTTCTAACAGATTGAATATTTAACAAAAACAGAGTAAATTCATTAGTTTTTACAAAATTATTTGTGACTGGAGGGGATTGTCTAAAAAAGGGTTAGTCTCAACAATATTAACTTGATCAATATCAGCGTGCTCATCAGGTAAAGATTCCAATGGCTTAATGAAAACAAGATTGCTATTTTTTATTTTGTGCTGTGCAGAATACAGTAATTTATCAATAATTGTACGTCTCTTATGCATCAAGCCATTAGCATCGTTTATGTCTATACAAACCACAGTTCCTTCTGCATATGTGTTTAAAGCATTTGCGTAATTAAAAAGTTGTGAATTGAATTTGTACATCAATTGAATATTTTTATTTTTTATATATGAATAAGAGACTGTAGTAAAAATAATATTTGTGTGAGTGCAATGTTTTAGTAGCCTATTTATACTTCTGAAATATGGAGCTCTACCATTCTGAACATCATGATACCCTGCATGTAAAATAACATAGTCATCCAAAGAAAAATTTTTTGTAAGGGTTAAAACATCCGAAATAACATCCCCAAAATATGCATTAGGCTTAATAATACTCTGTACATTATAACTGTGAAATTTGGCAACTACTGAATTCAACATAAATCTAAAACGATCATCACACAAAATCAAAATGTTATTTTTCTTATCTATTTACTTTTCAAGTAAATATATTATATTATTAACTACTGGTACTGTGCACATACAGGTATTCAGTTACCTAGGTGCATTATTTCACTTTGGGACCATATTTCTATATCCACTGTATATTTATAAATCTTGTACTGAGTTGTAACAAATAATACGTAATATATAATTGTAATTGTAATTAATTATAACATGAATAAATTTTTCGCTTTCATTTTACATTAAGTAGAATGCTTCTTTATTTGCAGTGCAATGATTTTAGAAAAGCATCACCTTTACAAATAATACTTTATAGATAAAAAATCCACTCAAATGCAACGTAAAATATTCAACATTGTGGCCCAGAAATTACTGAAATGCAGAAAATCACATTCGGAGAATACAGCGGTGGTTCGTTGGGTCTAGTAGAGCCCACTATCAACTATTGGACATATTGCCATATAATCGTTTTGTCAGCGGTCAATGTGTACTTTGACGTTGCAAGTTTACTCTTAGTTACAATATGTTACTGTCGGTTACTGACAAGATTTAAGTACTTATAAACAACAGCTTTATCAATAAATTCGTATAAATCGTCGTTGTCAGGTGGTAGTTATTATGCAGCTTCAGTTCTCATGAAATAAAAGCACTTTTTAAAAGTTTTTTTATTTTTTGTATTTTAAGGCATTACTAATAGGGGTTAGTATTTTTTGAAATAAACATTAATATCTAGCACCTGTACGAATTGACCTGATAACGTGGAAGTATGTGCCTATGATCAGGCCCTTCTGAAGTCTTAAGTCAACAGCAAGTCTTTATTTCTGGTAGGTCACAGTGGGTTATTCTCGAAGTTGGCATATTATGGGGGCTCTATGTACAAATACAAATAATTTATTGGTGCTAATATACAAATGTATTTACACAGTCAGTAGATCAAAAATAATCTTATAGGTCTTTACTCTGTTGGTTGGAATCATACTTATCCAACAGAAAACAGTAAGTGAAAATTGATGGTTATCTGTCAGTAACCTCCTGTTCTTCCTCTGGTGTGCCTCAGGGATTCCATTTGAGGTAATTTCTTTTAAGGTTATTTAAAGTCGAAGTCAAAATTTCTGTATTACAAAAATACTTAGGAAGTATTTAAAAAATGGTGTCATAATATAAAAATCAAAACATAGAATATAAGATCACAATAGAAATAGAGGACACTAAAGGACAGTTTAAAATTGAAAAAATACAAGACAATAAAATAGTTAAAAGATAAAATCCAAAGTTCAATAGGCATTGCCAGTATAAACCATACAAAATAAGAAATTACACTATACATGCATACACAAAGAATGATTCACTCCTATGACATAAAATCAGTAACAGCATAAGGTTCCAACGGTACAAGAAGCTGTTTAACACTCTTCCTAAAAGTTGTGCCTGCCCTATTTTGCCTTACTGCCAGTGGAAGGCGATTATAATACCTAATACATGAGCAGAGAGGGCTTCGCTTAAAGAGTGTTAATTTATGTAAAGGTATATTATAGTCAAGAGATCTGGTGTTATGCTCATGATCAGGTAAGTATTTTAAGAAAAGATGTCTATTATTATGCAGGAATGTCACACACTCATATATATACAATCAGCCAGGGTGAGAAGACTGTGTGTTTTATAAACTCCCCTGCATGAATCAAGCCTGCTCATACCAATGATAATTCTCAATGCCCATTTTTGCACAAGACTGTTTGCTCAGAAAAGAACTCCAAACTTCATGATAGAATTCAAGTTTGCATAGTATGTTATTAGCAAGGTCTTCTAGTTGACATATTGCGTTAGAGTCCTAAGCATATAGCAGCAGCTTGTTCGAGACATAACCAACCTCCCTTTCCCAATTGGGGTGACAATCCAAATAAATGCTTAGAAACTTAGCTTCCGATGTGATTGGTACTACCTGTGAGAGCAACACAGCATTATCCGGATAGATTAGTGATGAGTGTTTCACTCCGAATAACACAAAACTCAAATTCAAATTCAAATTCAAATTGTTTATTCATGCTTTTATACATACATAGCACTTACACACGTCAAAGTAGAAAAAATACATATAAAGCCTTAACTAACCCAAAACCTTACACATTAAAAACACTTAAATTATTTTAAAATAGTCAAAAGAACATAATTTTGCAAGTCACAAATTTAGTTTAAAATGTCAAACATATTACAAACAACAAATTAAAATTCAGTTAAAACAATTAAGATCAGACAAAAATTCATTCGCCGAGTAATATGCACTACTGAGAAGAAAACTCTTTACTTTACTTTTAAATGCTATTATCGGTAGCTGTTTTACATTTTCAGGTACTTTGTTGTAAAAGTGAATACCTAGATGATTAGGCCCATCCTGGCAACGTTTTAACCTCCAACAGTTCAAAACAAGATTTTGTTTGTTTCGAGTATCATGGTTATGTATGGAATCATGCGTTGTATAAAGAGTGATGTTATTTTTAATGTAGCAAACTTGATTTGTTAGCATTAACTATAAGTTTGTTTTGATCAAACCATCTCTGTCATCACATTTCTTAATGTTTACTGATGACATGAAATTATTTTGTCAAGTATCAATTTCAATTTCAATTTCAAACACGCTTTATTGTTGTAAAAGAACAAGTTCTTATTAACAAAGCCAACTTAAAAACTAAAATGTAAAAAAGCGTATATCAAAGTAGCTTACAAACTAAATATAAAAAATTTCACTATCAAGAGTATACTAAGAGGAACGAACAATGATAAAATAAAAATAAGGGACAAGAAAAAAAAATAAATAAAATACAACAAACAAATAATCTGGGTCATACATCAAAATGAAAAACAAAAAAAACGTTTACTACAATTTAAAATCCTATAACATACCATTAATCGCACTCCAATAAAACAGATAAGGTTAAGACCAGTCGTCTTTGTAAAATTTTTGCAAGCTATAATATGCTTTATGTCTTAATAATAAAGATACAGATCTTTTAAAACTTATCTGTGTTTGACGTTGCTTCACGTCAACGGGCAAGTGGTTGTAAATTTTTAGGCTTTCATAGATAAGGGAGTTCTTGGTTAGTGCGCTCTTCGGAATCGGTAAAGGGAGATTGTTCGTTTGCCGAGTATTATAATTGTTAGAATTAGTTGTAGCATGAATTGCCTTTCTTTTATTTACCACAGACACGGTTTCCAAAATAAAAATGCAAGGAAGTGTTAAAATTCCGTGCTCCCTGAACAAGGGCCTACAGGACTCTCGCGGCTTCACCCCGAAAATATAGCGTACCGCCCTCTTCTGTAAAATGAATGCTGAGTTAAACAACATTCGGCTACAAAAACCCCAGAAGGCAATGCCATACCTTAAGTGACTCTCAACCAGAGAAAAATAGACTGTTCTAGCCATTGCACGGCCCAACTCATTGGACACAATCCTGACGGCGTAACATCCTCTCGAGTAATCGCCGTATTTAATGGAAACAGTGATCAATAGAATATTATACCTAAAAACCATAAATATTTCCAATCAAAAAACATTTAAATTATAAACAATTTTTGTATACACCATTTTTTGTACCAGTAATCGCGCGACGGCGAAATAATTTTGAGGCGCCTGACCAACGAGCTCCGAGTTTTGGAGTTTCATTATTGATTGAAAACCTAACAGGCTAACAAGCCAACGAGTTTTGGATACTGGAGTCGGCAGTTTGTAAGGCGGTAAAAATAAAATATAGTATAGAATGTCCAAAAATTTTTGTTTCCAATGCAGCCAGCAATGTGCCTTTAAAGAGGAGAAAAATTAACTTTTTGGTTTCCCGTGTGACTCCTGTCGCAGAGTTGTGTGCTCAAGGTGCACTGGAGCAATGGCAAGTGAAGTCAGGGTAATTCCAAGCTCCTCCAGAACACTATTGTATATGTGTCCTGAGTGTTTGGAATCCTTTAGAAAATTACCATCTGCATTGAAAAAGGTGGAAGTCCTAGAGTCTGATTTCAAGCAACTAAAAGAGGAAATGGATCATCATAGAAAAACAATAATAAATAAATTTAACACATCTAAACAGATGGAGAACATTCAAAAGGATATAGAGTACTTAAAGAAACACATCAGCCGACCGGTGAGCGTAAATGACGGCAATATTGGCGGCTTTGCACTTGTTCTGAAGGAATGTTTCCAAAGTTTTACTGACACTGTTGGAAAGAATTTTGTGGAACTGAACAAATCACTTAGTGACCTCTGCATTGGTCTGAACAACAGTGATAACAAAGAGAAACTACTTACGTAACAGCATTTTATAATAAAAGACTATTAAGATAATCGCAATGCTAAAATTTCTCCGTCGCTTAACATAGCCCCAGGAACGTCTCCACCTACGAAGCGCTACGGAAACTAAATTATCCTGAAAAATTCAAATAAATAATCGATATTAACAAAGTTAACATGAATATCAGCAGAGGGCTCTCGATGATCGTAGTACTTTCAAACACTAACAGAGGGATGCTATTTTTCAAGCGCCGGCGGCGACTTGTTTGGAAACAAGTTGACCTTGACCACTTTGTCCGTATTTCGTTTGACATTGTAGTTATGATATTATTTTATAATAAAACCATAAATCTAGTGTTTCTTATAAACCGCCAGTCAGTTGCAAAAATTTTAATATAAACCTAATTTACGTATACATTATTGGTCATCTGGAATGCATTATTTTGCAAATAATTTGCTGGTCAATTGAAATGATAAATTAACTTTTCATATAATCTTCTGGTTAATTGAAGTAATCAATGAAAGGACCCCGCACCCGACAAAGAGAGAATTTCGGAACCATACGATTTTCTTTAAATTTTAATATGTTGTAGGTATGGATAAGTACTTCACAAAAATGTATGTTAGAATATGGTGCCCCCCCCATTTGGCGACAGTGGCATATCAAAGTTACGGTAATCAAAATACATATTTTTATTTTTTTTGCATTTTAAGCTAAAATTGAGTCTATCTTTAATGGACTGTAACAGCTGTGGGCATACAAAATAAGGATGTAAGCCCAGTGGCGTACATAAAAATATTAAAAAATTGTGAAAAATATTTTTAATATTTTTATGTACGCCACTGGACTTAAATCTTAAAAATTATTTTGTATACCCACAGCTGTTACAATCCGTTAAAGTTAGATTCAATTTTAGCTTAAAATGCAAAAAAAAATAAAAATAAGTATTTTGATTACTGTAACTTTGATATGCCACTGTAGCCAAATGGGAGGGGGCACCATATTCTAACATACATTTTTGTGAAGTACTTATCCATACCTACAACATATTAAAATTTAAAGAAAATCGTATGGTTCCGAAATTCTCTCTTTGTCGGGTGCGGGGTCCTGGGCATAAAACTGTTGCTAAATCAAGATTACCAATTGATTTTTCTCATAAACTGATATTCAATTGAAACGATAAATCTAGTGTATCTTACAAATCGCCAGTCAATTGAAACGACACTTATATTAAATTTTCATATAAACTGCAGGTGAATTGAGAAGGTAAATCTAATTTACCTATAAATTATTGGTCATCTGGAATGATTGAATTTTGCTAATAAACTCTTGTTAATTCAAACTAAATTTTGCATATAAACTGCTGCCCAATTGAAACGATGAATTGACCTTTCATATAATATGCTGGTCAACTGAAGTAATCAATGAAATTTGGCACATAAATTGTTGGTAAATCAAAACGAACAATTGATTCTTCTCATAAACTGATCGATTGTAACGATAAGTCTAGTGCTTCTTACAAACCGCCAGTCATTTGAAACGATACTTAAATAAAATATTCATATAAACTGCAAGTCATTTGAGAAGTTAAATCTAATGTATCTACAAATAAATTATTGGTCATCTGAAATGATGAATTGACTTTTGCCGATAAACTCTTGTTGAAATGATAAGATAACTTCATATAGTCTGCTAGTAAATTGAAGTAATCAATCAAATTTGACATATAAACTGTTGGTCAATCAAAGCGATAAATTGATTTTTGTGATAAACTTATGGCACTTAAGCACCCCACGCTTTTTAAAATAAAATCATATTTTTGAATCACTTTATTCTATTTTATAATTTTTTAGATCGGTTTTGATCAAAGCGTGTTTTTTTAGTTTTTTAAACTATAATTTATTTTGGACTAATAATTTAGGTAGCAGAAAATTACTAAACATTTACGCAATCCCCTAAAATAATTATTAAATGAATCAATAGGTGTGCCTGACAAAAAATGTAACTTTATAATAAAATATGTACAACTATGATTTTTTTTTCTCGAAAGTTTAGTGCGGTTTCGATTAGATGCGACATTGCGACCGATAAACTGCAAAATATTTTTTTTAGTTTTGTGTAACAATCTGCTTGGCAAGAAAGTGGAAATATTAAAAAGCTGTCGTAGATGCAAATATTCACATAAATTATGTTTCTGTTCTAACAAAAGTTGTGACATATTATTTTTTGCTCGATTTTTTGTTTTATAGAAAATGTTTGGTAAGTTGATACGTTAAATTGGGAATGTGACTTGTCTTAACCTGAACATACAGCGTGAGCTGGGACATGCGACAGGGACAAAATAGAAGACATTTAATTATACATTGCACTTGTGTTTATATTTGGAAAGTAAGAAAACGAAATAAAATTAAAATAGAAGTGAAATAAAAGTCTTGTCAACTGCGAGATTATGGACTACTTCTTTAACTTAAGATTAAAATGTTTTTCTGTAAACAAAACAAAACCTCTTAAAATTTCAAAAAATTTTAAACCAAGTTTAAGCTGTATTGTTGCTTAAAACATTAAAAAAATTATATCAACAATACATATGTATTGCAAAGTGCTTTATATTAAATTTAATCACCTACCAAACGCTGATGTGTATAGAATAAAAGATTTCTCTCAAATTAATTTCTACATTTTAGCATTTTGTAATTTATAAAATGATTTTAGGTAGATATATCGAGTTAAACTCTAAAATAGCCATAGCACGAAGCTCCCAAGAAAAGCGATGGGAAGCAAAATGTGTGCATTTTATATTTATTTAACAAATTGCACTTTTTAAATCGGTTATAGTCGCCGCAGCATACCCACGCCTGCCATGCAGGCGTATAGTCAACAGCCAGGGTAATGAGTTTCGAAAGGAATGCCATAAAAAAAATTGATTTCATTCAGCCCCTATCAAAACAGTTAAAAACAAAACTACTGCTACTGACGGCCTTCGCCGCCACCAGTTTTTGTGGGGTTTTTCTCCTCTGCCCCTCAGCCGTCGAACTGCATCAGCGGCAAGTCCGACTGGTATCCACGTATTGCAGAAGACGCCGCCGCGGGTTACGTCCTTTTTTAATAATTATAAAAATGCTAATATTCCGCTCGCATGAAAGATGGTTTGCCTAAATCAGGCTATGGGTAAGAAAAATTAAAAACGTACCCTCCAACTGAGTCCAACTACATGTCCTAATTGTTCGTTTTTAACTCGGAAACGGTTAAAGGAAGCCATTTACATCTTACCATCAATAAAATAACATTTTCCAAAGTATATGCAGGGAGTTATTTTTTTTCTTCAAAATTTCTACTTTCTCGAAATATTTCTGTACAGAAATGTAATACGACCTTCTCGATACCAAAATCGAATTCGGCATTCCCAAAAACCCCCTCCTAAAGTATCATCCACCTACGAAATTCCCTATTTCGTGGCTAAATATGAAGAAAATGCTCATTTTTAAGACGAAAATAGTATATTATTTTATATGGAGGAAAAGTGATACTTTTCATGGCGCGCTCGTGTTTAATTTAGTGGTAATAGAGAGCAAGCCATGAAAAGTAACTTTTCCTCCACATAAAAAATGCTGTTTTTTCTTCAAATGTCGACAAATTAATGCAAAAATATCTCTTTTTAATAGTAATAATAATCATTATTATCAAAGATAAGTTGGTTTGCAAGGCGGCTTAGACCGGTATCGGTGAATAGGCACAGGTCGTTGCTATTGTCATATAACATAAAGCCGTCAGTGGACACTGTCAACAATAATTATTTTTTTAAAATTGCGTCTCCGATTGCGTTTTAATTCCGTATTGATAAGCAGTTATTGAGTAAGTTCGATTAAGTTAATAACCAATTTGTTCCTAAATTAGTGATTTTTAGAAATGCAGTGCACAAATTGAGTGATAAATACAAATTTTAGTTTAATAATTCTTGAGTTGTTGACGCTTGCTTTGTTGTTTGATTGTATCTATGCTGCTATGGTAACACTTTTACCTCCGCCGGTGGAAAAGTGAAAAGTAAAGCTCCGGCGGAGGAAAAATGAAACTTCACGGCCGCCTACACAGTCGAGTAATGACGGAGTTACTGACGTTTGAAGAAAATAGTTATTTGTGTATTTAGAGCGCAAAGTAACGGATTGCCGCTTGAGAAAGAATGTTACTGCGCGACGCGTAGCGGAGCGCAGTAATCTTTCGAAAACGGCAATCTTACTTTGCGCTCGTAAAACACACATAACTTTTTCTACAGCCGCATTTTTTAAAATTAAATGCACATTTTTCTCTATACTTATTCTGAAATTTGCGAATGACTGTCAGTTTTGACATATTATGTTCGGGCTTCGGGCATATTTAGAACAGGATTGCCAGCAACAAACTGTAACAAACGCACGACTGTCATTTATTTATCTTCGGTTTCCATGACCATTCAGCACACTAGACGGAAAAAGCGAGAATTTCCTTTTCCATGTTCGCGCTAGAGCGCAAAATAAGGATCCACGGCATTAGTTGATTTTGCGATTTCATTTGAATTTAGTATTTAGTTATTTTGCGCGCGGCTGTAGAAAAAGATATTTTATCGAATACTTACGTTATTGGATGTCCTATCGAAAAATGTTATAGAAGCGTGTCGTTTCGATCGACCCTCAGACGACGCAGACACTGGCCCAACCCGATTTGAGATATCTCTCTCCGCTACGGGGAAAATTGGGAAAATAGAAAAATTACGTTTAGCCAATTAAAAAAAAAACAAAACGTCGTACGATCGAACGAAATACTGCGCGTTAAAGTACCCCAAGAAACCCATCTTTTTGCTATATACCGTTTAGTTATAACGCTTATACCGTATTACAATAATTACAGCCGATTTAATGAAAATCTCGATTTGTTTATCGTAATTTAAAAAAAAAAAATAGTTAGTTTTTAAGTTGGAAACTGTTAAAGGAATCTGTTAACTTCTCGCCATAATAAAAATAATTAAAAAAAAAAACAAGGTGGTAAAGAAATTTAGTTTTAAAAAATTTCTTCTTTTTTAAATTCCTCCGTTATTTAGCGTCTGACGAAAAAATTCACAAAAACTTTTTATTCCAAATTATCATTACATTTTTTTTTTAATTTAATAATTTTTGAGATATTCGCGAATAAGTTCGAAAAAACGTCTTTTTTAAAAAGAGCGATTTTTTTAATTACAACGACAACTATAAATTAAACGCTATCAAAATACATATTTTTGGTAGCAAGTGTTTTTTTCGTCTGCCCCGTAATTTTCGAGTTAGCTCGTGTTCGGTCTAGGTCGAGCCAAAGAATATTATATGCTACGTAAAAGAATATTCTTTGGTCGAGCTCACGGTCCCGCCTAATTAATACCTAAGTAAATTAAAATATATAACATACTCCCAAACCTCTAATTTCAAGTTTATTTTATTCTATGGAAAGAAATGACCTTGTCAATATCGGAGAATAGTATTCAGATTCTACAAGTATTAACCAGTCCCTTACTCCACCAACTGCCAGTTTGAATGATGCATTCCTGCCCCGAGGTCAATAAACCTTGTTACTGCCCGATACATTTATGCCGACAGCATACGACACCCCTTTAAAAATGAAATCTGTATTTACCAAGTGCAGATTGTCGTCAACAGAGGGCAAAATATTTTAACTGAATATTTTAAATGAAACTATATCTTTTCGTCATCTATCAGAGTTTTGGTGAGTTACTTAGGTTTGGAGAATTTTGTCCATAAGAATTATCTTAATAGTCTTTTGTTATAAAATGGTCACAGGCTTTAACGGTTACCACATGTTCAGCTGCAATGCGTGAAATCAGCGATGATGGGATGGATCAACATAAATTAACCCCTGTCAATGGAAAATCAGAGGACAAGCTTGTCAAAAACTCAGTTACTCAAGGACCATCACCAACAGCAGTAGCAGCAGCCATACTTGAAACACAAACTGCTAAGAAAATGAATGACATCATCTATGTGAACAGTGATGTAAATGAAGGGCCGCAAAAGAAATCAGTTGCAGCCAAAAACAATCTAATCAAAGCAGCACCTGTACAAGCCCCTTCAAAGCTCCAAACCAATGGGACAAATGATAGGGTTCTGAGCATTGCAGCAGCCCAACGAAGGAAATGGTTTTATATCGGCAACCTGGACTTGAACACCAAAAAGGAAGACCTCTGCAAACACCTAAACTCTTTTAACATCAATATTATAGACTGTGAAAAACTTCAAGTCCGTAACAATTATGAGGCGGCGGAAGGTATCTCTATTATGCACATTAACATTCAATGTATTTCAAACAAAATCTTACAGTTGGAACATTTTTTGGCTGAAAACGAATCAATAAAAATTGTATGCTGTAGTGAGCATTGGCTTAAATTTGAACAAACAAAATATTGTACTTTAAATAATTTTAAGTTAATTAGCTGTTATTGTAGGCCTTTCTTAAAAAATGGGGGTACATGTATATTTATACACAACAGTCTTGGTGCTATCGATATAACTTATATCAAAGAATTTTCAGAATCTCAAATATGTGAAATGTGTGCATGCTTTATTGATAAAATGAATTTAGCTGTTATTTGTATATACAGGTCTCCAAATCAAATCAATGTTGAACAATTCTTGATGATACTGTCAAAAGCCCTGAATTTAATTGAGAAGATGAATAGTAGGGTGCGGATTCTGATAGCGGGAGACTTCAACGTCCATTTCAACAATCTTAATGATCAAAATAATCTTAATGTTACCCAAATGCTCCTCTCATACAACTTAACTCAATTGTTTAATGAGCAGACTCATGTGAAGGGAAATTGTCTAGACAATATTTTCTGTAATTTTTCAATTTCAGGAGTGATCAACATCTCACTTGGTGTATCTGATCATTGTGCACAAATTGTAACGTTAAAATCTGATATGAGTAAAATTAATCTTATGCATAACAATTATGTTTTGGATAGAAAGCATAGTGAAAGTCAATATATCACATTTCAGTCTTATTTAAATCGAGAGCAATGGAAGGACGTCTACAAGGCCACAACCTCAGAAGAAAAATATATGGAATTTCATAATACCCTCATATATTATCACAATATTAGTCTTACCACAACAATAAAGCGTCAAAGTAGTTCACACAAGGCGAATTGGGTAACGAGTACTGTGAAAGAAAGTAAACAGAGGCTTTTATTTCTGTACGAATGGAATAAAAACTACCCAACAGAGAGAAACCAAGAAGTATATCGCAATTATAAAAGAGAATATAATAAAATACTTCAAGAAGCAAAACAAGCTTACAATTATACGAGACTAGATCTATCAGATAACTATTCCAAAACAGTATGGGATATCATCAATACGGAAACAGGCAGAAAATACAAGGAAAAGATCGAACCAAAGAACTTAAGTCCTAATGATTTGAACACATCTTTCATAAACCGACCGGAGAGTCTGACCAAGGCACTTGGTGCACCAGATGTGGATCCTCAGACCCTTTTGATGAAGAAAGCATCAAGAAGTAATTCAATGTTTTTTAGACCCGTCACTACCTTTGATGTTGGGGCAATTCTTTATAGACTTAAAAATAAAAAAACAGAGGACATCTACAGCATAAGCGTGTATAGCCTAAAAAAATATCTGAGCAAATTCTAGAGCCATTGACACATATTTTTAACACATGTATTGATAGGGGTTGTTTTCCTTCAGCACTAAAGCTAGCAAAAATCTGCCCTATATTTAAAAAAGGTAACAAGGAAGATCCAGGCGACTATAGGCAAATATCTATCCTACCCTCTGTCTCGAAAATTTTCGAAACGATTATATATGATCAATTGCTTCATTATTTTAATAAATTTAGTATTATATCGGGGCAGCAGTTTGGCTTTAGGAAGGACCTTTCAACTACTGATGCAATTTTGCATTTAATTCAAAATATAAACAATGCTTTTGAAAATAAAAAAACATTTATGGGTGTTTTCACGGACCTGACTGCTGCATTTGATTTGTGTTGATAGACACATCCTGGCGAGAAAACTGGAATTCTATGGTATAAGAGGCAAGGGTTTGGATTTATTAAAATCATATTTATCTGACAGGTACCAAGTTGTATCTCTGTCAACTGGTGAGAGTGAGCCTATGCTGGTTAAGAGTGGGGTTCCTCAGGGCTCCGTGCTGGGACCCCTACTCTTTCTAGTGTACATAAATGATTTGCCCCACGTATTCCCTGAGAAGACCTTTACCACCATCATGTATGCTGATGATGCGACATTTGGCATTGGTTTGGAAAGGGGTGGGGACCCAGCTACGGTGCTTGGGAATGTGCTGCGACTGGCTAAATCTTGGTTTGGACCTAATCGGTTGTTGCTGAACGTGGACAAGACCCAGTCTCTACTTTTTGACACTGTTTGCCATGGTAATAGTGATGGGATCAGATTTCTCGGAATTACATTGGATAGCAATCTATTGTGGACAAAACACATTAACATCATGTGTAGCAAATTGAACCAAAATATATATGCCATACGTAAGGTTAGGCAAACAATTAATATAAAAGCGGCCATAATGACATACCATGCTCTCTTTGAATCTGTTCTTCAATATGGAATACTGGCATGGGGTTCCTGTGCAATCACAAACTTGGAAAGGGTCTTTAAAGTGCAAAAATTTGCCATTCGAACAATTGCTGGTATATCATGGAACATTTCCTGCAGGGCGTGCTTTGAATCATACCAGATAATGACCCTGTATGGGCTAATTATATATAATAAATTAGTAGATATGAGAAAAAACATTAATAATTATGTAAGGGCATCGGATATACATGCATACCAAACAAGGGGTTGTAATAACTTAATTTTACCAAAAAGTAGACTCAGAAGATATGATACTAAAGAATTTAAATTATATAATTCTCTTCCACATAGTATACGTGAACTTGACCTAATAAAGTTCAAAAAGAAGATTAAAAGACTCGTTACGGAAAATTGCCTGTATAGTTTTTCGGAATTTTACAATCTAGTAGAACAAAGAGATACCTTTCTATGAGTGTACGTTGTATGTCTTTTGTGATTATATTTTTGCGATTTTATTTTTACATTTTCATTGTTTATTTATTTATTTATTTATAACGTTCTTTATTGACATAAATATCAAAGGGCCATTGACCGAAGTCCTTCAGCCTTTTACATACAATTTTATATATTATTTACAATTGGAAAAAAAAAGTGAAAAATATAAATAAACATATTATATAACTATTTACAGGATTGGATATTTTGAGTTTTGGTTGTGTAATATGTGATGATTTACTGTTGCAGATGTATGATGGATTGATATAATGATGTTTCTGGATAGACTCTTCTTCTGTTTGGAGGTATTTCTTTGTTGCATAGTGCATGCAGAACCTGTATATTAGATTCTTGGCTGGCAAATTTGGTACTCAAGTCTCTAAGTCTGGTTGTTATTGGTTCAACTTTTGTCAACTCGTAGAGTAGTTGGTTAGATGGATTATATAACGGATTTTGTGGGTGACGCATCTTGGTAATGGTCCGTAGAGTTGCTGTTTCGGCTACTTTTAGATGTTTAATTGCTGGTGGTCGACAGTTTAAGTAGATAGGATGGCAGTATTCTAGAATGGGTCGACATATTGACTGGTATATATGGGCTGCAGTTTTCAGTGATATTCCCTGTTGTTTATAGGTAAGACTTCGAAAGTGTTTTCCTCTTGTTACGCATTTGGTTTTGATTGTTCTTGTGTGGTAATTAAAATTAAGTTTTTGGTCGATATTGATTCCCAAATATTTGGCTGATGGCTGTGGTTTTATGGCATGATTATTGATAATAATGGGTGGAGAATTTGGTTTAATGTGGTGGTTGAAAATTAAGAACTGGGATTTTATGGGGTTAGGTTTCAATCGCCATTGGTTAAACCAGGTCATAGTTTTATCCATTAGAAGCTGCAGGGAATTTAACGTGGATGTGATGTTTGAATTGTGAGTAACAAGAGCAGTGTCGTCAGCAAATTGGAGGATATATGATTTGGGATCAAAAAACTTAGAGTCATCTTGGAAATAGTTGTATATGTCATGGCAGTAAATATTATAGAGAAGGGGGGATAGCGGGGAGCCCTGAGGTACCCCCTGATAAGGTATAAAACATCCCGACAAGTTTTTATGGATCTTTATTTGAAGTTGTCGTTCTTGTAGGTAGTTATTAATTAATACTATCAGGTAGTGTGGACAATCAAGTTTCCAAAGTTTAAGAAGCAATCCAGAGTGCCATACACTGTCGAAAGCTTTGTTTATGTCCAAAAAAACCGCGGCACTTCGATGACCTGCAAGCTTTGCTGTTTGAACATTTGACGCCAGAATTGAAACTGGTAGTGTGGTGGAACGTCTTTGTTTGAATCCAAACTGATATATTGGAATGTATTCTCCTAAATGTTGTTGTAGTCGTTCTTTTATAATGATTTCCAAGGTCTTGCCGAGCACTGGTAAAAGTGTAATTGGTCGAAAATTATTTACTTGGGAATGGTCTGAGTTGGGTTTGGGGATAGTTATTATTTGTCCCTTTTTCCAGATTGATGGAAATATTTGTTGCTTAAGACAAAAGTTAAATATTTCTATAATTTTCAGGTGGGTATTATGTTCAAGAGATCTTAATATTCTTTTTGTGACATAGTCATACCCTGGAGATGTTGATTTACCTAAGCTAATTATTCTAAAATATGTGGCTTCATCTATTTCTTCGACTTCTTCTTCTCTTCTAGTTTCGAAAAACAACTCGGCCCACCTTGTCACGCTTAGAAGGTTTTCTTCACTATATTGTTGGTCATCGTCAAAGGTATAAGCCTGGCGAAAATAATCTGCAAAAACATCAGCTTTTTTCTTGTCATCCGTTATGTCTTGTCCATTAACTTTTAATGTGGGTATCGTAGTTCGTGGTTTGTATTTAGTTACTCTATTTATCTGGTGCCAGTAGTTTTTTCCGTCCTGTTGATTTATGTCATTGCAGGTTGCAATCCATTTGCTTTCTCGATACTGTTTAATCATATTCTGGATGTTCTTATTAAACTCATTTAGATGCCTCTTAAATTGTGGATTTTTATTTTCTAAATATTCTCTGTACATTTTTCTTTTTGTTTTTATACTTAAGTCTTATAATATAAGGGGGTAATTCGTAAATGTAATGTGTAATTTTTGTTTTTGGTGACTCTTCTAGAACTGTTTTTGATAGCATATCATTAAAATCTTCAATAAATGTTTCTGAAATTGATGTGTTTCTGTTTTTCAGTAAAAATGCACTAAGTTTTTGGTTCAAATTTGTTGTGTTGCACTTATTGGTATTAATCTTGTAAAGTTGTTCGTCTAAAATTGTTTTTTTGAGATCTATTATTATTTCAAAACCCAGGTGATCCGATCCAATGTCTGTAACAGTCTGGATACTTATAATGTTATTATCCAAATTTTCCGTGTATAAAATCAGATCAGGGGTTGAATCAGGATTATTGCTCATTATGAATGTAGGTGGTGTAACTGCCTTCTTAAAAGTTGAGTTATCCAAAAAAGTCTTAATTTGTTTTAGTTTTGCCTTATTAACGTTGAAGTCTCCCACAATGATGGAATATTTGTATAAGGCTGCTTTTGTGAAAATTGTTTCATCAATTAGGGCAGTTGGGTGAATATAGCACAGAAAAAGATGTAGATAATCATCTAAAAACGGAACTGCAAAATGGGTGGCTTCATTAAGAACGTTATTAATTGCCGGCGGATTTCCTTTGCGCATTCTAAATTTAGGATCTATTTGGACCAAACTACCTCCTCTGACATTTAAGTTAACTATATGTCCATTTCGTTGTATGGTGTTCCAGTTTCTATAGTTTGTGTTGCTGTCGGCTTTAGTTTTTGTTTCTACAAACATCGTGCAATTTATTTTACGTTCCTGAATTGTGTAATTTATTATATGTTTTTTAGGTATGTAGCTGTTTAAGTTTGCATATAATATATTAAGTGTTTGAGACATTTACTTGTTTTCCTGTAGTTGGTTCTGTTGGAGCTATCTCGTTAGGGTTATCTAAATCAAACATTAATATGTACAAGCGGTTACCTGAAAAATTTGCACATGTGTCAATGTTGTAGAGTGTTTTAAACCTTTTCCTTAATTTGTTTATGAGTGCATCTCTGTCAATATTTTTTTCTTTGTTGATTTTTGTTATGTATGTATTTACTATTAAATCATGTATTGTTATTGGACTATGTATTCTAGAATTTTTGGTCACTGAATCATCTATTTCTGCAGATCTTTTGTTGAGGGTTTTAATTTGTGTGTTGGGTATACCTTCTATTGGCTTCACTGGTCTTTTGGGACATTTTAAAGACCACGCACCATGGTCTTCTGCTCCACAAGCAGTACATCTTGGCGGCAGCTGTGTTGAACATTTAAGTTGATGATGAAGTCCATTACACTTGCTACATTTTATTTCTTCTTTGCATTCTTCGGTGGTATGTGTGAATTGGTTGCAACGCGAGCATGGCTGCGGAATGGGAGCAGGTGGAGAGCTCGGGTAGACTGGATAGTGTTGGTGTTTATAGAAAAATCCTTCGTTTAATAGTTTCTCGAAAGATGTAACACATCCAGTAATTATGCGTATCATAAAGGTTGGCTTGCCTGTAGCACGAGATATGATCCTTTTGCAATATCTATGTGACATTTTAATGTTTGTTAACTGTTGGCTTATTTCAGTATCTTTTAGTTCTTGTTCAACATTTCCGATGACCACCGAATACGAGTTAATCAATGTTGGATTTTGTTGGAGTGCTGGTGATATTGATGGTTGTGTAGTCTGGTATTTTGTTATTAAATTTAAGCTTACAAGCTTTTTTAAGGTTGATAACAATATGTTTTTTTCTAAGTTGGATTTTAATAAAAGGCCCATTTTTGTTTTTATAATGACTTCATCTGAGTTGGGGTGCTCTTTTTCCCAAGCATCTGATATTGTCAGTCTATTTATGTTCTGTGTGGGTTCCAAATAAAAAAGTTGTTTATATTTCTTTGTTGTGATTTCTTTCCATTTTGCAGAATAGTTTTTGTTTATTTTAAGTGCACTTGTACTTGTTGATTGTTGTTGTTGATTTGCATTAAATGTGGCCATATTTTTTGTTGGTGATCCTTTTTTGTATTTCTTAAGTTCTTTTTTGGATGAATGTTTTTTCCGTTTTGATTTAACGGTCTGAAAACCTTCACTGTCGGAGTCGCTTGATGTTTCTACCTCACTGTCGCCCATTTTCCCGCTCGCGATTTTTTTTGAGAAGAATTCCTCAAAATTCGCGGCGGAGATGTTTTCCAAAGATAGGAATGTGCGAATATTGATTTTATTTTATTTATATTTATAGACTTTAAAGGTATTTAGATAAAGTAAACACTTCTTATCAGACAATTTTTTGCTGGTGTCTGAACCGGCCGGCAGTCAGA
>MU182356.1:194671-224583 GCA_016904865.1 Pissodes strobi | reverse complement strand
CCATTTCGTTGTATGGTGTTCCAGTTTCTATAGTTTGTGTTGCTGTCGGCTTTAGTTTTTGTTTCTACAAACATCGTGCAATTTATTTTACGTTCCTGAATTGTGTAATTTATTATATGTTTTTTAGGTATGTAGCTGTTTAAGTTTGCATATAATATATTAAGTGTTTGAGACATTTACTTGTTTTCCTGTAGTTGGTTCTGTTGGAGCTATCTCGTTAGGGTTATCTAAATCAAACATTAATATGTACAAGCGGTTACCTGAAAAATTTGCACATGTGTCAATGTTGTAGAGTGTTTTAAACCTTTTCCTTAATTTGTTTATGAGTGCATCTCTGTCAATATTTTTTTCTTTGTTGATTTTTGTTATGTATGTATTTACTATTAAATCATGTATTGTTATTGGACTATGTATTCTAGAATTTTTGGTCACTGAATCATCTATTTCTGCAGATCTTTTGTTGAGGGTTTTAATTTGTGTGTTGGGTATACCTTCTATTGGCTTCACTGGTCTTTTGGGACATTTTAAAGACCACGCACCATGGTCTTCTGCTCCACAAGCAGTACATCTTGGCGGCAGCTGTGTTGAACATTTAAGTTGATGATGAAGTCCATTACACTTGCTACATTTTATTTCTTCTTTGCATTCTTCGGTGGTATGTGTGAATTGGTTGCAACGCGAGCATGGCTGCGGAATGGGAGCAGGTGGAGAGCTCGGGTAGACTGGATAGTGTTGGTGTTTATAGAAAAATCCTTCGTTTAATAGTTTCTCGAAAGATGTAACACATCCAGTAATTATGCGTATCATAAAGGTTGGCTTGCCTGTAGCACGAGATATGATCCTTTTGCAATATCTATGTGACATTTTAATGTTTGTTAACTGTTGGCTTATTTCAGTATCTTTTAGTTCTTGTTCAACATTTCCGATGACCACCGAATACGAGTTAATCAATGTTGGATTTTGTTGGAGTGCTGGTGATATTGATGGTTGTGTAGTCTGGTATTTTGTTATTAAATTTAAGCTTACAAGCTTTTTTAAGGTTGATAACAATATGTTTTTTTCTAAGTTGGATTTTAATAAAAGGCCCATTTTTGTTTTTATAATGACTTCATCTGAGTTGGGGTGCTCTTTTTCCCAAGCATCTGATATTGTCAGTCTATTTATGTTCTGTGTGGGTTCCAAATAAAAAAGTTGTTTATATTTCTTTGTTGTGATTTCTTTCCATTTTGCAGAATAGTTTTTGTTTATTTTAAGTGCACTTGTACTTGTTGATTGTTGTTGTTGATTTGCATTAAATGTGGCCATATTTTTTGTTGGTGATCCTTTTTTGTATTTCTTAAGTTCTTTTTTGGATGAATGTTTTTTCCGTTTTGATTTAACGGTCTGAAAACCTTCACTGTCGGAGTCGCTTGATGTTTCTACCTCACTGTCGCCCATTTTCCCGCTCGCGATTTTTTTTGAGAAGAATTCCTCAAAATTCGCGGCGGAGATGTTTTCCAAAGATAGGAATGTGCGAATATTGATTTTATTTTATTTATATTTATAGACTTTAAAGGTATTTAGATAAAGTAAACACTTCTTATCAGACAATTTTTTGCTGGTGTCTGAACCGGCCGGCAGTCAGATGAGAACATTTTTTATTTGTTTTTACAATTTAATTGCTGTTTTCGGCATTGAATTTTTGTAAGTAGTGTGTGGTCTATTGGTTTTGTTTCATTGTGTGACTTATCAACAAATACCATTGTATTTCGATGACTAATAAATACTTAACTTTACTTTACTAGCTAGTTTGCTGTTCAGGGCCTCGATATGACCTTGAAACCTCAAGTTATCGTCAATCAGAATGCCGAGAAATCTGTTTACCTGCCTTCTTACCAACTCAACACCATCCAGAGATAGACCATTACAGCCACACTTAAAAGTAAGGACACTAGTCTTGTTTATGTTAAGACACAGCAGATTTGAGTCACACCACTCTCTAACCCTTCCAAGATCTTCGGAGACCATGTCCATCAATACATCTTGCTGTTTATGAGACCATAAGATAGTAGTGTCGTCGGCAAATATGCTGAAACTTCCTCTGATATCGATTGAAGCCAGGTCGTATATGTAGAGCAGGAAAAGAATCGGTCCGAGCACCGATCCCTGGGGCACCCCGTGTTTAATATTACAAATTCCCGACACTCCAGCAGCCGACCTCACGAGTTGCTTCCTGTTTTCAAGGAAGGACTTAAACCACTGTAGTGCGACCCCCCTAAATCCATAACTATCATCCGTTCAGGATGTATTGGTTTTGGAGAACGATTTGTGCATGGTTTCTGACTGGTGTAAGGAAAATGATATGCTGTTCAACATTGATAAATGCTGTTTGGCCTCCCAATACAATAGTAAAAATCTCACAAAATTCTACATAAGCTTAAATTGGATACCAAAAAAAGTGAAATTTACTGTGACTATAGTTATTTTGATGGAATTTGGAAAACATAACACAACAAGTGAGTCTTGCTAGGGTGAAGTTCAAACACATGCTGGTAATAGCCGATGCATCACAGAGATCAGTTCTGAGTCTCGACTTTTTCTTATATAATATATTTCAATGATCTGACCTTTGCTGACCCTGGGGCACACAATGGCCACTCTTTGCTGATGACATCTCAATAATTTATACGCACAAAGACAAAGATTTCTCAGAATATTTTGGGAGGGCACAGTCAAAAGCTGAGGACTAGTTTGCCAAAAATGCTATACATAAGTAATAATTTTATATTACTATGTTTAGAACTTACTTTTAAATTCAATTTCAATGCCACTAAACTCCAATTCGACTCCTTGCAAAGCTTCACTAAGTGTTTCATGGTAATGGCTAATAGTTTCCTTTGATCCCACACAAAAAGGTAGTGAAAAATAAGCATAAGTTTCTTGCCTATTATGGTAGGGTCCCACAGTGTTCATCCATAATACTACTTCTTCATTGTCTTCATACTAACAAACAAAAATTACTTTTTAAAAGACACAGTAAAAAAGTTGATGAAACCAGCGTCAACAAGCAATTATCGATAAGATGATCATCATGTAAAATAAACCAAGTAGGTATACTTGTACATTTACAAAAGTGGCGATAATATTTGAATGATTGAAAACAGCGTTTCCAGTAGGTGTTAAATAAGCTTCTTTCAGTACATAGTAAATAAATAAAACCACTTAAATTATTTTAGTGTACAAATATTTTCTGTGCCACTTACTATATGATTGTGCTCATCTGAAAACGCCCCAACAATAAGCCAAAAAAGAAATATCTTGCTGAGTTTGTGCATTTTTTTAGTAAATGGATAATTAAAAGAATAATTAGCTGAATTTGACCAATTTTTCTCAAAAATCGTCAACAAATCACCCAAATATTCGAATTTTTAACATTTCTACACGTACACAGAGCACGAAAAAATTACTTGAAATTGTCAAAGTGTCAAACTGACAGATAGAGAAGAGAGGTGGGTTGCTTTCCCTAGCGTCTAAAGCTGGGTTCGGGTATTAAAATGGAGTTGGAGTGGAGTACGAGTGGATTTTCGGGCACGTGATCTTGGAGCGTATGGTGTCAAATTGTATAGTCGAACGATTCAGAGTTGTTGGACCTGGGAACGACTAATTAGTGACGAATTCAAGACAGCTGATTTCTGTTTTCGATTTTAATTTTTAGGAAAAGTCATTTTTCTAAGAGTATTCGTACACAATATTTGCTTAATTACAAATTTTATTAATGTTTTGTTACAAAGTACCGTGATCCATCAAATATAACTGGGTTACCTGCCTCGGTTGACAACAGGACAATGCGAATATTTACTTATTTCCATATTTTTATAATCTTGGTCTACATATGGCTACAAAATTTGTGCATATGGCCCAAACAAAATTAAAATTCTCAAGAAACAAGATACAAAATGAAAATCGAAAATGACACTTCTCGCTCGATTCTCAAACTACGTAGGCCCACTCCAATATCTTCCCTGCGAGGTGGAACTTTTGGAGTACTCTTTTTACCCCACTCCGTAATAGCCAAACGCTCAAAGAGCTACACAATTTGCACGAGAAGCTTTACCCGAACGGCTGGAGTACTTTTAGGTATTTATTTTTTTTTTTTTTTATTTATTTCCAATCTTTCTGTCTGACAAAATATGAATTGCATAGGAATGGTCAACAAATCAATACAAAATAATACTTATAAACTAAAACTTAAAGCTACACATCTATAGACATATATTCATCCAATCTGTAATAACATTTAGAAATCAAAAATAGTTTGAGCTGGCTCTTGAATTGGTTAGTATTAACAGATGCTTTATGCACGGAGTGAATGGCGTGAGCATCCCGAACGCGCCTTAGGTAGAGCTAGTACACGGCCACCTTAGGTGGCCGTGGCCAGTATCGATGTAAATCACCGCGCGTGCGTGTTCGCGATGAATGCTATGATATAAGGAGGACGAGGTTTTAAAGGAGTACTGTTCACGCATGACCCTCGGCTCGCTTCGCTCGCTCCGGGGTGTAACAAAAGAAAACTAACCAATATTTAAAACAAGAAACAAACATAACCTTCAAAAGGTTTCCGCTTCGTCTTCGGTCGAGTCAACATGCGTTGTGCTTTCTTTGGGCGCCATCGTCTCAGAGTGTACACACGGCAATCGTTCAAGGACCGTTGTTCCTCCCCGAGGAAGAATCGAGCGTTCTAGCCAGAAGAAAAACCCATTTACGCCGGTATCCAGGCCGGGGAAACCAGATGTGCCCGCGGGATCATTTCTGTCTGTGCCTTGAATCATTGCTTCATAAAAAAACTGTATAGGTGTTGGTGAAAGTTGGATCATTTAGGAGGTCGTACTCGTTATACTGGATATTTCACCACTAATGCCATCGTTCAAGAAGGGTGTAACCTATATGGGAGGTTCGCCCCAACTCTAGCTAACCCCGGGCGATGGTCGTTTCTGGGTAAATGCTGACCAACAAAGCCCATACGTAAAACAGCAAGCAGCATAACCTCGAAAAAAATAACAAAAAATGCGTTGCTACCAAATATATTACAAGAATATATAGGCAATGAAAGGATTTTTAAGCCGAAAGACGGAAATATCCAATCTCCCATAAGTCTATTGCAACTCATTCTCGAGCGTTCTGCTCAACCTCGTTATAGAGTTTTGCTATTGGTTGAACTGAAACGGATCGGGGTGCTTTAATGGCAGTGACCAATTAATCTGAACTTGGTGCTTCTGCGCATTTCGGCACTTCATGAGGCGAGATAGACTTATGTGGAGTTTATATACATCTATCTCACGGTTTTGGCTTAGGTATTGGCCGGAACACGCTATATAGTTTTGTAATATATTTGGTCGCTATCGAACCCAGGCCGAAGTATCACATCATACGTACAGTGTCTGACCACTGCACTATCAGACCAGTTGAAAGCAGTGTATTGGACCCTAGAGACATTGGTAATTCTGGCACATTAGGTACATTCAACCAACGTCGTGTGGAGTCCAGAACAGAAATTCGTAAACACTCACGCGCGGTGCTCTAAATAAATACTCGGGGTCTTTACCTAGACTTACTATTTCGAAGGGTAGACGTTCCACGGGCCACATCGCAGGACTTTATAATTGTGCGCGCATCACATTGTTGGCAAGCACCATATCTTTATGGTCCAGCAAATCGCTTTCAACTGGTCTCATAGTCCGGTGGTAATATTATGTGCTTGTGGTACGGCGGCCCGGGTGCTTACATGTAAACTGCAGACTCGAAAATATCTCGTCAAAGGGCCACTGTATTATAAATGTAGCTGCTTTTCATGCGTTAGGTTAGTTTTTGTTGGTTGTATCCCCGAAGCGAGTGGAGGGCTAGGCATGAACTGTTCAAATATTTGAAGACGAAACGTAATGGGGGTATTACATCTAAAATTTATATTGCAGTCGCCCTATGGCAGAACCCCATGCGTCTGCAATTCACGTATATGCGACCCAAATTCGGTTTCCGTTGATCTTTCTTTATTTTTTCTTTGTTTATTTTTTTAAATTTGGGTTAGTTTTGTTTAGTGCGTTCCGGAGCGAGCGGATGACATTGCATCAAATTAAAATGTAAAAATACAAATGTAACCACAGACAACGCATGTCTTTGTCAACAACGTGATGCGCGCGCAAGTCTGAAGCCCTATGATGTCGTCGGAGCAACGTCTTGTTTTCCAAGTAATAGCAGGGGTATTCTTAATTAGGGTTGCTAAGTCTCCTCCTTTCTGGAGGACAGTTCTTATTTAAAACGTTGAGTCCTCCTTTTTCCCTTGTCACCGAAATGTCCTCCTTTTCCACTAGTACCATATTATTGCAAAAATAAAATTGAGCGAGTCTGCTAGTACTCGAGACACTGATGTGTAAACATATCTTATATCGACATCATTGTCATGAAAATCTAATGTCATCTTAAGCCGCGTGTCGCCTGAATATAGGCAACCACTTATTTGGAATTGGTTGCCTGGCGTTAGAAAGAACACGTTTTACACTAACGGTAACAGACAGACTGCAAAACACATTCCCGTCACAGATACCGCCTGACCTGCGTTACATTTGTGACGTTAACATTAGAATGTCTAATATTACACTTTACGCATAGCCCTCCGCTCGCTACAGGGGCGCAACGAACAAAAACTAACCAAAACTAACTCAAGTCATGCCCAAAATCAAGAAAAAAACTTTTTACAAATATAACCTTAAGAAAATAAAAAATATGATTAAAACTAACCGTAAAAATCAACGCGAGTAAAGTTAAAAGTTTCCTATGTTTTTGATTTTCAAGAGTATATGAACATATCTGTACAAAATTTCACGATAATCGAAACAGTTTAGGCGTGAAAGCCTAAGAAACAAACAAACAAACACATTTCGCATTTATAATATTTGTTAGGATTCTAATACTTACTGGCAGCTTCGGAGTGGATTAATTCACTGTACAAATTCGGCACGAAAATCTACACAGCTTATTCACTACCAGCTACTCATCTTGGGCCGACATCCTTTGATTTGGGAAAGTCAATAAAGACAAGACTCAATATTGTTTTAAACGTCTGGGCATCTGAATAATACTTTTGACAGTTCGTTTAATTTAAAATAATAATATGCTTTTTCATCGCCTAAAATCCGTTTAAAAACGATTTTAAATGGCAAAATTGTATAAAAATCCGAAAATTCGGACTTTTTTAGGACGAGAGCCGTGGCCTCGGACGAATTTGTCGTGGATTTTGAAGCGAAAATTCATTTTAAATTCAATCGTCCATTAAAAATAAGCTGTGCTATGGATCCAAATACACTGCGAATATAATATAATGAAAATCTAATACCACCGGCTAGCTTTTTAGAAGCGCCATTTGAGTCGTTGCAATCGTGGCCGTCCTGGATTAGCTTGCTCCTTAATGCGCACGGGTTATAATGTCACATCGCGTTTACATATTCCGTCCCCACACTTCCGTCCATTTTGCCGAGATTTACCCGCATACCGCCGCGTAAGATGTTTACATATCAATAGCGATTCAATCTCAAGCCATGTTACCACTGCTAAAAGGTTTTTCGTGCTCAAATAGTAGTTTCTTACCATTTGAAATTTGGCACAGCGGCCTCTGCGTGGCGTCAAATAATATTATATGATCGACTTCCGCTTTGTTCTTCTCGAGTCAGTATCGGGTAGTGTAGCGGCTCTTTCCTCGCCATTGGCACAAACCATTGGGGGAACACGTGGCAATCGTTCAGGGACCGTTGTTTCTCCCCAAGGAAGAATCGGATGTCCTAGCCAGAAAAATTCCCATTCACGCCGGTACTCAGGCCGGGGTGGACCAGATGTCCCCGTGGGATCATTAAAGTCTGTGCCATATGAAGAATTTTCATCGCCATCTTGGATGCGCCGTTCGTAATAATTTTAGTTTTAGTTTGGTAGTTTTAGAGTCATTAATCACCAGGGGCACAGGCCCGTCATACTGAAGGTTCCCGCCGAATACAAGGCCTCTCAAACTGGGATAACGTGTAACGCAAACAGAAGGGTAGCTCTGCCTCTGTCTAGGCGCCAGAAGAAGGGTGTGTTGTCAATTGCCTAGTAGCAAGCCATGCGCTTCCCGAAAAGGGGGGCATAGCAACTACTAGAGTCTAGCGACAGCAGCCAAACCGTTCCTCCTTTCCTCCCAAACAAAGTACGGGCACGTATTACAACAAGTAATATTTCACTTTTCGCATGGCCCCTCGCTAGATTCGCTCGCTACGAAGGCTCAAGAAAAGAAAACTAACCAAGTGCTAACCAAAATTAACCCAAGTACCCAAAATCAAGACAAAAATTGATTAGAAATATAAAAAATAATAAAAAAAAATTGGTGTGTGCTTAAGACTGCACGACAGAAGAGAAAACTTCAATAAGCGTGGTCATCGTTTGTCAGAATTTCGATCCGAGCCTTCGTTGCAGAGATACGGGCGAAAAACGGTTTTCTCCCAAAATTCCCCCTTACATTAGAGCCTCGGTCCCCCCGTGTGGCCTAAGGTGGCCTCCCATGGGGCGCACCTACCATAAAACTTTCTAGTCCGTACCTCTTCCCGTTCTCCCGAAATTAATTATTTAAGTTTTTCCTTCTCTCCCCTCTCCTGGCCAAACGGGGGGAGGTACGTGGCCTCGTTTTCGTCCAAGATCTTTTTTTTTACTCCGGCTACATCCCCTGAAAATGTCAGCCCTCTACCTATACGGGAACATGCCAGTAGAAGGAGCGTTACGTTACATATCCGAGCATGACGCGTGACGCGTGACGGCTCGGTCTCATTCAACCCCCGCAAAAAAACGCAAACGGGCCTAAAGAAGTTTTCACTTCAAAAATCTACTTAGTTCGTCGCTGATAAAGTAGCCATATTGTTCCTACACTTAGCCACGCCTACTGATACAGTCATCTATAGTGTTATTCAAATGGTAATGCGTCTCCTTTTATTTTATCTCTATGTTCTGAATGCATTCAGCGCTCGACGACAAGTCGACGTCTCTCGAGTTCTCATGACATTTTCTCTCGGTATCTGTTGCCTTTGCGTGAGCAATTCAGCCAGTAGCAAGAGGTGGAGCGACCCTTCCACATTGGTTACATCTTGGTGGACAGAGATACTATTTTTAGACCCTCCAGTATGTCGAATATACGACCCTGGAGGCTCCGACTTGTACATACACGGCTTGTTTTAAGGTTCGAACACCGCCGGCTGGACATTCACACACATATAAATCTTGTACATGCACGGTTTTTTAAGGCTCAAGCCCCCGGCTGGACGTACGATTCTTCCTCGGGGAGTCAAAACGGTTCCCGAACGTTCACCACGCGCCCCCCAAATTGAAGACGAAAGAGCCGATACCCCACACGTGTTCACTCTACCGAGGACAAAGCGGAAGTCCATCTTACAGGCTATCGAGAAACTTACCGTTACCCGGACCACATCACAGGGCTTCAAAGTTGCTTGCACATCACATTTAGATTTGTATTTTTACATTTTCACTTCATAAAATGCCCTCTGCTCGCTCCGGGGCGCAACCAAATAAAACTAACCCAAATTTAAAAAAAGAAACGAACATACCTTTGGAAAAAATGTTAAAACATCGACGGGAATCGAACCTGGGCCGCCGCGTATCACAAGTACAGCATTCAACCACTGAGCTATGAGACCAGTTGAAAGCAATTCGCTGAACCATAAAGATATGATGTTTGTCAACAATGTAATGCGCGTGCAACTCTGAAGCCCTGTGATGTGGTCCGGGCAACGTCTATTAGGGTTCGCTCCTAAATTTTGCGGTTTAGAGCATCGCGCGTGCGTGTTCGCGATGTTTGACATAGGGAGGGCGAGATTTTAAAGGAAAACTGTTAACTTCACGCATGGTCCTCCGCTTCCTTCGGGGCTCAACCAAACAAAACTAACCCAAATTTGGAAAAAGAAACAAACATAACCTTTAAAAAAAAATGAGAAATATTCCTAGCTACCAAAGGGGAATCGAACCCGGGCCACCGTACCACAAGCACAGTCTATGACCACTGCACTGCCAGACCAGTTGAAACCAATTCACTGGTCCGTAGTTACAGACTCGCGTCTACCAACAGCAAATTTTCGACCTTCGGACCTGCGCATTTGACAGCAGCCCCGTGTTGCCGTTATAATATTTTCCTTCACTCATGGCCTTCCGCTCGTTTTGCTCGCTCCAGCGTCGCAACCTAACAAAACTAACCCATGGCAATGCCCAAAATCAAGTAAACCTAACTGAAAAATATATGAATTAGCACGTACGCATGCGGGAGGGTTCAAAATTGCTATAGGTAGACGCGAATTAGACATATGGGTAATTCCCAAAAATCGTTTTACGACTTTGGTAGTTCTGATACATTCGGCCAACGTGTGGAATCGGGAACAGATATTCGTGAACACGCACGCGCGAATCTTTAAATCGATACTTAATGTCTGTACTTAGACGTTCGTCAAAAATATCGATGTTGGCCAGGCATCGATAGTCGATAGTTATCGTACACGCCTAACGTAACCTAACCTACAAAGTTTTACAGTCAAATGAGTCAAAATAAAATATTCAAAATGCCCCTCTTCAGGTCAATTTTAAAAAATAGGGGCTTCATGAATATTAGTTTTTGTCAGAGAAATTTCTTTATCCTTAATAGACTCCATAACAGTGATGATGACTCAAAGAAAAGAAAGGAGTCTCCGTTGAAAAGACTTCTCGACGAAGCTGCTTCGTTTGATGATGCAAAACCTACGAGCCCTGAACAACGTTGGGCCACCATGCCATATCCTGAAGGTAAATAATATATTAATTATTAGTTATTTTTGATTTTCAAACGTGATTTTGTTTCTTTTAGGTACTAAAATGAGAAAGCAAGGGGTTTATTTCTCACAAAGTAAAAAAGATCCCAAGGATAGCTCAATTATACTTTTTCCTGGACAAGGTAGTCAATATGTAGGAATGGCAAAAGATTTGCTAAAATTTCCTATGGCCAAAGATTTATTTGAATTAGCTAACTATATTTTGAAATATGATTTGTTAAAATTTTGCATAGAAGGTCCAAAAGAGAAATTAGATGAGACAAGGTATTTGTGACAGACATTTCCTTTAACTTAGCCTTTAACACTAATGTATTATCCTAACTAATGGTCACTTTATAGGGGGTATTAACAAGCAATGCAGTTCTGTAAAATAAAAAAAAATTGAGTGAGTACTCGAGACTGATGTGTAAATATATCCCATAGCAACATCGGTTGTAAAAAATGACAACGGCATGTTGTGTCCCCAAGCGGTCACTCATCCAAGTACTGCCCACGTCCGACGTTGTTTAACTTCAGTGATCAGATGAGAACTGATATTTTCAACATGCTATGACTGTTACCTATACATTTTAGCATGTTCATAGAATAAAAACAAACACATTCGCATTTATAATATTAGTTAGGATTCTTTAATAATATTTACTGGCAGCTTCTGAGTGGATTAACTCACTGCACAAACTCGACATGAAAATCTAATGCCAAATGCCACCAGGAATAACGTCAACATATGAACACAGCTTATGTACCTAGTAATTTTGGGCCAACATCCTTTGATTTGGGAAAGTCAATAACCACCTTTTTCAAATTTTAGAAGAGGGCTATGACTTAATATTGTTTGAAACGTCTGGGTATCTGGATAATACTTTGACAGTTCGTTTAATTTAAAATAATAATATGCATTTTTCTCATCTATTCAGTATTCGTGCAACGGCAACATTGCTTGTGTTATTGTTTACATTTGTCAGTAACTTTAGTGAAAAGTTCGGTTCTTTTCTTAAATTAATTCATGGAAAAGGCTTTAAAGGTGTTTGTAAGCCTGGATGTTGATGTACAAATGAAGATAGTGAGTTTCTGTGTGGAAATATTAACAAAGCTTTACTGAAAACGTGTGGTCTTCTGATCAAGTACCAGGCGCTGTTGCCAACTCATGTGGAGAATTTTAGTAAAGTAAGTAAAGTAAAGTAAATATATTACATGCATTACAAAATTTTTGTTTGCACAAGTCAGTTTAAAATGGTCTAAAACCAATTATATCCTAAAGAATTTTAAAAACATTTCATGATAAAATTAATTAAGACTAAGATTAAATATTCCTATTGGGTCACAAATATAATTAAAATAACCTAACTAAACACAGTGAAACACAAAATGAAACAAATACAATTAAAACAAACAAAATTGACACTATTTAAAAACCTATATGGACAGGGGTGCGGCCATATACTCTGATATGCTATAAAATGCACAATCCAGCAGATAGTTTTTCACAACAGACTTGAACTTTATCAGATTCAGACTCTTGGTGGTCGTATTAAGCTTATTATATGCATTAAGCAGAAGAGAATTATTTTTTGAAACTTGCAGACGGAGCAACTTGGGCCTTAGTTGGTTTGCACCTCTGGTGTTGTGTTCATGAATGTCTGCATTCATTGAAAAGTTTCCCTTGTTACCGTGAATCTCCACCAGAGACTTATATATAAACAAACTTGGTAGAGTTAAAAGTCTATAAAAAACGAATAGAGGTTTACAATGGTCCCTGAAACCTGCCCCAGCAATAATTCGAACTGCTCGCTTTTGCTGACGAAAAGCTCTAACAGCATTACCAGAATTTCCCCAGAGTAAAATGCCATATGATAGATGACTGTAGAAAAACTCATAGTAGTCCGTCGGATGGAGCGTGAAAAGCCTTCTACTTTCGGAGCTAAAAAAACTGAGGTATAACCAAATGGAACCTTCACCATTTAAAAAGGCATGTTTTTTTACATAGAAAATGAAAATTGACGACTCTCTCCATTGGTCGAGACCAAAGATATAGGCGAAAAACTAAAAAAAAAAACGGATTTTTATTTTTTTATTTTGAACACTCATAACTTTTTTTCTAAAGAAGATAGAACAACATTTTTTTTTAGTTTTATTCCTCATTCAATTTCCTTTCTTTTGGTTTATATTTGATTAAAAAAAAGTTGTAAACTATATAAAAACAACAGTAATATTTAAAAAAAAACAACAATTTGCCAATATTTTTTAAACTCACTTTATCATAACTTTCTTATGCAAGGAGCTATTTAATTTTTTTTTCTTTAAAAACTACGCAATTTAATGGACTTCATTTTGTCTCGATTAATATGTGGTCTATTTTTAAAAATAAAACCGGTAGCGGCTTTTAAACGTCAAAGCGCGTGCCTCTGCGGCAGCTAGACGGCGGTTTTTTTCCATCGCGATCATTGACGTTGTACTCGCCAGGTACACAGGATTTAATTATATTAATTTAAATTTAGTATATTTGCGATAATTTTTTTTTTGCCTTTTTGTCGCTGGTAATATGCAATGGCTGATGTTGATAATTGACAGATTAATTACAATGTTGCCAAACGGTTTGTCGATTGCGTGTTAGTTCTCGGTTCCTCTTAATTTTTTTAACTTAATGAATAATGTCGCTTTTTATCATAGATTATTTGACAATTGGGGATTAGCACATGTTTTTTTATATTTTTTTTTAAACTCAAGCAACTCGGTTTTAAATTACCCATAGCTCGGTTGCGGGCGAGGTTGCGGGTTAGTTCGAGTTAGTTTGCAATTTTCTTTTAAGTCACTTGTGAAGTCGTTTTTAATAAGGTACCTGTTTGTCGGTTGGGATATATAGTTTGCACTAGTTAGTTTGCCTTTTTTTTTAAAAGCCATCATAAAAATATACCTATCTAAATAATCCTCACTTTTTTTGATAGATAATGAAAAAATGAATCGATTGGTAGGTACAGTCATATTTTATTTAGTTGAAAGGCAATATTATCTATGCCTATATTTGTATTGTAGATAAACAGTGTTGAAGTATTTTGGAATATCTACTATTTCAAAAATGAAGCGTAAGCCGCGTTTATTTTGTCTAGAAACTGAGAGTATTGAAAATATAATGGTGAAAAAACCAACTGTTTCTGGCTTTCAAACAATTTTAAAATGTGCAAACGAAAGAAATGACAATATTTTGAAAACAATTTTAGAATTAAAGAATGATTTACATGCCCGTTTCGTATTTCTTGCAGACAATCGTTTTGTAGGAAAAATAACATTATAAATGCCAATAGCGAGATGAGAAGTGATGGGTCTTCATGCAGTATTCAAAAACCAAAAGATCAGTTATATATATAAAAAAAATGTTTGATTTGTGGTAAATCAGGCACATTAAAGAGAAACCCTGTAGATGCAATTTGCAAAGGAACGGATGCTAAAACTAGAAAAAAAAAATTAATGTTGCGACTTTAAGAGAAGATATTGAAATACAAGGCAGATTATAGTTTTATGCAGATTTATTTGCAGCTGATACAAAATATCACAAAATCTGCTATTCGAAATAATATTAGCACAAGAAATATAAAATCTGAGCTAAACAAACGAGCGCCGCCGGCCGGCACCGGTTTTGAAAGAAGAAGATAAGAAGAATCAAAGTGACTTCCGGAAAATACAAACCATGCCGCTGCGGAAGAAATACATTTTTATAGCAATCACGAGGAAGCTGATCCATGAAGGATTATTTTCCAAATGGTATCCTCCAATAAAAACGGTCAACTGGTCGTAAAGTGTGATGACGCTGATGTTCTAGTACTATTAATTTATCATTATGCTACTCACGAAAATCTAAGTAATAGTAATTCCAAAGAAATATTTATGGAAACTGGTAACACAAATATGATAACTAACCAAAAGCGATATATTCCTATTCACGTCATTTCAAAAAACATTGGCAAATTGGCATGTGAAGGCTTACCAAGTTTTCACAGCCTGACAGGATGTGATACGCCCAGTTCATTTTTTAAAATAGGGAAAACATGCTTGGCAAGTGTACTATAAAAATTGCGGCACTCACAAATTTGCCAAACTGGAAGGAATAAAGTTTGCCAGAAGATTTGTAAGTTTTTTATACAAAAATAAAAATGCAAATAATCTGATTGAAATTCTGTTAAACCTTACAAATGAGAGCAAAAAACAAGTTCAGGAATTGCCCCTACAGAAGATAGTTTCAAACTACATGTACTCAGGTGAATTTATAAAACAAAAATTCATAATAGATATACGTATATTTTATTATTATGTGTAATTTTAGGTCATATTATCAGTCATTTATATGAGTCAATAGTCATGTTGGTGAGGTAACCAAAAATGATCCCTTGTTATATGGATGGACTTTAAATGAGGACAATTTTATAGTTCTAAAAATGATGCCTCAATCTCCAGTTCCAGAAGATATACGGCAAATTATTTCCTTATTATGCAATGACAAAATCTGCAACACACAAAAATGTCAGTGTAAAAAAGAAGGGGTATTTTGTAGCTCATATTGCAAATGCAAAACGAATTGCATTAATATTAATCGCGACCTTGAAGAAAATTAAACTGAAGCTGGAGATACTGATGACGATACATTTTTCGATAATTTCTTTTAATTAATTAATAATATATGTATACCACAATTATCTATTATTTTTCTAAAGTATTAGAATATTTTGGAAGAAAGTTAACGACTTACGATGTACCCTCACTCCATGGTGCAAATTACTAATGAAAACTTGTATGTAAAACATTACCGCGGCAGTGGGTGAAACAAGAGCAGCGGTCGATCGCGATGGAAAAAAACAGCCGTCCAGCCCGACGCTTAGGCACGCGTCCCGAGGCTTAAAAGCCGCTACAGGATTTATTTCTAAGAATAGACCACAAGTTAATCGAGATAAAATGAAGAGCATTAGATTGCGCAGTTTTTGAAAAAAAAAACATTTATATTGCGCTTTGCATAAAAAAGTTATGGCGAGGTGAGTTTAAAAAAATATTGGCAATTTGTTGTCTTTTTAAAATATTACTGTTTCTTTAATATAATTTTACATTTTTTTTTAATGAAGTATATATCAAAAGAATGGAAATTGAATGAGGAATAAAACTTAAAAAAAATTGTTGTTCTACCTTCTTTAGAAAAATAGTTATGAGTCTTCAAACTAAAAAAAATAAAAAATCCTTTTTTTTTTCAGTTTTTTGCCTATATCTTTGGTCGCGACCAATGGAGAGAGTCGTCAATTTTTATTTTCTATGTAAAGAACATGGTTTTTCAAATGGTGAAGGTCCCATTTGGTTATACCTCGTTTTTTTTTCTGAGCATCCTAGACCGGGCTTTCCGACGGACTATAGTAGGCAGTAAGCAAAGTTGGTTCATCTACAAAGTGTTTTAGCCTCCTAAGAAGAAATATATTTGTGGACAGTTTTCGGCAGAGTTGGTCTATGTGCAGGTGCCAATTTAGTTTGTCATCGATAGTTATGCCCAATAACTTGACGGAGTCGTCAGAGAGTATACGAGGATTTGAAGAAATAATGAGTTTTTGATTTTTTTGCGCGTTCATGCTAAGTTTATTTAGATTAAACCACTCCTTTGCCTTCTCTAGTAGTGCAGTCATTTTGGTGTTTAATAATTGGAGACTTGAGGCTTTTGAGATCAAGGTTGTATCATGTGCAAAAAGTATGCAGAGAATTAGCCCAAGGAAGTATGATAAGTCATTAATATATAGTATGAATAGGAGAGGTCCCAGAATTGACCCTTGCGGGACACCATATGATACTCTCTGAGGGCCTGACACATCACAGCCATGGCCTACAAATTGTAATCTGTCAGACAGATATGACTCCAGAAACCTCAGTGCTGTGCCCCTAAACCCATAATGTTGCAACTTAAACAGAAGCCTCTGGTGGTCAACACAGTCGAAGGTCTTGCTGAGGTCACACAGCGTAATACCTGCAATTTCACCCTCTTCAAAGCCCCCCACTATGCTGCCCACCAGCTGCATAACAGCTTGGATAGTGGAATGATTGGGTCGGAACCCGAACTGACAGGGACTGAGAATCATATTCCTTTCAATAAACTTAACCAGCCTGGGCTTGAGCAGCATCTCGAAGATTTTTCCAAATATGGGCAGGATGGATATTGGTCGATGGTTCTCTGGATTTTCCTTGCTCCCTTTCTGTTTAAAGATAGGCACAACTCTGGCGGATTTTAAATATGATGGAAAGGCGCCCTCCGCTATACAAGAATTGAAGAGATGGGTTAGAGTTGGAACCAGAAATGCTTTTGTGGCCTTAATTATCTTACTGCTTAACTCATAAATATCGAGAGCAGGAGAGTTCTTTAGGTCTCTGATCGCGTTTTCTACATCTTGGTGGGACACAGGGCCTAAGAAAAAAGAATTTGAGCAGACAGGTATAATGACATCTGAATCATTTATATTGGGAGTTGGTAAGTCTTGGATAATTTTTTCAGCACTATTTGAGAAGAATTCATTAAAATCTTCGTTTGATATTTGTGATTTTACCATTGGCTTGTTTTTATTTGATTCATAATTTATTATTTTCCAGCAGTCTTTAGTTATATTTGTTGAATTAGTTAAGTAAGTGGAATAGGCCATGCATTTTGAAGAATTAATGTTTTTTCTATATTCTTTTTTGTAAGATTTATAGGCGTTAGTGCTAGTCTCATCTCTATCATGATCGGCTACTGTTTTAAGTGCATGAAGTGTGTTTCTCATTTTTTTAATATCATCATTAAACCAAGAAATGGGCTCTTTTTGTCCATTTGAAGAGGTTTTTTTCAATGGGAAACATTCGTGAATACCGTCTTTATATACATTGATTAAAAACGCAGATAACCATTCACCAGAACTGCAACTGTAAAACTTTGTTAAGTCTGTGGCTTGCAGCACCTCAAGCAATTTATTCAAGCCCCTACCTGTAATGTACCTCTTATAAGCCCTGCACTCACCATTTGGTAATTGGGATTTACTTATTGAAAAAGAAGAATTAAAATCAATACCATAGTGGTCAGAAAGACATGGATCTAAAACACTTGCCTGCACACCGTCACCAGTGATATTTGTTATTATGTTGTCAATGCATGTGCCAGCGGAGCTACATACTCTTGTATATTCCTCAACCAGAACCTCCATATTAAAAGAGGACAGAATGCAAATAAGATCTTCAAGGACAGGACATGGATTTAAAAAATCTACATTAAAGTCACCTGCCAAAATTATGTCTGAATATTTCAGGGATAGATCGCTAAACAGTTGCTCCAAATTGGACAAAAATTCCTGCATGTTACCATTACCGGACCTGTATAGGCAGACAATTACACATGAACCTGAAATTTCAATTCCACAAAACTCAGCAGTAACCTCCTTACAGTAACTGTTTAAGTTAACAGGCTTACAAAAATTAAACACTTTTTTGTGGACATATATAGCCACACCCCCATGTATGTTTGTGGTCCTACAAAAAGAAGACAAAAGACAATAACCTGGCAAATTTATGCAGTTAATTTTTCCACATGATAACCAATGCTCTGCAAGACAAACTATGTTGTAACACTTAGACTCTAGAAATACAGATAATTCTTCAATTTTATTAGAAAAGCATTGTATATTTATATAAAAAATGTTACCCTTTTGACAGAAATTGTTATTAGAGGCGTTGACATTATTGATTACACTCGGAATCTTCTGCTGTAGGGTCCTCTCTGAAAATTTTTACCTCGCTGGTAATATTGAGAGTTTCCATAACCATTATTGTTAGCTCGGTTTCCATTATATCTCCAATGGTTAAGGTAGACATCTTTGGGCCAGGCATCAGGTAGAAAAACTTGACTCACATATTCATTGGGCACAAAAAGCTTAAAGGAATTTGCCCTCCCATTAGATTTGAGTTTATTAATGGTCAACTCATCGATGGGAATATGCGGAAATGCTTGAAGAATGTGAGCCTTCACATTGTCTTCGGATGCATTTAAGCTTAAGTTAGACAGATGGAGAGCTGTCTTTGGGCGAGCCGCATTAAGAACTTGAAGAACTTCAATTTGCTTATTAATTCCTTTTACTGTAGTTGTTCTTGGTCTGTGAACTGAATCCTGTGCAGCGGCCAATACACCTGGCTTTTCAGGAACATCTTGACGGATTGGTTCTGGATTGCTTGGTATATTATTAGTTTTGGCACATATGCCTGAGGAGAAGTAAACATGGCTGATACTGAATGCATAAAGTGCAAGCAAAAGCAAAACAAGAAGGAAAAAATTTACGTTTTTGCCTGTGATTCTTGCAAAACATATTATTGTGGAGATTGTTCTGGATTATCTTCATCTGAAATAAGATGCATGCCTCTTGCAGAGCGTCAACTCAAATATTTTTGTAAACACTGTAGAGAGAATGATTTTATAGAGTGTCATAAAAACACAATTCTAGATAAAACTACAATTATAAATGATAAACACATGATAATTGATATGCTGCAGCGACAAATAAAGGACAATGGAAGGCACAAAATCATACGCAAGTGTTGCTTCTGCTCCTGCCCTGCAGCAACCATCAACACGACCTCATAGTCCTAAGAATATCCCCCCGGTGCTTGTTAAGCCGAAAAATATGCAAGATGTGGAAGTTACTAAAGCCGATCTTCAATTAAAAATTAAGCCGAACGAGTTGAATGTTAGCCTTAAAACTGTTAAGACTGCAAAACATGGAGTTGTGTTGATCAACTGTAGTAGCGAACAGGAATCCCAAAAGTTGTTGAAAACTATACAGGACCGAGACACGGAGGAAAAGTACACAGTGGAGCTGGCAGAAATGAAGAAACCAAGATTCAAGATTATTGCGACAACAGAAAATATGAACATGGAAGATATTACCAACTGTTTGAAACAACAAGACCAGTTTATCCAAGATGATGATGACCTAAATATAACATTCATAAAGCCAATAAAAAACAACAAATCTATTGTTTTTGGCGAATGTTCTGGAGACCTGTTTGGCCGACTAATGGCATGTGGGAAGGTGTTTATATCATGGGAACGCTGTCCAATATACGAAGATACTCGAATACCTAGATGTAAGAAATGTTTTGCGTATGATCATAGAGAAGCATACTGTAAGAATAAACTTTCCTGTACTTACTGTAGTCTAGAGCACAAATCTGAAAATTGTCAAAAGGTCTTTAAAAAATGTTGTAACTGCACTCGAGCAAATGAGAAGTACAACTTAAATCAAAATGTTGAACATGAAGCATTTTCTTCTGAGTGCCCTACATATAAATATTTTTTGCAAAGATATAAATCGACTATAGACTACTATTCAAAGTAGTAGTACTCAAAGTTGTGGTCTTTTGTCTCTGTTGTTTCTTTTTATTGATAAAAATTCTTTTTTATTTCTGGATTTTTTTTATGGATATTGCTAATATTCTTGATTCACTAGAAACGGAAAATGATTTGGAACAGTTGCAAAAAGTCTTAGAAGTGGATGACTTTAGGACCAAAGTTAAGGCCAACCAAAAGATTCTAGATATGTTGCACTTTAATGTATGTAGTGCTTCCAGACACTTTGATGAGATTCTAATATTTTTGCAAACTTGTAACCTACAAAATATTGATATTCTGATTCTGGGCGAAACCAGAAACAATTGTTCATCAGATCAGTTTAATATCCCCGGATTTTCCACCTTCTTTAATAATAGTACCCTAAACCAAAATGATGGACTTCTGATCTTGATAAACAATAAAATTAACTTTGACATTAAACACACTAAAACAACGTCTTCACATGTCACCTTAACAGAGATTGGGTTTGAGATTGATAATATATCTTTTAATGTTGTAACTTGTTATAGATCACCCTCCACTTCAGAACAAAATTTTGTAATTGATTTAGAAAACTTCTTAGCTAACCTACAGAATGAAGATTTTACAATATTCTTGGGTGACATAAATATAAATATTTTGAACCATGATCTGGCTATTGCAAATAGCTACTTGACCGCACTTATGTCTCTGGGATACAAGTCATATATAAATACGCATACAAGAGTTACAACGGATACCAGGTCATGTATAGACCATATATTTGTTAAACAAAACTTAAACAATGCCAATTTGAACCTATTTTCTGCAGTTGTTAATAACAATACAACAGATCACTGCCCTATATATCTACAAATATGTAAAAGTATCCAAGAAAAGCCAGAGCCCTTTCAAAAAACCATCCTAAATTTCGATCATTTAACATTTAAGATTTAAAAATGTAATTAGTCAAGAGTCTTGGATTTCTGTTCTGACAAGTAATGAGGCAAATACAGCGTGGAACTTATTTTATAAAACTTTTATAGGTATATTCAACAAGTGCAAAACAAAAAAAGTGATAAAAATTGGAAAGCATGTCAAAATCAAACCTTGGATCACAAATGCTATTATAATTTCTATAAAACACCGTGACCAATTAAAGAAAGATTTAATTCAAAATAGGAACAATGATCTACTTATTCAGACATACAAAACATATAGGAATCATTTAAAAAGGATTATAAATGAAGCCAAAGCCAGATATTATCGCGAAATTGTAAATTGTAACAAACATGACATGAAAAAAATATATAAAGTAATCAACGAAGCCACAAACACAAATAAAAATAAAATCAGTGACATTAACATACTAAGCAGCAATAAAAAATCGTTTATAAATACAAAACAGATGGCAAACTATTGTAATGAATATTTTACAAAGATAGGAAAACAAATGGCTGCCAAAATAAAAGTACCTAAAAAACACAATAGCTTTGAAAGTGGCCGCGTTACTCAGAACATGTTTCTAAAGCCAGTTCATAAAAACGAACTGATTTTACATATAGCGTCACTAAAAAACAATAGTTCTCCAGGGTTTGACGAAATTAGCTCAAAATTAATAAAACACCATCACTTATACATTATTAGTCCGCTTATGCACTTCATAAATCTAATCTTTCTTCAGGGAACTGTGCCAAATGACTTTAAAAAGTCTGTAGTGGTCCCAATTTATAAGTCTGGAAATAGAACAGATATTGGTAATTTTCGACCGATAAGTCTAATTAGTACTTTTGCCAAATTGTTCGAGAAATGTCTTAAAGACAGACTACTTAATTTTTTTACATCACACAAACTTTTGAATAAAAATCAATTTGGCTTCCAAAAAGGTGTTAGTACTAATCATGCTATATTTAAACTTGCTGATTCTATCAAATCTCACTTGGACGGACGCAGAAAGTGCCTGGGTGTCTTTTTGGACCTTGCAAAGGCTTTCGACACAGTGCCTCATAAAAAGCTATTGGATGTGCTAGAGCACTGCGGAGTAAGGGGCACTGTGTTGGACGTCTTTCGCAGTTATTTGGAAGACAGAACACAGCAGGTTAGAGTAAATAACAGTTTGAGTGACTATCTAACGATACATTTGGGCATCCCCCAGGGCACTGTTTTGGGGCCGCTCCTGTTTATCGTATACATAAATTCATTACTCAGCAAAAAAAGTAAAGGCTTAATTATATCATATGCGGATGACACAGTTTTGGTATTTACTGATGATAGTTGGGAGCGGGTAAAAACTAAGGCTGAACTGGGTATTGGAATGGTGAAGGAGTGGTTGGACTTTAGCGAATTAACCCTTAACATAGACAAATCAAAATATATTGCATTCTCTCTTACTGATGTGAACAGACCTAATTTCAACTTTTTACAGCTGAACGGAACAGGATTAAAAATAAATGAAGTTGATTACATCAAATATTTAGGTGTTATAGTTGATAAGAACTTAAAGTGGTCTAAACATGTTGATGGTTTGGTTGCTAGAGTTAGAGGGCTGGTCTTCAAATTTTATGAGTTACGTAAATTTATGAACAAAAACTTACTTATATCCATCTATAAAGCTTTGATGGAGCCTATTCTACAGTATGCTATAATTGTGTGGGGTGGTCTGTACAAGAACTCTCTTGAACCTTTGAATGTGGTGCAAAATTATATTTTAAAAGTCATATTTCAGAAGGAAAAACGATTTCCTACTGAACAGCTCTATGACGACAACACTCTTAACATCAGAATGTTATACTTTTATAACATTTGTCTCTTTCTGTACAGTAGCAATGTCGAGTCATACCTTGCCGGGCGCACCTTCGTAACGCGGGTCGGGAAGCAAATGTCTGCATTAAGACATATCTTTGCCGGAGTCCCACAGGGAACGGTCTTATCGCCGCAACTATTCAATCAATTTATAGCTGATTTTCCTTCAAATCCAAATACCCGCATCGCCCTTTACGCAGATGATACTGCAATCTATTCCGTATCTCCCCAAGCAGAAGTGGCAAAACAAAACATATCTAATCACCTTGACACCCTCACATCATACTACAAAAAATGGAAAATCACATTAAACGCAAACAAAACAGAACTGATCATCATTACACGTAAACGAAAAGACACACAAATTACACCCCTCACCATACAAAATACACAAATACACCCCAAAAGAGAAGTCAGATATTTAGGTATAACCTTTGACTCAAGGCTTGACTTCAATAAACACATTGTGGCAATTAAAACAAAAAATATGGCCATTAAACAAAGCTTGAACACATTAATCACACCCAGATCCTACCTAAGCCCGTTGAATAAGCTCATAATTTATAAATCGATCATCAGGCCTGCGCTAATGTACGGAGCCCCAGTTTAGTGTTCCGTTGCCAGATCACAGAAAAGGCACATTCAAGTGATACAAAACCAATACCTCCGCGCTGCCTTCTCTGTCTCGCTACGCGACAGAGTACGGGTCGATGACCTGCATGCGTGGGCGGACATAGAGTATGTCGATGAACATATAAACCACCTTGCATGCAGGTTCTTCGAGACCGGAATACAGGGCTCGCCACTAACAGCGAATCTAGCAAATGAAAGATTTGACCCGGAACACCGAACACCTCATGGGACAATATACAGGAACACGTCTTTATTCTACAACTAGATAAGGCCTCCCTAAAGGTAGGATTTACACCCGAATACACATATACCTCACACAACACATAAGACAACATAACACATAAATGTGCCTCTAAAATAGCATAAACAGTTAACCAAACTAGGTCAGCTACGCCATAGTGGCTACCTCATCGATCGACGTTAGGACGCGGAGATGAGGCTTGCTAGTTGACAAATTATACATACACACACGCAAACAAATCACTACACGCCGCAGAAGCATCTCTGACTCCGCAGCTGCTATCGCAAAGCTCGCGCATCTGGTACTTGATGCTAGCAATTCCAAACCACCGGATGTGGATTCGTAGTGCATATGCTACAATCTAAAAAATAATGTACATAGCGTGTAAATACGTATCATAGTATAATAAGTTTAAATGTTGTAAATATTGTATATATTGTATATAATGCTTGTTTGTACATAACGTCCTAATCTTAATAACGAGAAGCAAGGTTTTTTCTCTTAAACTTTTCCCTGCATAACAAAATAGATCGAACCAAAACCTGCAAGCCCAAGTAAACAAACAACAACGAATCGTTAGCACTAATTGGCAGTGATTTTGAAGGGATAAATCCCATGGAAAATGCAAATCGAAAGTAGCGTCACTAATCTAGTGCGAAATAGCAGGGCACACATCACGCCCCCCTCTAGATGGGTGCAGTGATGCGCGGGTCCGCAACGCGCTGAGGAAACAGCGTGGGGAGTAAACCCGCGATACGCTCCAAAATATGTTATTTAGTATCTAGAGGTGACATGTAAATAACGAAAGAGTAAATAAATATTGTTGATTGATTGATTGAAAAGTTGAGCACGCATACCAAACTAGACAAGTAACCAATCAGAACTTGATTGTTCCTTTTTACAGAAAGGATGGTAACCAGAGATTTATTACAAGCCTAGCCCCCAAAATATACAATTCCTTGCCAACTAACATAAAAAATATTTCTAAATATCATGCATTTGCCAAAAAGTGTAAGCCACTCATCTACAGCAACTATAAAACAGTTCTTGAACTGTTGTGATTCTCATTGCTTGTGTGTTGTGTGTACTCTTGAATTTTTCTTATTTTTTTTTTGTTTTTTTCCCTCAAACTTTTCATCTTTCACATTGTATCTTTTAACTTTAGTACATGCAGGTTGTAACATAAACATTATTTGACATTATTATAATATAAGAAAATAATTTTCCGACTAACATTTTTGCACATACAGATTGCTAGTAATCTAGGTGCCATAACCTATTTAAGTAGCTGAAATTGTAAATATTGCAATTTATTGTATTGTAAAACTATTGTAAATTATGTGAATAAACTGAGTAAACTGAGTAAAATCCGTTTAAAAACGATTTTACATGGCAAAATTGTATGAAATCCGAAAATTCGGACTTTTTTAGGGTAATAACCGTGTTTTCGGACGAATTTGTCGTGGATTTTGAGCGAAAATTCATTAAAAATTCAACCGTTCATTAAAAATAAGCTGTGCTATGGATCCAAATACACTGCGAAAATAATATAATAAAAATAATACTTTTGACGGTTCGCTTAATTTAAAATATGCTTTTTTATCATCTACAATCCGTTTAAATCGACTTTAAATGGCAAAATTGTATATAATACCGCCCTAGCGGCTAGAATTGGTTTACACATTTCCGTCCCATTTGCCGAGATTTACCCTCATACCGCCGCGTAAGATGTTGACACATCAAAAAATTTTTCTTATTTTAAACTAGGTATTTCTTTCAGTAGTGCATTATTGCTATCAACATATAACTGTATTAAAGTATTTCCTTTTGATATTTGATGACTTAGAGAAATTTCAGAGTGTTAAGATGTTGCAGAAGATTTATTGCCAATGCTTTCGACTGAAAAATGTTCTTCGAATGAGTGAGGCCACATTCAATAAACTGGTGAAAGAAATATTACAAACTAAGTATATATTAATAATTACACTCGGATTCTTAGCTTCTGGCACTAGCTTTTGAATTCTCCGATCTGCAATATAATTTTCAAGCTAAGGAATCAACAATGTCACAAATTTGTAATTAACAAGTATACCTAAACAAACATTTTTACAAATTTAGTCTATCATGAATATTCGGGAAGTATTCCGAGGCCACTCTATATGATCTCGACCAGGCCATCGGGATAATTCCAGCGATCCTGAATCTTCGCAGCTGGCCGGGCGGCGTTGACTCATACATAAACACGGTACGCTACAAGGCAAGTTCTATAGGGTAGCACAAAAACGTTCGGATGGTTGTTAGGCTACCCGTAATATTATCAATGTTACCAAAATTGTGTGAAATGTGATAATATTTGAACTGGACCTAATTGTGTCAGTTGTTTTCAAATATGAACCAATATGCATGCAGGCATTTAAAATTGCTGCAATTTTGGTGAAAATTGCTTTGTATAAAGTGGCTTTAACCCAATTGCTGACTTCAATGATAGGTACTTTTCTCAGTACATACATACCATTTTGTTTTATTTCAGATAATGTTATGTGAATATTTTTAGGTATTCTCAACCAGCTATTATGGTTTCTTCATTAGCTGCCATAGAGCGATTAAAGGAGGAAAGACCTAATGCAATCAGCAATTGTGTGGGTACTGCAGGCTTCAGCTTAGGTGAAATCACTGCTTTAGTTTTTGCTGGGTCTCTTGGGTTTGAAAAAGGTATAAATTGTGTTAATTCTTCCTTGCTTTATTGAATTTGTAGTCAAAGTAAAAATTGCAGTTCCTTTTTTTTTACTCTTTATGTAGCTTTAAAGTTAGTACAAATAAGAGCAGAAGCAATGCAGCTTGCTAGTGATACATGCAAAGGTGGAATGATAACAGTTTTTTATGGGCCAGACAGTAAGTTAGAATATGGTTGTAAAAAAGCCAAAGAATGGGCTATTGACAGAGGGGATGAAATTCCAGAATGCCGAATAAGTAATTATCTATATCCACACTGCAAAGTTGTTGCTGGAAGTGAGTCAGTAAGAAATTTTAAGTTTTTATTAAATTAGTATTCTTTTTATTATCTTTTCTTATCATGGGCTTAAGATAGAAATAATTAAACCTTGTTTTATTAGTAGTAGTTTGAAAAGAATTGGTCAGTTTGAAAATAATATTTAAGTAGATAATGCTTTGTGCTATGACAACTGTTACTGAAAGTCAAATAGTCAGTAGGTACAACCCCAGTTGCTAGTATTAACCATAGAGTTTGTATGATTACTTTTCACTGAATTTGCATATTATCACTTTTAGGCCCTTGAATACCTTGAACAAAATTTCAAGGAATTTAACTTGAAAAAAGTCAAGAGACTACCAGTGAGTGGGGCTTTTCATTCAGATCTTATGCAAATAGCAGTTGATCCTTTTAGGAGAGCCCTCAACAAGATTATCATAGAGGACCCGGTTGTCAGTGTCTACTCAAATGTGGATGGTAAAAAATATAAAAATGCAGAGCATATTAGAAAACAACTTCCTAAACAGGTAGGCTTCCACTATATTCGTTTTAATTTCTTAAATAGTCATCTCATTTATTACTTAGTTTATCTTTGGCCTGTGTTTCGATTTCATCTAATTTGGCCTGAAAATGTAAAAAGCGATGTATAGATATACTACTTGAAGATTAATCATTAATCATAGATGCATTAAGATTCTAACTTGCTAAATAATTTCTGCTTTTGAAATGAAGTTATGAAGTATTTTGTTAAATATGCCAAGTTTTCCATTTTCTTAGTGGAAAACAATCCATTGCCTTGATTCTGTAATAAAGTATCACAAAATGAGTAAGGTGATCGAAAAACTAATTTAAATGACCTCTTCAGCTACAGGCGCGGTATTCTACTGTGGGATAGAACAAGAGGCAGTGGAATACAAGGAAGGAGCAACAATTTGATGGTGTTTAATCTGCCTGAAGGTAATGACACTATTGAAATAAAGAAATCGATTCATAACTTGATGGATAATGCACTGAAATTATTTAACACAAAAATTGGAAAGAAAAATCAAAATTAGTTTAGATCTATCAAGGTGACATTATCGAGTCAGCGGGATGTGCTCTCATTAAAGAAAGTCGGGTGAAAATATCATATTTAGCTCAGACCTGACCTACTCACCAATGTGGTCAGCAAAAGTCCATAGCCAACTGGGGACTGAAGATCATCATGGCGTTTCTCCTGTTGTGTCAAAAAAAGTCACACAATGAAGCTCTCAATTTATTTCCAAAATATCAGAGACCTTCGCAATAACCCAAACTAAATTATCTTTTAAAATCTCTCACCCTGTGTGTCACTGTGAAGTCATCATATTTCTGGAAACCTCATTTAATGATTTATTTATTTATTGTCAACACACTACAGAGCAAACTCTAAATGGTCTTACAAAGAACAAACATTTTACAAACTACCAATTTAAGAAAGTCAGGATCAAATACAAAACCCAACGCAGATTACTAAAATTCGTCATATAACATTTAAAGAAAGAAAAAAAAACATATTAAAATCATAAAATACAGGCAGAACCAACAACATAGTTGCGGCCCGAGACGACCCCTGATTCAAATACTAATTTTATCCAACAGGAACCTTACTTTTGTTTTGAACGTTTTGGCAGAACACTATAAATCAAAAGTGGGCAGCATGTAACCGTTAAAGCAATGCAACATCCCTGTTTCTACCCTGTTCCTACCAACATTGGTCGAACTCTTATTAACGGAAAACATGTTAAGAAGGTGAATATCCTGGGATGGAACGCCGAACGCAAAAGTCCCTAAGTGCCAGGAGAACAGAACTGTCTGTAACAATGTTAATTAATTTATATCTGGATTACATCTCCCTACATGACAGGAAGTTCCTAGCAGGCCACCTTCATGAGGTGTGTCAAAGTTGTTTTGATTTTTGTGGCATAGATATGAAGAAAAAAAGGTAGCAATGCTTAGATTTGGAGAAGCATTTATACAGTCATCACGGTATGCAAGTCACACCAGAATTCTAAGTGATTTTCTTTGCAGGGCAAAAATTCGTTTTGCTAAACTAGCCTTCCACATGCTATCACACTGTAGGTCATGACGGAATGGAAAAGTGCATGGTAGCAAGTTTTAAAGAGTGTCTAGAGATACCGAATCCTCTAGATTTCTCAAGGTAGACAGTACTTCTTAATTTTTTGCAGACAAATTCAGTTTCAATATCCCACTTAAGCTTTGGATCTAATGCATACTAAAATATTTTACACTTGTCTAGTTGTCGCTGTCACAGTGAGTGTCTGAGTGAGAAAATATTTTTTTGTGTTTTATCAAAATTTAATGATGGTTTGTTGGTGGCAAACCACATTTTAGTTCTTGACTGTGTCTCCAGTGCCTTTCCTTCGCTCTCAATCAGATTTTGGTCACTAGCTTTGGTAAGTGTTTCATCCGCAAATCTGCCATACTTTTACTCAGGCTCACACAAGGGAAGATCGTTTACGTAGATCAAGTAAAATAAAGGTCCTAAGTTGAGCCTTCTAGGACTCGGAGACTCTTTCCGCCTATGACACACCCTCACCCTGACTGTTTGAGTCAAAGGTCTTGCTTAGATATGTTGAGATTATCAAAGTCATTGACGTCTCGCGCATTTTCTGAGGTTATGGTGTTTCTACTATCTTCTTTTGTCTGGTGTGGGCCCAAAGCCCACTAGGAAATACGAAGACATTTTCAACATAATATTACATACATAATATTAATTATTAAGCAACTTAACAATAAAAACAATATAAATATAAGCACAATAAACAACAAATTGTTGGCATATTAAAAAAGAGAAAAGAAGAAAAAGCAATAAGTGAAGGAAAAAAATGTTGTTATGTTTTTGTTTAGACTGTGAACTCTGTTATTTTCTACGTTTTCCCACGCACATGCCGTCAGCTGTGTTTTGACAAGTAAGTTGGGAGTGGCTGTGGTACCGTCGCGGATTTCTTACGCTAAATATATTTTGAGAAGACTGAAACCGCTTTTTAAAAATAATTTTAT
>MU182356.1:160073-194661 GCA_016904865.1 Pissodes strobi | reverse complement strand
GAGCGTGCTGAATCTGCAGGTTCTGTGGGAAGCTGACCATTTAACTCGCTATCTACCGACGTTGCCAGTTGGTGTTTCTGAGCTGTGGCGTTTTCCATTTGTTTCGCCGGTACACATTACCAATGGCAGTCTGTTGCAAATGCAGTAATCAGATTTCTGATGACTCAGATGTTCCACTGATAACTTGTGTAAAGGATTATTGCCAAAGTTGCTTTCCGCTAAGCACTTCAGAATTGCGAGTTATACCTTTAAAAAAGCGCAATCTGATGATTGTTTCTGTGACATGCAAGGTCGCTGTCCGTAAGTGCCTGCTGAGCAGCGAACAGTTGCAGCATCGGGAAACGGAAAATTTGATGTTAAAATGAATTATTAAAGATAAGGGGGAGATAATTGCTGATAAGTCGGAAATAATTAACTTACTCCAGAAAGATAAGAGTTCCATACAAAATGACGGCAACCAGAATAATAGCGCAGCCACCACCAATGTGCCAAATACCAAAAGTGTTAACACCAGCTCCTGTTCTTCAGCGGATATTACTACACCTGATGTAAGGAACGCAGTTAATGAGGTAATGGCAACAATTCAAACTTCCAATAAGATCAACAAAATGGATATTAAACCTAGTGTGCAAAATATCATAAAAGGTACAAACAACGCCCTTGCTGGTTTGAGTGCAGCCATGAAATGTAAATGGTATCATATTAGCAATCCCGATGGCCGTACGACAGTGGAAGCCCTTGTGGAGCACATGAAGTTTAATTCTATCGAATCCATGACATGCGAATTCAATTGGTTACCTCTTTTAAAGTCGATGTAAAGCCGAAACAAGAAGCTGATATATCCAATGATACCATTTGGCCTACTAACGTCACAGTGAGACCCTTTGATTTTGGTCATGGGTCCCGCTCACGGGGAGCCCACGGCCAACATCAGGGGTATCAAGGTTTTAATAATAATGGGAGAAAAATACAATACCGAAGCCGAAATTTTTACAGAGGAAATCAAACCCTACAAAACAACTATGTATCTATGATCAGAACGTAAGGGGGGGCTTAAGAACGAAGCTCCCTGAACTGAGCCAGGCAGTACAGCCTCAAGAACATCAAATAATCATGTTTACAGAAACCTGGCTTCATAATGGAATCAAGGAAGGAGAATTGGGTTTAACTGACTATACGATATTTAGATGTGACCGATCGTTAAAAAGTAGTCCCCACATTCGTGGAGGATGAATATTAATTGCAGTATATGAAACAATCCCTGCAAAACTAATAACTACAGAGATTGACAACGTTGAACACCTTTTTGTATGTGTGACCTGAAGGGACAAAAAGTTTTATTCGGAAATGTTTATTTACCACCACAAACACCTATAGACATTTATGACTCATTTTGTTTATCTGTTGATCGGGTTTTAAATAGTACTGTGTTTGTTAAAATAGTGATATGTGGAAATTTTAACTTACCAAATGTTGATTGGTCAAATGACTACATGGGTGTTAATGTAAAAAATCTTGTATGTTCCCAAGCGCAAACTGTTATTGAATATTTCGCTTTTTTAAACTTTTATCAGATGAATAATATTTTAAATGCATGTGGTTCTATCTTAGATTTAATTTTTTGTAATTCTTTGGATGTCTGTGTTATGGTATGTGACGATCCAATTTTACCCTGTGATAAGTATCATCCTGCTTTGATTTTTGACATTAATGTTGTAAAAATGGAGAAAGATGTTATGGCCTTTGATTATGAATATTTTGATTTTAAGAGAGCTTTCTTCCTTGAAATAAACCAGTTTCTAGGCCTCTTTGACTGAAAGTATATTTTAGCTGTACAAGATGTACATTTAGTTTTAGAAAATATTTATAATATCATTAACACCGCCCTAGAGTTAAATGTTCCAAAGTGCAAATCAAAAAACCGAAAATTTCCTATTTGCTATAGTGAAGAACTTAAAAAGACAATTTTAAAAAGAAAACAACGCATAAATTGTGGAAAAATAGACAGGAATTTAGCTTTTATACACACTTTAAAAATTAGCGGTTAAAATGTAAGAATCTGATTAAACATTGCTATGAAACCTATAAAAATCAAGTTCAAGACAGCATACGGGAAAACAGTAAAATTTTTTGGAAGTATGTCCATTCAAAAGAAAATAGTTATGATCTACCTAACAACATTAGGGATCAAAGTTCCAGCAATTCTGTTGATATAGCTGGGTTCTTTGCTCAACACTTTGGATTTGCTTATGCACACTGTGATAATGTTTCTGAAACACCTTACGTACTCTGTGATAGATCAATATACTTGCATGCCTGTGATATTAGTTTATTAGACATTTATAATGCTATTACTAATCTTATTCATCTCCTGATGATGCTAACATGGTTAGCGAAACGCGCGTCGAGTGCAAATATTCTGTTTCGGTATTGTGGATAAAACTCTGTTTTGGTGCATGTTGCCGAAGGTTCCAAACCCCAACGTAATTACTAATCTAAAAGATAACTTGGGTTCAGGACCGGATCAGTTGCCTATGATATTTTTTAAGGAATGTAAATATATTTTAGCGTATGTGTTGCACGATATATTTAAAATGTCTTTGTCTTCTGGAGGGTTCCCTGAAATGTGGAAAATTTGTCATGTAACTCCAATATTTAAGGGTGGAAATCGATCGGAAACTGAAAATTATAGACCAATATCTAAAGTATGTATTGTCGCAAAACTTTTGGACCTTGTTTTGGACCAAATTGTTGAAATTAAGATATCTGCTTTATTCCATGCTCAGCATGGCTTTTTAAATAGTAACTAATTTGCTTGTCTATGGTGAAGCACTGTCGGAGGCACTGGAAAATAGATGTCAAGTTTATTGTATTTACACAGACTTTTCCAAGGCTTTCGATAGGGTTCATCATGAAATACTAATCCATAAACTTAAATGTTTGGGAGTTCATGGGGCCTTATTAAAGTGATTTAGGAGTTATCTTAAAGGGAGAAGACAGGTTGTGAAAATACAAAATGTTGTCTCAGATGAGATTATTGTAGCGTCAGGAGTCCCTCAGGGTTCACACCTGGGTCCATTACTATTCATAATTTTTATCAATGACCTTTATTTTAATAGTCGAAACTATTGTTTGCTGATGATTTGAAGTTGTTTATTACGATTTGTAGTATTGATGACTGTATAAAACTCCAAAATGACCTGAATATGCTGTCACAGTGGTGCAGAGAAAATTGCATGCAATTAAATATTGATAAGTGTAAAGTTCTAACTGTTTCAAGAAAGGCAGAAAACATAACTTTTAAGTACAGCATCCATAATGAGAATCTTGAGAGGGTCAAAATAATTAAGGATCTTGGTGTCTATGTTGATAGTGAACTTCATTTTGACTATCACGTTTAATTTATAAAAAATAAAGCTATGAGGCTACTAGGGTTTGTGAGTAGAACCCTTAAGGACTTTAATGATTTAAGATGTTTTAAAACTCTCTTCTGTAGTTATGTTCGCTCAGGTTTGGAGTATGTATGTCCTTTTTGGTCTCTTTTTTATAACATTTACATTGACTCTCTGGAAAAAGTACAAAAAATTTTTTTACGACTACGAGTATTGTATTTTAAATGCGGCATTCCTCTGAACTTAAATGATTATGGTTATTTGCACAATCTGTTGAACCTCCCAACCTTACAAGTAAGAAGGAATCAATATGACTTGTGCACCTTAAGATCATTAATACTTTTGATTGTCCACAACTCTCGGAATTAATTAATTTTCGAGTACCACAAAGAGAGACAAGGTGTACAGAGTTATTTCACATACCATTTCACAGAACCAATTTTGGTGTAAAGTCCAATATGCAGAATGTGTAGAACTGCGAAGAAGCACTGTGATGATATTGGTTTTTTTGATGTGAGTTTGAATACATTTAAAACCTCAATTCGTAGGAAACTGACATGATGTGTATTTGGCTCTTTTGACATGATATTCTTTATTGGCTCTTTGCTTTTACATGATTGTGTTTTTGTTTGATTGTTGTTAGTGACATATTTTAATTTTTGACTTTGTATTTCTTTTTTTTTAGTATAAGTTTAATTGGTTCGATCTCTAATGTAATAATGTTTATGTTGTATCTTTCAATGGGAAACCGTTAATAAAGATTTATTTATTTATTTATTTAATATAAATAATAACAATAATAGTACAGAACAGAAACTACTAAGTAATGGAAATACCCCTTAGCAGTTTTACGGAACCCAATTTATCTGCGAAACAGTCCAATCCAACGCAGTATTCGTTTGTAAATCTAGGAGGTCTGGAGAGAAAGAAATGACGATCATAATTCGTTCTATGAGTAGTGACATTGAAGGAAACTGAGTGTTGAGTAAGCCTGCATGGCACGTGCACACCAATTTTAACAAGTAGTTCGGGATATGATTAGTCGGAATGAAGCAAATCATAAAAGATGGTCTCTATGAAAACGTCGGAATTGAAGAGTATAATTATAATCTTTATTCATTAAGTAGGCAAGACTAATACATTGAAATCTACAAAATACACACAAATACATAAATATACCATAAATGCCAACAAAAAAAAACGCAATAATAAAACAAAAATACAACAATCCATTCACCAGTCCCACTTCGCTATAGCCCACAACAGAGGAATGCATTATACTTTAAAATCTTCATTAGTTCACTTTTAAATATGCAAATTGATTTTGCATTCTTTATTAAAACTGGCAAACTGTTATACTCATTTAACCCTTTAAAAAATAGGGAATTCATTGCCGTCTTAGAATTAGTTCGGTCAATATGAACAGTGTCCCTACTTCTAGTAGAGTATGTATGTATCTCCGTATTATATTTGACATACCTTTTCATGTACTCAGTACCAAATCATTTGTTATCTTAAAGATAAAAATCATTGTAAAATATTTTATTCTTGTTGCCACTGGTAGCCACTCGAGACAAGAGAGCATCATATTTATCGGGATGTAATGGCTGCATGACTCATTGCTCTGTTTTGTAATTGTTGGAGTGACATCAGACTGTTCTTATCCAAGAAGTAAAGTAACGTGGGGCAATAATTAAAATGGGGTTGAATGACTGTGCTGTAGACAATAATTCTTGAATTAATCGACAAGTCCTTTGCCACTCGTAAAAAGAAAAAAAAATCGAAATTTTTTTTTATGTAAAAAAGTGACTTTTGAAACTCAATACGTTATCAATGTAAAAACCCAAATATTTGATCTCTGACACAATTTCAATGTTGGCACCATAAATCTTAATTGTTTAATCTTCCAACAACAAATGTTTATATCGAGTTGTCAAAAACATAGCTTTTTTTTATTTATATTCAAGATCAACTTATTAACTCCCAAGTAACTTTCTACCTTAACTAATTCTCTATTCATATTTTCCACAGCAGTATTTATATTTTTATGACTACATGAAAACAAAGAATCGTCAGCAAATAAATTCAAAAAATCTGGTCTTACAAGGTGATTAATATCATCAATTATGAAAAGCAGTGGCCCCAATACACTCCCTTGAGGTATTCCATAATAATTATTAATTTTTTCAGAATATTCAGAATGTATCCTTGTTATCTGTGTTCTATTTTGCAAATAACTAGCAAGCCAATCATACACCATGCCACCAATCCCATAATATTTAAGTTTTTGGAATAATATTTCCCGGTCTATTATCTCAAATGCACGCTTGAAATCCAGAAAAACAGCCACAACAAAATCATCATTATCAATTAAATTATTCCTGTTGACAATTGTGAGCTGTAAAGCCGATTCGCATGAGTGTCCCTTTCTAAAGCCGGTCTAGTTCTCAAAAATCAAATATCTTTGAAAGTCAGTGGTGCACTCTTTTATAAAGCCTAACATTTGAAGATACTTTGTAATCACTAATTGATAATGGATATTACTGCCCATTTACAGCTTAATTCGGATTATTGTTTTTGCTCACGAATATTGAATTGCATTTCAGCACATTCAGGCTCATAACATTCTTGTCACACCAGAGAGCGAGTCTGTCTATCCACCTTTGATTGCAACTACATAAGTGCAGTTGGTGAGGTCAGGTACTTTGATATAAAGCTTCAGGTTATCAGCAAAGAGTAGAAATCTGCAGGTGTAAGCCCTGCGATGCCCTAGAAGTCACTCGAATTTCTCCCAACCTGAAGCTGTTAACAGCACCCTTAGAGCGACCACACAAAAAATACTTCAACCATTCCAAAAGCACGCCCGACACTCCAAATGCAAAAGTAGGTTGTGATTCACTCTGTCGAAGGCCTTGGAGAAGTCTGTGCCAACAGCATGCACATGAAAAAAAGCCGTCCTCCAAAGCTTCCCCCAGGGAATCAACAACTGACAACAGATTTATTTCTGTTGTTCTACCTGGCATGAAGCCAAACTGCTGGCTGATTAGCTGTGACTGTATAGAGGATGTTAAGAAATTGCGTATAAATTTATTAACATCTTAGGTATGGAACTTAACAGGCCTATAATATTCAACGAGTTATTTCCAGATTTTAGAATTGGAGTGACGAAGGTGGTTTTCCATACACTAGGAAAAGTACCAGTGTTTAATGACAAATTGAAAATCAAGAAAACTAGTCTCTCAAAAAATATGGGGGTAAACCATCCGATCCAGGACCCTTGTGAACATCAAGTTTAGACAAGGAAGTATAAATATCTGACAATGAGATGGACAGGGAGGACACATTGAAACTATTATTGAATGGAGTTAGGTTCAGAATAGCACACACTGAGCTGCTGTACATCTCAGTAGAGTACTGTGCCAATATGTTAACTATGTCATTTCCCGAAGAACATCTTTGGTCACCATAGTATAGCTCTCGGGGTATACCAGAAGATTTTTTTGTAGAGTTTACAAATTTTCAAAATCTTTTTAGATTTCTTTTATTGGATTGTTTTTTGTATTCAATATATGCTCCCGATAACATTGATTTTAAATCACCTAGCAACTTGCTACAGTAACAACGAAATGAAACTGAATGTCTCAAATGTTATTATATCGTCCATAAATCCTTAGTAATGTTTCCGAAATTAAACGTTTGGTCTTATAACTTATAACTGTATGGCTTATTGTTAAGGGCTCATCTCAAATACTTTGTCAGCGCCTGGAATCCTTGCTACAGCAGACATACCCAAATGTAGGGAAAGTTCGACTTCTTTATACTTCTAACGTATCCTCAGCTAGAATCGAATATTTGTGTTAAAAACCTTAAACAACGACGGAATATGATTGAAATAATAAAAAAAAATTATATGATTCAAATGTTTTTGAATATAACATATTTCAAAATAATGTCACGTCTATCAACCATCCGAAGGTTTTTGTGCTACCCTATTATAGCCTTAGCCTTGTCGCGTCTACGTATGAGTCATCGCCGGTCGCGAAGATTCAGGAACTGTGCAATTCTCCTGAGCTCTGATTGAGATTAATATAGAGAGGCCTCGCTTCTCCCGGAGTATTCGCGATAGATTTTAGATTGTATATAAATAGGAGATAGAAAGCGTGTTGAGTTAGTTAATCATTGAGTGTTAAATTGTAAAAACTATTAGTTGTAAAGTTATAAGAGTAGTTTAGTGTGTTTAATTGTATACAGTGTAAAGAATAAAGAGAATATTAGTTTAAAATAGTAAAAGTTGTAATTTCATTCAGAACACACGGAGAAAAAAAACAATAATATAATTGCCCCTTAGTGTTAAGTGAAATAGGTGTACATGTGTCTTCCAGGGAAACTCGCCTGAGAAACACTTGTTTACTGCACATGAACTAACTTTGTATCCCTTCTACGACCTTTCTAGAAAAATGTAAAATATAAATTAATTAGGTACTATTCATTGGAACAAAACCGTACATAGGGCCGGCCTCCTGACGATTACTTGTCGTGCCTCCAATTCACTTTTATATTTTTGTTAATGTTTTATTAAATAAAAGAAATAAATGAATGATGCAAGAACATAAAAAAAGATTTTGCGCCTGACCAGGAACGATACAAGGATCTCATGTACAGCAGCCTACCCTTTACACCTTTATACCGGGTCACCGGACATCTAAATGTTAAATCATTATTTCCAACAGAGTCAAGAGGACACAAAATACCATTTTGAAAGGAGGTCATCAAAAAATACTTTTTCCTGCGACCACTTATGAAAATGAGAAAAAATTATAGACCACTTGGCTAGAAAGTGTTTATTTATACCACACGCGTGTTAACATTTTTTTGGAAGCTTTATTCTCATTGTCATAGGTGATCATAGGAAAAATAGCGTATCTCAGAGGATTTTCGTACTGGGCTAACGCCTCTAAACCCCTCATTTGAAAAATAGTACTTTCAACACTTGTTATGTAATTTACTATTAATATCTGTAAAATTCATTTTAATCTTTCTGGGAAAAAGCAATATATGTACTTTTTCGAAATATTGCTACTAGGTATAAATAATTGTTTATGTTGGCTACTACACTACTCCATAATCCCGTTCTTATGAACTGCTTAGAAGCGTGATGCCCAAAATAGTTTACCATTGCTTCATCAATTAAAATTCTTTGTGGAATAGGTATGCCAAACCGTTGAAATTTGTTATTTGGTTTGTTCATTAGGGGCCTAACTTCGTACTTTTTGTTTTCTTGAATACGGTTTCTTGAAATTGTATTAGCCTCTGGAAGTACCAAGAGATCCTCATCTAAACACCAGTAGTTGCGCTCGCATGGCAGCCTATCTTATCCATTCAAAAGTAATTGTTGGCGACGAATGTCTATATTTCTTCCTTAGCCAACCCCACGCTCAGAGTTAGTTAAAAGCTCTATATTGTACAATGCAAAAAAATGCACAATTATCTGCCATTTGAAATGAAGTCTATAACATCTTTTCCCGCATTTCGCAGAGCTTTGAGATCATACTTACTGGAGAGAGCCTTATACGCAGACAACGCCTTTTTTAATTAATACTTAGTTTTGAGCATCGTACACACTGGTTTAATGATTTCCTATTTCATGTTCAATGTCTGATGTTTAGTTCTCAGGATTTGATGTTAAATATTTTAATATTTAATATTTTATATAATATTTTGACCACGTACAATTTGCACAATTGTATAAAGTTTTCTATAGTTAGTTTTTTCTTTTTCTTTTTATTGAATGTTTCTATTTGTGTTTTTATATGTTTTGTATTCTGGCTCTAGCTTTGTCAACAAATTGAAAAATTTTTGAAGTGGAACTTCTTAACGCGTGCCGGAGTACAATTTGAACGTCGCGACACGACGAGATGTCCCGAAAAACGGTCACGATGTTTTATTGTGATATCTTTGCTAGTTTATAAGCAATAAATATGGGATTTGCTCTATTACTTTGTCAAGACATAAGCGAAACTTTATGAAGATTTTTTTTTTCATTTAGGCCTTCCCTTTTTGTTAATTGAGTGGTATATTTAAAAAAACTACTTTTCAACCAAATCCCTTACAAAATGTATGGGGCTAGGGCGTTTAAGTTTAAGAAGTTTCACTTCAGATATGCGTACATGGTGCACTCGCTTTTTTTGACAATAAAGCATATTATTATTATATTAATTATTTTCCATTGTTAAATTTAGACACATAATAACTTAATGAATATTGCTGTTGTCGTTACTCTCTACCTTCCTTCAGTAACAAATTTAATATTAAACACTTTTCCATATTGTGTACCTAATATTAGTTGGAATTTCCATTACCTTTAGGTGTATGGTCTCCTTTCTGTTACCTACTTAGTATATTTTACTCTATTTTTGCACACTTGTAGTTAGTCCATTTGAAAAAGGCACCATGTGCCGAAACATATATCACGATTTTGAAAAAGTAACTTGTGGAAATTTAAAACCTTTGCGTTTTCCATTAAAATTTTAAAACAAATAATGTTATATTTTTATCCTAATTACTCGAACAGATAAATATCATGCTCAAGTACACGTCAATGCCTCTAATAAAATCGCATTTATGGAAGAGTGGCTATCATATTCGAATTATTTGTAGGGTGAGAAGACTAGTAAGCAGGTAGATCAAATTGGTGCGTAAATTACATAACGATTCTGATAACGTATTTCGATCATCCTGTAAGGGTTTTGCATATCAGATTAGGTCTTATTATTCTCTATTTAACAAGCAGACTTCTAATCGATTAATATTTACACTTACGTGGACGTTTTTGCAATAAACAAACATTATTTAGTATAATTAATGTAATACAATTTATGTGCATTAAATATGCAATAAGCAAGCAAACTTGCACAAATATCAGCCAAAATGCACTAATATGGAACAGTTGTAACCAAAATTGATCGAAGCTACTACAAACTAACTAGAATTGGTCAAGTATCCAAAACTACCCAATGTCATCAAAATAAGCAGTGAAACCGTGTTCAAAACCGATCGGAGCTGTTTCTTTCTAAAAATGGTTTAAAATGATAAACTTTTTTCTGGTTTTTCAGTTTTCTTTAAACCCTTTATAATTTGAACTTTTTGTTTACATTTTTACCATTTACTTTAAAATTTCAGATCGTGAAGCCAGTCAAATGGGAGCAGTTGTTACATGTAGTATATGAAAGAGATCAAAATGAACATTTCCCAAACACATATGAATGTGGGCCTGGTCAGTCATTAAAAGCAATTTTAAAACATGTCAATGCAAAAGCATGGGGACATTGTTACAGCATAGAAGCGTAATAGGTCTAGTAGTCTAGCGGGACAGCCAGAAATCTTATCTGGAGAAATATTAAAGAGCTTTCTTGTCATATTTAACAGGTATTCAAAAAGTGTCCTTTTCATGTGACCTAATAATACAGCTAAGACTTTTATAGAGGTTCCCTTACACTCTCCCCCCCACTATCCTACATCCCATCTGTTCTCTCCCTCCGTCATTCATCAATTCATGATTATTTTTGTTATTTATATATCGTGTCATTTATAAGTATAAAAAAATTATGTTATTAAATATTAAGATATATACATTATACAAATGCATTAAACTGTAATTATTATTTTTTATTTAATGGGCCATTTGAATTATTTGCACTATAAAATAGGCCTAGCTTGCCTTAAAAAGGAATTGATACATTTTGAAAAGATCATTAGAACTGAACAATTAATGCATGAAAAGTAATATATAAAACTCTTTTAAAAGTAGTGAAACGTTATGATACCGCCACACTTAATAAAACAATGAATGCCAGCTGTATAAAAAATAATTGGTCCCTGTTACAACCGGATGAATAAGGACTAATGCTAGTAAACTATATGCTGCGCTTTGAAACGCACAGCCGGTCACAATAATGAATCATACCGCCGAGCGCTGCTAACAAATTTTGCCGGCCAACAGCTCAATTCAAAGGTTGACAGTTGGTACTCGCCCAGAGGCTCAGTGTCTTCCTTTGCAATCTTTCTTTTGAAGATGAATTCAACACAGACTCGAACATAATCTGCTATTCTGAAAATGACAAGATGATGCCACAGTGTACTTGTTCAAGAATTCCGAAGGATTATGTATGTATTATGTATGAAGCCTTTCATAACATTTTCTTTGAAACAACAGGTGAGACATAACACTAGAGTTAAGCAGGAGCCTCAAAACGCAGAAAGGAATAGATTAAGGTTATCCGGCCACACATGTTTCCGCATATTACATATGAAGACCAGAGGGGAAAACGATCTAAGTCACAAAAATAACATTTCGAGAAAAATCGATTTCTACATTGAGAACGTTACGAATTGCCTATTTTATATTTCAATAAAACACACATTTTTGTGAATGTTTGTTATCTCAATGGTAATAAGGCAACGTGATCAGAGGTGCGTTTTTATTAAATTTTGCCAAAAAGAAGCAAAAAATATTCATTAAATATAAAAAAAAAACATGGCAGAACGATCTAAGTCCAGTTAAAGGTGAAGGAATCCTGTAAAATCGAAAACATTAAAAGTTAATTTTTTGCTGCATTTGTTGATTGACCAAATATTAAAGCAAGGGACATACCTAAGGGCGGATGTCCGCCCACAAAGGTAGGTGAGTTGGGGAATGGATTATGATGATGGGGATGAACGGGAATTTGCAAAAATGGTAGTTGGGATTTTCAGGAAGACATAATTGGGGAGCGAGTGTAACATCAGTGCTGTATTTCATTTCTTGTTTTTAAAAAAATTACTTACAGCATATTGAATGTTGCACAGGATCAATATCATCTGTATAATTTTCCTAGAGAAACTTGACTTAAATCACCTGCAAAAATGGGTATGATCGAATGACAAACTTCAAAAACCGAAATGAAACTAAGTTGAATGTTTCAAAATAAAAAATAAAGTATCGTGTAACACAGTATACGTGATAGAAGTGAATACTTCTTTACATATTTAATAAGAGAGAAAAAAAGGAGAGAGAAAGAGGAAGGGAGAGGGAGACATATACTTTATCTTTCTTGCGAGACGAAAATTTGAAGGCTTGTGACGCAGTCTTGAAAAATCACTCATGAACCAAAAATTGGGTTCTCACATCTAACTCATCCGCGCTTTGGTTCCCATCAACGAACGGCAGGTTTTCGTAATATGGCAGCATCTTTAACACGGCCGTAACATTTTTTACGAGTTAAATATACCAATGATCTATTGTCTTTACTGTCACTACCACTACAATTCATTTTGTTACTTATAACAACCGATATTGGTAAAAATTGCAACACGTGAACGCAGAAGTACATTGGCACTGTAATAATCACGCCACATTTTCTGGCGCTAGGACTTAGATCCGTACTTCATACAACGGTGTGGACTGCAAGCGTCATGTTAAAAAGCAGCATGAAAAGTATAAGATAAAACGGTTAATTCATTTTTCACTGAAATGCGACTTAGATTGTTTTTCCCCTGTGGTCTTCATATGCATACATTATGGGGAAAATTTTACGGCTGAAGATTATCCTTATCAATATCTTTTTTATCAGTTTGATAAGCAATAACTGGGGGAATAGTCACTACTGACATGAGTTGATAATTGGAACTCGTTAGGTCATTTGCAGTTAAGCCACCGTCTATAGATATTCTAATAAGTCCGGTCACTCGAGCGTGCCGCGGAAAATTTCCCTCCTGCCTGCGCCAATCCCTCGCCCATCGGCTACCCGTCAATGTCACGGCATAGCCATGACTCAGTTTTCGCAAGTACTTTCGGGATCGGACGGTGTGAATTTATTTTTATGGAATAGTTTTCGCACGCTTGGCGCTATTTAAAAAATGTATATGGTTAAGATGGCTAAGCGTAGTTTTTCTTATTGTACTGTTGTACACGTGCTCTCTCCTTATTTCTCTCTTATGAAATTGGTAAATAATTATTCAATTTTTATGAGACTAAGTGAAACTAACCGAAAGTTATTGGACGACTAAGCCAATCTAACCAAATTTATTATAATTGATTATAAGCTATCGGAACCGGATCAAATGACTAAAATATGTTGAGCCTAATCCAAACTAACTGAAAGTTGATTCGGCGACTAACCCAAACTAACCAAATGTGTTAAAATTGATCATAACGTATCGGAACCGGTTCAAATGTCTAAAATAAGTTGAGATTAAGTACAACTAAATGAAAGTTGATTCGACGACTAACTCAATCTAACTAAATCTATTAAAATAGATTATAACCCATCGGAACCGGTTGAAATGACTAAAATAAGTTGAGATAAAGTGAAACTAACTGAAAGTGATTCGGCGACTAACCCAAACTAACCAAATTTATTAAAATTGGTTGTAACGTATCGGAACCGGTTTAAATGTCTAAAATAAGTTGAGACTATGTGAAACTATCTGAAATGTGCCGGCGACTAACCCAAACTAGCCAAATCTATTAAAATTGGTTATAACGTATCGGAACCGGTTCAAATGACTAAAATAAGTTGAGACTAAGTGAGAGTAACCGAAAGTTGATTAGTCGACTAACCAAAACTAAACAAATGTATTAGAATTGATTATAACGTATCGGAACCGGATCAAATGTCTAAAATAAGTTGAGACTAAGTGAAACTAAACGAAAGTTGATTCGACGACTAACCCAATCTAACCAAATATATTAAAATTGATTATAACCTATCGAAACCGAATGACTAAAATAAGTTGAGACGAAGTGGAACTAACTGAAAGTTGATTCGGCAACTAACCAAACTAACCAAATTTGTTAAAATAGGTTATAATCAAAGACATATAAAAAAAGAGTAGACGGAGTAGGTCATTCATAAATTACCAAATGTTTGCATGCCAACACTAGAAATATTAACGTGAAGAGGGGATAAAATAAAGAATGAAAAGCAATGAAGATGGCGGCCGAAGCGCGCCAAAGATTTCACATATGTACGCTCACAACGACGCGCCTGTGCCATATTTCTCAGGCGGCGCACCATAGACGTAACATTTTAGAGGACACCTGTTTAAAGTCAAGGTAACATTGAAATAAGCCTGCTGTCAAGCAGAAAATAAGCCATCACAAAAATGAGAATGACTAGATACGAAAGAATAATTTATCAAAATTGAAATATGCGCATAACTAATAAAAAAAATTAAGTCACAGTTCCGAAAAAAAAACAATTTACGTTTAATTGATGATTAGAGGATTAATATAATAGAATAGAATGGAATATTTATTAACGCTTTTAGCATATACAAAAAAGATACACAAAATACTGCACAAGAACTTGCAACTATTTAACAAGTAGTAAATAAATTATTAACAATAAAAAAATAAATATATTCAGTATTACTTGATATCAATTGTAATCTAATTATCTAGATGGTAAACAACAAAAGAAAACCTTTAATCACCCAGAGTAAAACTCACAATCAGTTAAGTCTTGTAAGATTCCATATATTTTTTTTAATTTATACATTTGATATTAAAGAAATCTATATTTTTTATTTGTATTTTAATTTGCCAAATTTGATATTCGACATAATGGAGTGTTTATATTCTTGATCATATTCTTAACTATTTTAAATAGACTTCATAAATCAAAATATTGACATCTAGAATCCAAAGTGCGAAAATTAAAAAGTTGCATAATATCATCATAGTTATTATATGCTATACCCAATTTTTATGCAATAAATCTCAGTTTTTTTTGCTCTCTTTCAACTTCATTTTTAGTGGTAGAATAGTATGGATACCATACTGGAATTGCATGTTCCACTACAGATCCAACAATAGCACAAAATAAATCTTGCAACATATATTATTGAAATCTTTCAAAGTACGAATCATAAAACTTAACATTTTTAATGCAAAATCTAAACCGTACAAGATCAAAGTAAACGGTTTGCACATTCCTATCTTGAGTTTTCATAAGCTATCGAATGACGGTATCTTCGAATTTAACCTGCGGATAAAATTAACCGGAACTTTTAAACCTCCGGTTAAATTCAAAGTTACTATCATTCGATAGCTAATGAAAACTCAAGATAGGAATGTGCAAACCGTTTTCTTTGATCTTGTGCGGTTTAGATTTTAGAGCTTGTCAAAGTGTGAAAATGCCCGACTTTCAACTGTCAATATTTGGTAAACAGCTAAAGATAGGTATAGGATATTATACACAAAATGTATGTACATTTTTCTAGAGAGTCCAAAAATGTAGTAATATACAGGGTGTTCCATTTAAAAATATATCAAATGACCCCTAGCACTTTTATTTGATGTTTAATTGTTTTTTGCTGAACATATCCGAATTCGCGGGAGAAAGTTACATAATAGGGCTATCTCAGTTTTTTTTTTATAAAAGTACAGGGAGGGTAAAAAAATCGCATTGTCTAGCCCTTGTTGAATAACCCTGTACAACCGCAGTTTATGCCAATTCTTTATATTTTTTAGTTTGCATTAAAACTAAAACAATATTTTAAATTTTACACTCATAAAGTATTGGTGATTATAGCTCAAAAACGAAATGTAGCCGAAAAGCATAACTTAAAAGCCGGTATTAACGTTTCAAAATATAGTTAATCACCTAAAAATTGTTAAAAACGGTGAGCGTAAGTACAAATGCACTTTTAAAATATTATTCCAATCCTAGCGTGCTAGGATGCTAGCCCATGCTCCATAATCCGAGTTCCAGTTTTTCTGCTATTCGGATTGACTTCGTATATACTTACTATACGATTATGAGTTTGTTTCAAAGGCATATAAAAAACAACAAACCGATACGGCAAAAACGTGATGAACATGGCGGCCAGCTTCTTCTAAACGAGCGGCCGATACGCGACGTTGTCGGCGTGTGCGACAAAAGGGAGTAACGCTGATTTCGTGACCAATGTGAAGTGGTAAAGTAGTGACGCGGGGCCCAGTTTTACATAACGTTTCTAGCGGAAAATAGGGTAATTTTTCAGTTTCAGTTTTTTGTCTTTATTTAGACACTTTGAAAAGACGCTTTTGACCATTGGAATTTTGCGCAATTGTTTGGTTATCCCACAAAAATGACCCAATATTCGACTATTGAGGAGCTGAAATGTAAAAATTAAAGAAATTTGGGCATCTGACGCGCAACGTTACCAAAGGTTTCACCTTTTCTTGCGGGGTAACTCGATTCGGGGGCGTAACCAACAAGAACTCACCCGAGCTAACCCAAATTAATGTAAAAAATAAATGTTCCACTTCACGTATTGTCAAGGTAGAAATAGTATGACCAAACATCTCTACATTAAAAAATAACCTACCAGATTTAAAACATCCTGTAGTACATACATCGATTGCACTTTCTTCGTTGCGCCCCTCCCAAACCCAAACAAAACTAACCCAAAATAACTCAAGGTATGCCCAAAATAATAAAAAAATTCAGTCATGAATGCAAATGTTTTTTAAAGTTTTTTTCTTGATCTTGGGCATGCCCCCTTTGGGTTACTTTCGGTTAGTTTTGTTTGGTTGCGCCCCCGGAGCGAGCGAAGTACCATGCGTCCAACCATTTTTATCATTTCAGCTCCTCAAAAGTCGAACTTTGGGGCTTTCTCTTGGGATTACCAAACAATTGCGCAACATTTTAATGGTCAACAACGCCTTTTAAGAATGTCTAAATATAGAAGAAAAAACGTTTTTCTTCAAACGTCAGTAAATCCGTCATTACTCGACTGTGTAGGCGGCCGTGAAGTCTCGTTTTTCCTCCGCCGGAGCTTAACTTTTCACTTTTCCGCCGGCCGAGGTAAAAGTGTTGTCATAGCAACATAGATACAAGATGCAATACGAACAGACAACAAAATAAGCGTCAACAACTCAAGATTTATTAAACTACAATTTGTATTTATCACTCAATTTGTGACTGCATTTCTAAAAATCACTAATTTAGGATCAAATTGGTTATTATTTAATCGAGCTTACTCAATAACTGCTTATCAATACGGAATTAAAACGCAATCGGAGACGCAATCTTAAAAAAATAATTATTGTTGACAGGGTCCACTGACAGCTTTATGTTACATTACCATAGCAACAACCTGTGCCTATTCACCGACATCGGTCTAAGCCGCCTTGCGAACCCACTTATCTTTAATCATAATTAGATATTATTACTATTAAAAAGAGATGTTTTTGCATTAATTTGTCGACATTTGAAGAAAAAACAGCATATTTTATTTGGAGGAAAAGTTACTTTTCATGGCTTGCTCTCTATTACCAGCCTCACTCCGTTCGGCTGTTAAACACGAGCGCGCCATGAAAAGTATCACTTTTCCTCCATATAAAATAATATACTATTTAATCCGATCGGACGAAAAACTATACCTTTCCGATGTGTTTTCTCGCCGCAAAAGTCATGATTCCAAGATATTTTATTTGTTGCTTGGCAACATGACATAACTGTACGTACAACATTTCCGTCCTAGGACGGGAATATAACATTTCTGCCCTTAAACATGCTCTATTTTCTAATAAATCTAATTTTTCTGTTACGTTATTAAAAACAAGCTGCCGATTTTCCATGATACAGACATACTCTTAAGTGTCATCGGCAACAACGCCGGAGGAGCGGTAAGTGATACTAGGGCTTGCCTACTATTTTATAACAAAGGAAATAAGAAGGGGAACAATGTTGGCGTGTTCATATTTAGTAAACAAATCGATCTACTCTTTTTTTATATATCTTTGGTTATAACATATCGGAACCGGTTCAAATGTCTAAAGTAAGTTGAGACTAAGTGAAACTAACTGAAAGTTTTGTCGGCGAATAACTTAAATCTATTAAAATTGGTTATAACGTATCGGAACCATTGATTTGTATAGGAGTGGATAAGCAATAAATAGACCAAACATGGCAAATTTACGATCGCGAAATGTAAACAAAGATATTTCTATTTGGACTTGCGCATTAGAAAATTAGTAGGAGCTAGCTGTTGCACCGTGAAGGTAAATAGGCAGGCCCGGACTTCGAAAGTGATTATTTCACCAAATATTCGGTAGAGGAGTCTTGCCGATTGTGAAATGGGCCCCAGTTAGCGTAGTGAAACAAACAATTAGGTATACATAAGTAATACTTATAATAATTAGACTTACTTGAAATAGGAAATCCCGGGTATTTTGCCTCTACTACTACAAAACACAACCATACACTTTCAGGATTCTATTTTGGTAGCATCGTCCATTGTTTATGTGCGTATTGTTCAAATTAAACGAAAATCAAAATAGGTTACGTACAAACCACAAACGTGAACCACTAAACTAAAACTAGTTAAGCAACTACAGACACTAGGTCCAAAGAAAGTAAAAACTCGAATTATTAACTCAAAACGCCGCGCCGTCAAAACGAAAACACGTCAAAGACAAAAGCCAAGTTCGATCCTGACCGACGCCTGCTGAGACGGCAAGTGTTTTAGTGCGCATGACAAAACGGTATCTACTTTGTTTACGTTTTTCCATTTTACTTCGATTTTGTCATGCGCAGAAACCTGTTTTTTCGCCCATAGGTTGCCACTTTTGTGTAGTGCGACAGGCGGCTATTGCTTATCCACTCCTATACAAATCAATGATCGGAACCGGTTCAAATGACTAAAATAAGTTGAGACTAAATGAAAGTAACGGAAAGTTCATTAGACGACTAACCAAAACTATCCAAATCTATTAAAATTGATTATAACGTATCGGAACCGGTTCAAATGTCTAAAATAAGTTGAGACTAAGTGAAACTAGACGAAAGTTGATTCGACGAATAAACCAATCTAACCAAATCTATTAAAATTGATTATAACCTATCGGAACCGGTTGAAATGAATAAAATAAGTTGAGACAAAGTGAAACTAACTGAAAGTTGAATCGGCGACTAACCCAAACTATCCAAATCTATTAAAGTTGATTATAGCATATCAGAACTGGATCATATGACTAAAATAAGTCGAAACTAACTTTAATTAATCAAACAAGCGCATTGAGACGAGCTCGCTACAAGCTTGAAGAACCGTGTCTAACACAAAACCAAAATTTACCCCAACCATTGTCTTTATAAGAAGAATAAACAAAGCCCCAACTAAGAAACATAACCAAAAAAAAAAACATGTCTTGTCACCGACGGGAATCAAAGCTGATCCTGAAACGCATCTGCGCATGATTGCAAATGGATACACCGCAGAGGCAAGATGCTTGCATAAAAACGCAAGGAATATAAGGAAATAAAATATAATCAGCACGAGGAATAATCATGCGACTCAAATCCTCTTCTCGACGTTGGATATAGATCAATGAATAATAACAATTCTTACCAGCTTAATATCACTATCGCTGTGACTCGCTTTAATAAAATATATAAAATAATAATTTTAGGAATAATATATATTGGTGTAAAATCGGCACAATACAGCTAACCCAAACTAACATAAAATTGTCAAATAGAGAAATGTACCATTTTAATTAAAAATCATATAGAATTAAAAAATAAATGTGGCAACACAGCCTTGTCTACAAACCTGCCCTGCGCCGTCTGCGAGATTTCAATAAAAACAAAAGAATACATTGAAAGTCGGCAGCCAAAAGTAGTAGCAATTACAGCAGATTTGTACAAGTTTTTAATGATTTTTGATAAAAGAAAATTCACAAGTAGCACAGTATACGTGATAGAAGTGAATACCTCGATATCGAGTATCAACTGATTTTACTTTTTGAGCCGGTTCCGATACGTTATAATCAGTTTTAATAGATTTAATAAGTTTTGATTAGTCGTCTAATCAACTTTCAGTTAGTTTCACTTAGTCTCAATTTATTTTATTCATTTGAGTCGGTTCCGATACGTTATAATCAATTTTAATAGATTTGGTTAGTCGTCTAACCAACTTTCGGTTAGTTTCACTTAGTATCAACTTATTTTAGTCATTTAAGTCCGTTCCGATACATTATAATCAATTTTAATAGATTTGATTAGGTTTGGTTGGTTGTATCAACTTTCAGTTAGTTTCACTTAGTCTCAACTTATTTTAGTCATTTGAGCCGGTTCCGATCGTTATAATCAATTTTAATAAATTTGGTTAGTTTGGGTTAGTCGTCGAATCAAGTTTCGGTTAGTTTCACTTAGTCTCAACTTATTTTAAACATTTGAACCGGTCCCGATACGTTATAATCAATTTTAATACATTTAGTTAGTTTTGGTTAGTCGTCTAATCAACTTTCGGTTAGTTTCACTTAGTCTCAACTTACTTTAGTTATTTGGGTCGGTTCCGATAAGTTATAATTAATTTTAATAGGTTTGATTAGTTTGGGTTAGTCGTCGAATCAACTTTCGGTTAGTTTCACTTAGCCTCAACATATTTTAGTCATTTGATTCCGATAGGTTATAATCAATTTTAACAGATTGGGTTAGTCGTCGAATCAACCTGTATTTAGTTTCACTTAATATCACTTATTTTACTCATTTGAACCGTTATAATCTAAGATTTGATTACTTTGGATTAGTCGTTGAATCAGCTTTCGGTTAGTTTCACTTAGTCTCAACTTGTTTTAGTCATTTGATCCGTTTCCGATACGTTATAATCAATTTTAATAGATTTGGTTAGTTTGGGTTAGTCGTCCAATCAACTTTCGATTAGTTTCACTTCGTCTCATACAAATTGAATAATTCTTTACCGATTCCATAAGAGGGAAAAGGGAATCTTGCAAGACGAAAATTTCAAACGTGTCTGCAAGCATGTAAAATTTGTGGATTTATAATATTTACCTTCACGAAAATTATGCATATAGGTTGAGTTATATATGAGTATAAGTTAGTTTGATCGGTGTTTTAACCACTAAAAAAACCCTAGATGGAAAACACTTTTAATGTTTGGGTTAAAATATGGATGTAGCACGGGTTAGTTGGTGCAGCGAATATTAACTACGACAAGAAGGCCCACTCCATGGCCAGAGAGCGCTACAAAGGAATCGTCGTTTATTTTCTTCGTTGCCTGGTAACGATCGGCGAACTTCGCCGCACACAGGTTGAATTTAAATAAAAGCTGGCCATAAACGATATTTTCGTTTGCGGTATATTTAATCAAATTTATGACGAAATTATTTATAGCACTCTAATACTCTAGTTGGGTTTGGAAAAACACAGTTGATATCTTTTGAATTGTTTGCAGCGCCCTGTCAAACTTACGTTATGGTTTTTTTTATTATTATTATCACCAAATAAATATTTTGATAAAGTTTGTATTCAACTGGCTGTTTCAAAAATCTGTTAACGTTTTTAATTAGTTATTATTGATAACAATATTCAAGGTGTGTAATAACTAATATTTAAAAGATTTTGATTTTGTGTTAATGATTTCACCATATTTCCGAATACAAATATTCTGATAAAAGACATCAAGAAGAAAATGTTGCTCGAATTTGCCCCATCTTTTAATATTTAATTAAATTTTGGCGTTTTGGGTGATTTTAAAATTGGTTAAACGTTTCGCACAATATTTTTACTGTATATTTCATTCCTATTTTGTAATACAACACAACTAAAAAATAGCGATATTATCTTATATCGAATATTGACTCGACTATAGAATTTACGCGTGAAAATTAATCTGACAAAAGGATGAGCTGGTCTATGGCCGTCGCGTCGAAGGTCGCCTGCCAACATGATTGTTTTATTTGTATCATGGCCTGCCGATATTCTGCTAGTTTTCGCGCGGGGAAGGAGACACACCGTTGACATGCCGCCGCGGAGAGTGATCCTTCTTATCATATAGTTTTGCCCAAATACATAATAAAAAGATAAAGACTGATGTACTATACTGCTAACGTGCTAACACTCCGTTGAGGTTATGTGTTGGTGTTATACCTAATTATGCAACAACTGAAGCCAGATTATCAGAAAATGACGCGTCGAAATGAGGATCCCTTATTGGCTAAATTTATAACGTGCGCAGTTTTCCCTGCTGCTGTCTTGTTTGAGCATTTACGTTTCTCTGTTTTTTTGCTTCATATGTTGTACTGAAAGTATTTTCAAATGGTTTTATGTCATTTAAATTATCCTTAACGCAACGCATTCTTAAATTGGAATTTTAAAAGCTATATCTGTTGTAAAGTCATCGGTACGGGTGGGCAAGAAATTGAATAATCGATTAAACGCTTAATATTTTAGCAAATAACTGAATAATCGATTAATCGAAATAATCGATTATCGATATTTTCTGAAATATTAATCGATAAGTCGATTAATCGGTAATTTCTTAAAAGTGAATCGAATAATCGATTATTGTCGCCCACCCCTAATCCCATAATATTGTAGTAAGTGAAACTGAAGCTGAAATTTCGGTAGAATCATTATTGCTGATGCAAGACTGATGTTATTATAAAAAGAGGTAATAAATACTTTGGCTGAATCAGCAGATAAAAATTTATAATTTAGTTTTAATTTGTAAATATGGCTTTGATATTACCTTGGGATAGTCAGAATATAAGCAAGTATTTTTCAACAACAGCTGCACTGATGCTTCTATATTTTTTACTAGTTTCGTCCCTATTAGATTAATTTTTAAAAATAGCGATAACTCTGAAATACATGTATGGCAAAATTGCAGGCCCTCATCAACGCGTTTCTGTCGTCCGCTTAACATTCATTTTGCTCGTGAGACTCCTGAATTAACCGTTGCAAAAACAAAATTTGGATCATCGAATTAAAAATTTAAAACCCTTTTTTTTACAACGAAGGAGCCCTTAATATTCAAAATCATTTTTTAAAACGGTTTAAGAACATGCAAATGATTTTTATACATGATTTTTATCGTTAGTGATAATTGATACACCCTATATATAATATAGATGATGAGCCAAAAATTCAACAATTATTTGTCTAAAACACGATATATTAAACGTGTAATACTTAATAACTTTTATGTCTTATTTCTGGTAAACCTTATTATGGCTAGCTTTCTTAGAAATTCGACCAGTGTGCGCCGGGTCCAAAGGTCACATGCCAGTATCATGCTAGTTTTCGCGCGGGGAAGGAGACATAACGTTGACGTGCCGCCGCGGAGAGTGAATCTTCTTATCGTAGTTAATATTCGCTGGTTGGTGTTTTCATTTTTTTTGTTCAAGACGACAACCACTGTGAGCGCATTTGTTATATTAATAACAAAATGTAATAAGATATCGATAACTATCGACAGCCGAAAATATTAGGTTAAAATTGTTCCATTGTCGCTATTTTCCTGTTATATTTTGTTATTTGTGTTCGTAGTTAAACAATACTAGTTGTTTTTGGGTTTCGCATTAATTTTATATACCTAATATTTGTATCCATATCGTAGATAATATTTCGTTTATTATTTCTTATAATACTAAATAGCTATTACAAAGTAGTATCATAAATGACATAGAGAATGTCAATACTTATTCATAACAAATAAATAATATAAACATTAATACATAATCATATTCATATCATATATTCCTAATAGATCGCTCCCCGTAAAAAAAATTAATCGAGCGTGAGTTGGACTGTTCATATTTATTGTACACCGTAGCTGTACGCATTCGTCTGCTCTACCGTGGCCGAGTGTGTTCAAGGTCAACGGCGTTATTTTCCGCGTCACGCTGGAGTGAGCGGACTTATTAGAATATCTATAGACGGTGGTTAAGCCAAGTGTTTCATAAGGTTTTCCATAAAACCGACTAGAATTTATTTCTTGAAACTCCTCAAGATTCATTTGTATTAAGTAAAACAAATACCTAATCAAATCGACTAATTTGGCTGATACTTGATAGAAATTCTTTGCAAAATTAAAAAAATATATATACACACAACGGGTGTAATCTGAGAAGGGGAGAAAACTGTACAGAAGCCACAAACAGGAGCCAGTAAGCGCATTAGATGACTTCACGTTTCGGAGTCATCAACCCAGCTTCGCCTTGGAGGTAGACTATAGCTACCTGCCGTGACTATCCGTATAATTTTAAAATATTTGGTATGACCATAGGATGTTAAACTTAACAAGGGGATGTTTATATTGCGTCATAGCATAGTTTCCCTTTGTGGCGACGCTGACTTGATGCCTAGATTGTGTTGATGTTTAGATTCTTGTAGTCAACCAATACGTATACTTGTAAATTATATATTTTGGATCTAAAACACATTTGTTATTCTTATTACTCACTGGTATATATATTTTAACGCTATAATTTAGTAATTTCTTCTTTTACCTCAACTCGGTAATAAATACTCATTTTATAGTGACCAAGTCAATATTGTACATACATTGTACGTAAACTATTAAAACCTATTCATGCGACGCTAAAGCTCATTTATAAAGAACGATATTTACTAAGAATGCTAAGCGCTCGAAAATTTAGACTAATATTCGGAAATCTCAACATATGACGTGTGAATTGTGGTCAATTCCATGTAATTTAAAAGCCCCTTAGCACCGCGTGACGTCATTGCGCAAACGGAATCAAATTTTGAATGCGATTTATCATATCTTTCTTTTCTTTGTATCATGGGTTAGCAGTAGAACAAAATTTTTAACTTGTGCGGTACTTCGGCTCACTATTGCAGGACCCTGTATACCTAGCAGTGTGAGCGCTATTTCCTATAATTAAAGATCCAAGCATTATTGGATTTTTAATAAATGACCTCGAAAAATCTGTGCGCATGCCAAAAGAAAACGGTAGTTACTTTTGCTATAAAGTTATTGACAATAGCGTATCTGCATGAAGTTTTTTATTCCTATTCCCACATAATTACAAGGTAAGCCTAGAATGTGTGTGATCCCACTGAAACTCTTACTAATTAAATCTATTATTCATATATTAAACCAAAATATACAACACTATTTACAAGTAGTATAATACACTTACATATAGTCTAAGAATACAATTTACAATGTCATAAATATCACTAGTAATTATTCTTATAGACGAAATACTAAGTTGTATCCTGTTAAAAAATATGTCAAGTGATTATCATTTCATATTCCAGCCTACATTATTTAGCTTGTTTATAGCTTTGATAATTTAAAATAAAATATAGCTTACGCCATTTTTACTGATATCTCATATACCTAGTTGATGTCCAGTTACATTAGGTAGTACTAAACATATTTTCGAAAATAATAATTTATAAATAATGCTGACTTTTCTATAAAACGTTTTTGAATATTCTGCCGCGTTTTCATGATAATGATAAGTATTTCCAGGATAAAGAAATGTTACCATTACTTTGGCCCATTTGCAAGTTTTGCACCACCTGTACATAAACTCTGAAACCGGCAACTAGCTTATAAAATAATCTAGTACCTATACGGTTTGTAATAGCGTTAGAAATGGATATTTGCCTTAAACAACATATAATCCAAAAAGTAAATTTTTAATGCTTGTACTTATTTCTCTAATGTTAGTTGTGCAACTGTGTCTATTAATACCTATAAAACAGCTAACATATCAGTTATTATTGCACATATTTTTATTTTTGGTATGCTCATTTTAGTAAATTATCCTATTAGGCTTTTTCGTAATTTTAAGCAACTAATATTTTAAAAATCTTTCTTCTTCAGTGGCCTTAACTTTCATTTCATAGAATCTGACTATGATATGATTGCACCTCTAATCTTTTTCAAAGTTCAGTCATAGCTTCATGTTCGTTATCATATCGCCTATAACAGACATGCCCAATATCGCCATCTATGATATAAGGACCTTTATTTCTGAACGTGCCGTAGCCCTCCGAATTATCTTCATTAGTGACATCTACCGATTCGTGACTTGCATCAGTGGGGTAACTATGCCTGATTGGACCATCGTTCTGATGTTGGTTTTGGTTGTTCGGAAATGTGTTTCTATTGGCTGATTTTCGGTGATGATGGTGGTGGTGACGTTTTGGTACTATTTTTCTTTCTAACGAATCGATCGTGGATGCATCTGCGAACATATAAAAATGGAGTTAGTGAAGTTTCCATAAGTAAAGAAGTTTTAATGTACATATTCTTCTATAACAAATCTGTGTAGGAACTTTAACACAAGGAGAATATCAGCTTATTGACTTTTTCAAATATTTCTCTTATGGGTAAAAAATCCCATAAGAGTGCAATTTATCGATGAAGTACAATGATAATTTTTAAAAATTAACAGACGGCATGGAGAATAAAGTACAGGTGTCACGTTACAATTTCAAAATAAGCACCTTTAGGCCCATTGAGAGATCGGCTTTATAATAGCATATCATTTAACGAGCGTATACTGTATGCCATAATAAATGAGGATAATTATAACATGAGACTCTTACGGCGAGTATTATTATCAGCAGTGAGCAGAGTGTATTATGGTTCATTATACGTGAGTCAAATCCTTTACTGTATCTACAACCATCCTTAAAGACACCAAATAGTTTACTAGAAAGCAAAATTTTAGCAATTACGCCAACCGAGTCGTGATCACATACCTATACTCACAATTCTCGTTTGCATAAGTGCGGCTCTCGGATTGCCTGTTACAAATTGATATTGCACTAGTTATATAAGTAATTATAATTGCACTTGTTGTATGCATAGGATAATTCTGTTACTATCATAAGTATTGTGTATCTATTATGTACAAATTCATATTGCACGTAACTGCCGTGATTGTACACAAAATTGTATCCTATTTTGACGGAAATTCAAAAAATAAACTGGTATTCCCTATACCAGAAATATGAAATCAATTCTCAGTAGCATATGAAAGGGAGATTGTTAAGGAAATTGTTGATGGTTCCTAGGGTATCTCTGGTCGGTTGTTTGCAAGTGTCAATAGAAATAGAAAAGCAGGTCAAAATGAAGTATGCTGTAAACGTTTTATATTAGCAGTGATTTAAAATTCTGAGAGTGAGTTATTTTAAGTCATTAAGGTAGCTTTATTGTTATGCGTTTGTTAATGTCGTTTTTAAACGTGAAAATGGGATACTTTGATACTACTTTCCCATCAACGATACAAACATATTTTGTCAGTTGCTTGTCAGATAGATTTCAAATCATTAGTTAATTTTCATAATTTAAAGAAAAAGCCCTTCGGAGTCTGTATCTCTAAATTATGAAAATGAACTAATAAAATTTTTAGACGACATGCTGTCATGCAAAATTATCAGCAATTTTAATGCACTTATGGGATTACATAAGATAAATAATACTAGGAATAATTAGTACACTGATTTTAAATGCCTCAAAATAATTTAATAAGATACATATGTTTCGGCTTGACGAGGCCTTTATCACGAGTACTTGTATACTAAAATCTAAATTGTTATACCCTACTAAACCGCCTGTCCGTATTTTGTTTTTATTACACTGTCATTTACGCAGGTGTTGAAAGAGCAGGTCAGTTGGTCGTTCGTATTTAAAACGTCTGTTTTTTGTGACTTTTGGATTTCAAAGTACTCCAAAAGGTTCAGCCTTTTGCTTTTTGTGTCGGTGTGTAGAAGTTTGTCATTATTCGTATCTATAAAATGGTTATTTTCTATACAATGTTTTGCGAAGCCAGAGTTTTTAATATTATGTAAAATCGATTTTTTTGTGTTCATTAGTCCTAATATTTAAGTTTCGACCAGTTTGTCCTACGTATTCAGCTTCACAGTTCACACAATTTATTTTGTAAACACCAGATTTAGATTGTTTGTCAATTTTGTCTTTTTTTGTTTATTAATCTTCTCCCTAGATTATTCTTATTAACCTGAATTGTTTTGCAACCAAATTTAATTAATTTTTTTGAAACTACCTGTAATTTTCGGAATATAATTGATAAATTTAAACGGCTCCTTTTCTAATTCTAATGTAGGGTTATAAAATTGTTTAGTTAAAATGTTCTTCTGTTTTTTATTTATCAATTTGCCGATTAAAGTGACCCGTCTAATAAATACCAAAAACAAATTATTTCATTATTAAAAAAATATCAATTCTGTACTACCTGAGAACTCACAATTTTTTCTCAAATTAATAAATCCATGACCCCCCCTCTTTTACGGCTTACCTAAAATTCATAAGGATAATATCCCAGTCAGACCAGTAGTATCATATGTGAATGCTCCATGTTACAAATTAAGTCAATTCATTACGAATATTTTACCAAAATGTATTAAATTCCATTCTAAGTATGCACTAAAAACCCCTTTGATTCCATTGATAAAGTTAAAAACTTACAAATTCCAAATAATGCAATATTGGTTTCCTTTGATGTGAAAAGTTTGTTTAGCTCCATACCGTTAAACGAACTTTCACGTATTATTTCTGACTAACAGATGTTAGCTTTTATGTACTTTTATTTTAACTAAACTAGAAATAATGTAGAAATTAGCTCCAAACTCGATTTATTACGATTAAATATACAAGCTTCTCTGCCAAGATATCAAATAATCATACTCTGCTTTATCCCATAAATGCAACGTTAACAATTCCTAATCTTATAATAGTCACAGGCGAGGAGGTGCTGACAACACATTGTTGTTCTAAGCCAGCGTCGTATCGGGAGAACCAGTGGCAGAGCATCACATGAGCTAACATACATAACTCTGATAACTTAGTAGAAGAAAAATGCGATCTCAAATCTATAATTTTTACATGTATAGATTAAAATTATTTCCAGTACAATCATGAAATATTCAAACAAATTAATGGGCTCTCCAATTTCACCTTTATTTGCCGAGATTTGTATGCCTGGTTTTGAACAGAATTTACTCAACACCAACAATTCATTAATAAGAAATATGTTTTTTTTTGGGGTAGATATGTGGTTGACATATTTTGCATCTTTACAGGAACCAACAGGAACTTAGATACCTTTTTAACATTTTTAAATTGCCTAAACAATAGAATTCAATTTACCATGAAAAAAGAATCTAACAACGTTTTGAACTTTTTGGACATAAAGATTACAAAGACAAGAGATTTGCTTAAATTTCATATATATAGGAAACAACAACAGATGCAATAATTCACAAAAACTCTAACCAATCTTGGCAAGTAAAACTTTCTGCTTTTCATAGTCTCATCCATAGACTTTTCAGCTTTCCCCTAGACTCGGCAAGTTTCCAAAAAGAAATATCCATTATCAAACAGATAGCAATTAATAACGGTTATATATGACAAATTGATAAAGAAAAACAGAAGAACATTTTAACTAAACAATTTTATAACCCTACATTAGAAAAGGAGCCGTTTAAATTTATCAATTATATTCCGAAAATTACAGATAAAGTTTAAAAAAATTAAAAAAATAAATTTGGTTGTAAAACAATTCAGGTTATAAGAATAATCTAGGGAAAAGATTAATAAACAATAAAGCCAAAATTGACAAACAATCTAAATCTGGTGTTTACAAAATAAATTGTGTGAAATGTGAAGCTGTATACGTAGAACAAACTGGTCGAAACTTAAATGACTAATGAACACAAAAAATCGATTTTACATAATATTAAAAACTCTGGCTTAGCAAAACATTCTATAGAGAATAACCATTTTTGACTTTATTGTTTCACTATTTAATTGTGATATGTCCTTTAAATAATATAATTTTTTTTGTATGAACTTCATTGTAGGTTTAAAAACCAGAATAAAAAACATCCTTTAAATAGCAGAATGTTTACTACCTTCGTTTTACAATCAGAATAGGCGATCACCTTAAGTAACGCAGTCCATCAGTACGCAAAATTACTCTCGTGTCAGTTGAGTACTATAGTTATCTTACGACATTCAAAGCAGAAATTACGTTTCTTTATTTGTTTAAGTTTTTGCACCAGAATAAAAAATGAATTAAATGTGTCACCGGCTTTAAAACGCATGTGCGTTTGTACCATTTTTTGGCACGCATTTAAGTGTTCTTTAAAAAAAAATTAGTTCTTGTTCGAACATATGGGCATTTATGATAATTGAGCGGTATCTACCGGTAGGTATCTGAGCGTTCGTTAATTTGTGTTCCATTAACCAACCGCGTTCTGTAATTCAATTGAATCTACCGATACATGTACCGCGATCCACCTATATGGATCTGCTATTTGTGTCGGTACATGTCGGTTTGTTTACACCTTATATTGACATAACCGACAAATTTAGCCTGCGAGCCTGTTGTTACTTATATAATTTCCAAATTCTGAAAATAATTTTACTATTACATTCCTTTTTAGAGAGAAATAATTTAAATACCTTCAACATCATCGTATAGCGAAAAGCAAAATTTTCAATATATTTTTCAATAAACACACGTTAATTTTTTCTTCTTTTATGTTTTCTGTATTGAAACTGAAACTAACTTTATAATTCCTTCAGATTCCGAATCACTACTATTTAATATTTGAAAATTAGCCAAGATTGCGATAGCTTGACGTTTATATTATTCTTCATTATAATCAAACTTTTGTTAAGTTATTCGCGACCCGCACCGTTCCGTTCGACAATTACCATTTACCGGAACGTATCGACGTTAATCAGCTGATTACCGCTGTATACCTACCGGTAGATACCGCTACAATTATCGTAAATGCCCATTTTGACTAATATATTTTGTGAGCCTTATCATCTTATCAAAAAGTAGTTTCAGTTTCTGGGAGAAAAAATTTGAAATTTTCAATCAGTAACCAAAGTATTAAAGAATAGATACTAAATGTTTTCGATGCCATGTATATCTTTATACGAAGATATTACTGTGTTTTTAAAACTTTAATTTGAAATTAGATTACACAGCCGATCTCGGAGTGATTTATATTCATTCGAAATCTCAGCTTTCCACCAGTTCCTTTTATTTTAGTCATAGATATTATATATAAATATATGAGTATTTCTCCATCAAAAAAGTGTTAAGGATAAAATGTCTTGTGACATACTACAGATGATTAATCAGTCATACATATTGGAATAACTTTAGGTGGGTAAGACACGACCTTTGTAACTTTAGAGTTAAAATCCACATAAGGGTTTTTATTTTTTACTGATATAGTGACATCAATTCTGCCAAAAGTATTGCAAATGTTAAAATAAACCCTATCATCTCATCCTAGTTAAGATAGTCTTGGTAAATTTGAGAGTTAATAAATTAATTAACTACTAAATTCACTTAGGATTGGATTCGAGAAATCTGCAATTCGAAACATGCATACTTCAAAACTTACCTTTATCAGATACAGTTCGACCGTTCTCTATATTCCTTTTGATCTCGCTGCTCACATAATTCAGTGAGTTGTAGTTACTGCCGCCATTGCTTATTCTGCTGTAGTTGTTACTTTCGTTGCTATTATTACTCAACCGTGCAGCATCCCCATTAAACATGCCACCATTAGCTATGTTGTTGTTGGATTCGTTTTTGAAATAAGCACCTGCTATACTCATCGCGCTGAGTTCGCTTGCTTCTTTTTTGGCTTTTTTCCTGATCGTTTTTGTATACTCTTTTGTTCCTCTTCTCTTGAGCGTGAAGTCGCGTTCACCTGTTTGGGATTTGCTATTCCATTGAACCCAGTTGTACCGGAGCATTGGATCCTTTGGACCCCAGTTATGTGATGGCTCCAAAGAAGCTTTTAATTTCTGGAAGACAAGTATTACTTTAGAAACATGGCAAAGCGTGAGTTATGAGCATTTCTTTGTACGCCGAGTGTACGTTGTAATACTTATTTGAAAACGGTTTTCATGGCTTATTGCGATTAGACACCACCAAACACCCGAACTCTGTAATACCTATAAACGAACTATTTTATCTTTGGTATAAAGCTCGATAGAAATAATACTGAACAGAAAAGCCGATATTACAGTGTGTTCGCTTAAGTTCTCTGCATTTTATATTATTTTTTTTTCGGAAAAAGGTACCTTTATAGCAGAAGAAGAAGGCCTTCACTATTCTCTGACAGTGTTCAACATTTCAACGAACCATAAATTAGGTAATTTTAAGATTAATTACTTTATACGTTGAATGAGCTTATGCTCGCTTTATATTTTGCTTCATATAATCTTCATTAGGGGATTTCGGTGATCTACAAATCAGCTTTAGTTTTCCTGATTTCGTTTTCCCAATAAAACTTCAATATAATACTTTGTTGACGTTCTTATCTGGTAAAAGAGTTGGTGGCAGTATAACTTGACTGAGTATTTTATAATATTATGGGAAGAACCAATGATGATTGAAGAAAAAAGAACAGGAGTACCATAATCAAAAAAGATCGGAGACAATTCAAGTGGTGACGAAAAGAAAATTTTGTGGTAAAGAACGCGGTGACAATGTCTATTTATTCTAGATGTTGATGGTTGGTTAGTATACCTATGTAGTACATTTAGAAGAATATATTACGGCAAATGGATGGATGGAAAAATTGGTAACTTAATCCCACACTCTGATGGGTACGATAACTTACATGCTCTTAAGGAACTTAAACAACCCATTTCCACCAAATTTGAAAAAAATTCTGAACAGGTAAACTAGATATTAAGGAAACATTTTAGCAAGTAGCTATATACTAGTGTGGCGCGAGAGAAGAAGATCGTGGGACCGCGCCAGGAAAGAATTCAGGGAGTCATAGTCACAGGATTTGTAGTGGCGGTGGAATGTAAATTTAAGGATGAGCTAACAACTTTAGTAATAAAAATATCGTTACGGACATCAAATCAGACGAATTTTGTCAGAATAAGTGTGAAGCGGTTAAATATTTTCAAACAATCGTGCCAATATTAACGATCACGCAGTCGCAGGAAGGTGTCGAAAAATATCAATCATCGATGATGGGAAATATAATCATATTGGTAGGTCAAAATACACGTAACTTTATTTGCTCTACATTTAACAAACGAAGTACTTTAGCTATATTTGAAAAGAAAATCATTCTAAAAGATAATTATAGTTTACTAAATCTTAGGAAAGGTGATTTTATGAAAACAATTATTACAATATATTGTTCTTGTAACTAACAAATCAGTGACAAATTATATTTTTAAAATGTGTATGGTTGGAGCAATTTTGCAAGTTGCTGCATAAGCAGAGGCATGTAAAGTGTTCTATATTAGGAAGCAACCAACTGGTTTCTCAAGCTTAATAAAAAAATACTTACATCACCGATCGTATATCCATCTTGTTTTATCATCACAAAAATGCCCATGACGATAATGAAAATAAATGCAGTTAGAACAACAGACCATCCTAGGGCATAGAGCCACACTGGATCATCTTTGTAAATGCCGTCTAATGGTAGACTTGCTAAACCCCATATGAAGATCCCAGTTAGGCAAATTGGGATGAACCACCATAGGAATAGCCAGATTTTGGAGAGGATGTGGCCTAGCATGAATTCGAAATCAGATTGGATTCTTGTGGTGCCTGAAAAGGTTACACAACAATGGTTTAAAAAATATGTAATTAATTGCATCTAGTTGTATTTTTATTTTAATATTACTATGAACCATGTATTATTTGGGTTAAAAGACTTTTGCTTCTAGTAATTTTTTTAAAGGTTGCCTTACAATTTCAAAACTGCTCAAAGTACATAATAATTCGAGAGTTAAACATTAAAGTCCGTAAAGATGCCCTTTTAACCTCTAATTAAATTTCGTATATTCTTTATTTTTTTTAATGTCTACCCAAACCCGTAGAAAATAACTTAATATTTATCAAAAAAACATTAATATTCATAGGGCAGATCTATTTAGTGGCAGCTTTTGATGGAATTTAAGTGATAATACAAATCTCCCTATTTATATGCCACTAACCCAAACTATCATTGTTAAAAATGGTTCAGATAAAAGTTTTATGATAATTAAATAGTTCTAATGTTATTAAAATATTTAAAATAGCAATTTAAATATATTTTTTCATATTACTAGAAATAACAATAAAAGGTCATTATTTTACCGATAGACTGATGTGTAAGTGTATATAATAGAGAGAATTGTGAGCGGTTTTAATTTAAAAGTGAAGCAAAACGTCCTTGTTTGTATGAAGGGTTATTGATTTCAACTCAAAACCTAAGACATATAATGATAAATAAGTAAAATTCAAAAAGAAGGGAGAGAAAAGAAAATGTATTTTCCATTTGGAAAAATTTTATTTAATTTTTGGTTTTATGTCGCTTCCTCTCTAGGCTCAGCTAAAATCTGTATATCTCTAATAATAAGTTAAATATACC
>MU182356.1:129828-159673 GCA_016904865.1 Pissodes strobi | reverse complement strand
TATAATACCTCGAAAGGATGATATTAACAAAAAAAATAATAACATTTCTTTGATATAATCTACAATTATTTTAAAATTTTGCTGAAAGTTATAATCTAGCTGTGGCAACTAATTGTCCCTTACCGTAAAAAGCTATCATTGCCAAAACTTCAATGACAACACATATTAGAATTAAATTTCCAACTATATAATGGTCCAAAAGGTGTACAAGGTCAAAGTCCTGTTTAAGCAGCAGAAGAAAACTTAATACAAATCCTGTAAAACTAAAGACAACGCTGGTTTGCCACCATTTCAATCTTATTCCATCGTGACCATAAATCGCTTTCAGTAAAGTGTATGACAGGGTCGCCTAAAAATACATAATATGTAATCAGTTAACATTATCAATATAATTAATCTATTAATTAGTATAATGATAATTATTGTCAAAGCGCTGCTTGTTTAAGCAACTACATGCAATAGGCGTTGAAGATACCCATTATCACAAGTGCTCTTAAAATGGCTAACCGGTGTATTTTCTCCTACCAATTGATAGATGCAACATTCCATTTTTAAATCAACATTTCATAGACAAATTCAAGCTTGCGAAACCCTAGGGAATTTGAATGCTACAATTTACCAGTGAAATATGATATGAACTCTCTACATGTAGACTAAAAGAAATGTAGTCCTAGCCTAGGTGCAGATCACTATATTAATAGTGGCATGGGCGTAGACAGGGAGGGGCCAGGGGGGCCATGGCCCCCCCTGGGAATTTAACCGACTCATGACTTTTGTGTAAAAATTGGGCGTGGCCCAACAAAATTTTCCGCTCCAAGTGCCACTACTGCGGCCTTGTCTACGGCTCGCCCCCCCTGAGAAAAAATCCTGTCTACGCCCATGAATAGTGGTCATTTTGGTCGCAGAAATCTGCCGTGATAAAAGAATAGCATTTACTAGGTTACTGCTACGTCATGTGAGACTAAGCCAAACTAATATTGGAAACGTCAGTCCGTTGCAACCTTTGTCACGCTTTTAAAGCGTCGCGGCGTCAAATACACAAAGACTAATATTGTCGTTAAATCATCGTCGTGTACTTGACGTTAAACTGAAGAAATCAATCTGTCATCAAAACCACTATAGGTAATAAATAAGTACATCTTTTTTAGGTGGATTGCGCCTAATCAACGTGTGTGCTAATGAAAAATACCTATTCTTTTAGTGTTCCTGAGTCAAGTTTTCTTTAATTGTATAAGAATCAATGTTTTAAATACTTATTTATCCACATTTTGCAGAAAGTAATATTATGTTTTTAAAAAACTCAACAATATAGTTGAACGTATTGTCATTCAGGAAGTTCCCTATTATAAGCAAGTACAACGAATATCCCAACGATTTCTCAGTCAATTCTTGCAACAATGACTATGTTACTGAGTTTTTCGGGTAAAAGATCCATAATTGTGTTACGTTTTTCCCATGGGTTTTGACAAAAGCCGAACTTTTACTGTTTTGAAATAATACTCTCATTGTCCCTTAACACTGTATACAATTAAATACACTATACCACTCTGATAACGTTACAATTAATAGATTTTTACAATTCAAAACTCAATGATTAACTAACTGCAACACGCGTTCTGTGCGCTATTTATATCCAGTCGAATGTATATTCGGACTATTCCGGAAGTGACCGCGCCGCTTCCCCATTATTCTCGGCCCGGCCGCACTATACATCGAGAGAATAACAGAGCGTCAGAAACGTTCTCGGTGTGTGATGATTCATGCGGAAATAACGTAGACGCGGCAAGTTAGTTGCATAGAGTCGCTCAAAAAACATACAGATGATTGCTAGCCGTGACATTGCCTTCCTCTTAAACCTGATCGTCCCGATCAGCTACTTCATTTCCCTGATATGCTTTGAGCCTGGAGGAGAACAACTTTCAATTTGCTTCTGGAACTACGTTGAATTCTATACACCACGTTAATTCTTTGGATGATTGTGTAGGACCCTTCCCATACTGGCATTCGCTTGGGGGATCTTCCTTTCTTCCCTTGTGGATTATATAACCAGACTATAGTTCATCTGAAATTCTATAGAATTAGCTTTGAGATCATATCGTGTCTTCCATTCGGTCACTGGCTTTCTCCGTGTTTTCTCTCACTATGGATGTGTAGCAACTTTTCCTTAAGAGAGACCGCGTAGTCTTGAGTTTCTATATTCTGGTTTTCTGCAGTTCCGAACAATAGGCCACAGGGTGAACGGAGTTCTCTTCCAAATCAATCCATGGCTGGTGTTAGTCGTGTCGTGTTATGGGGCTGATCTATAGGTCATCAAAACTAGTGGCATGTGTTGGTCCCAATCTTTCTGATGTTCATTTACGACATCGACAAATTTTCTTCAATGGTCTTGTTAAACTTCTCAGCTGCCTGTGGGTGTAAGGCTGTAGTCCGTGTTTTATGGATGTTGAGTAAATCACAGACTTTCTGGAAAACCTTGGATTCGCAGTGGCGTCTTTGATCTGAGTGCAGCTCTAACAGAATACCAAATCTGCTAAATAGGTTACTCACGAGGACCTCTACTATGGTACCTAACACCTTCTTGATTGGGGATCGCAAGCACTTCAGGCCATCTACATGTTACCATTATTTGTTTCTGGAAAAGGGCCAGCGACGCGAGATGTCAATGGCGATACGTCCAAACGGTAGGATGACAATATACTGTTTCATCTTGGGTATCTATTGACTTGCGGTACATATTGTGCACTGCCGGCAGCACGATTTCACATCCTGGTAGTAGCTATTCCAGTAAACTCTGTCGCGGCTCTTGTCAATCGTTTTGTCCACTCCGAGATGATCACCAGACTTTCCATTATGAACTTTCTCCAGGACTTCTTCTCCCTTGGTACCACTAACTGTGTCTTCACTACTTTTCCATCGGCGCTTTCCAAGGCTCCTTCAAGAAGCTCATTTTCAACTACCAGGGAGTCCCACTGAGCCTTCAGAGTTTTAAAAGTAGATCCCTTAGTTGAAATATCTCTCCAGCTTGGTTTTGCTTGATCTTCTTCAGCTTTTAGCAGTAGTGCTATTTCACTATCCTCAAGCTGATCCTTTTTAAGTTGCTCTGTGATCCACTGCTGATCAACCTCAAACTTGATTCGTCTAATGGGAGTGATTTCTTCTCGTTGATCTAAAGCTTCACTGATGTTACCGAATTTGGCTAGACCTAGCATCTTCTGAGTTTCTAATATCTGATACCATCCACGTCTGCCTCAAATTCTTGCAAGTTTTCAGCAAGTTTCTGATGTCGGGACTTTACTTGTGCCTGATATAGTTGTCTTCTGTATTAGTCACCAAATCGTCTCTCCAGGGCAGTTAACAAGAGGCAATATTTCCCATGTTGGCTGATGGGAATGGTCTGTAGTAGTTACAGGGCAGATCCTCGAAGCGATATCAGTCGCGTTGTAGCTATTTATTCATTATTCCAACCGTTGGCCAGCGAGCGTCTTCAAATTGTCTTTTGTACATTGTCCAGGATGTTTGACCGTCATACGTTGGATGTCTGATGGTCCTGTGGCGAATACCCTCTCGGTGAGCCCTTGGATTTTTTTTGCTCTGGCAACTTCTGATTGTAGATTCCTCATTTCTTTCTGTACGTTTGCTGCTTCTTTTTGTACATTTCCAACTTCTTTTTGTATATTGTCTACATTTGTTTTCAAAAAACAGTGTTGCAATGCATATGCACTTCACGTCCAAAAGATCACTGTTTGTGATTTCTAAGATTTTTTTACGACATAAATATCTAATTCATACATGGTTGGAACTATTTTAATATTAAATGTCGTTTAGACAAATGTAGTTACGTGTAGTGTACAACTAAAAATAATTTCTTCAAAATTGATAGAAGTTTTTCTGCTAATTTAGCTAGTAAACCTATGTTTTTAATAACTTTAAAATTACTCTGCCTCTTACCATGCTTATAAACCCAGCAAATAAGAAAATGAAATATGTCGCAATCATCCAGTACTTGAAATCATCATTATTCTGTCTAACCATGGCGTCATAGATCAGCGTAAACAGTTGTACTTCTGCCACGTCCCCACTAATCGGGATGGATGAATTGGTATCATTGCCACTCTTACCAGTTAGAATGGTTGTCATTATTATTGACCCTCCTCCAAATATCAGGTTCGTTATTATATATCCTAGAGCTATCCTAAAAATAGGAGATACTATATCAATATTAAGACAGGCTTCTAAGACAATAGCGGAGGTAGTGAAGATCAAACCATCACAAATACCTATATATCACAATTACTTGCGATTCATTTGTTGAATATCGAATAGATACTGGAATACTTAGAATATGCAAACATACACTTTCATCGGCCTATTTGCTGTAAATTAATTATTTACTTCGTTAAGGCCGCACCAAAGACAATGTTACTACTAACGTTTTCTTTGGCCGCACTCAAGAACCGTTTGCTGGGGACAAAGAAAATTAGTAACATTTTCTTTGCTGGGGACCAGTAAAATGCAAAAGGTATTTGACTACATCACAATACGACGAATAATTCGAGAACCAAGTATGAATAATAAAGTAAAGTTACAAGTAATAAGTATAATAAACTAAGTCAACCATAAAGATTTCTCAGTATTCACAACTAAACAGTAACTCATTTAAATACACCAAATAAATCAGAATAAGTGATTCGATTATTGAAGTTCTAAAATCGGAAGCAGAGATATATGATTATAATTCATATTAGTCCAGTCATTTAAGATACAAGTCTGGTAAAATAGTAAAGATTTAAAGGTTGTAGTGTGCTTCAAGCGAACGCGGTGTTTATTAAAAAAACTTTAGTTTGAAGTCAAAACTATGTGTAAGTAACAGTAAATTGTACATTAACATTAATATTTCAATGACTTTGTACAGGACACCTACTTAAATCTCCCTTCTTATTTTATTTTATGATTTAAACCGCTCGCAAAGAAAAAAAATCTGACTAATAGAAAATAGGTGCGACAAATATCTACAAATTGCCTATAGTTAATCAATCCGCCAGTGCTTGACTGGGCCTTTGAGGAGGATATGCTAATTTGTACTGAATTACGAAATGGTGCAGTAGAGATTTTGATATAGATCACATATTTCATATAGAGCTTAATATTTCAGTTATAGAAATCACTGAAATAAACCCCTCGAATTAGGTTTCATATGGCTTATTGATTATCAGAGCACTTCAAATACCATGATTTTTCACTTGCCATGGAAATTAGGTTGGGTCTGGGTGCGACTATTACTAGTTCAGACAATGCAATATTCGTTTTCAATATAGCTGATAACTAACATATTATATTTATTCTATTGTTTCTTACCATAGAGGATTGACTTTGTTGTACATAATCCCAGCGTTGGTGATAAAGGATCCAAAGCCCACATTCGTTGAAAAGAACACTTGAATGGTAGCGTAATACCACACCTGTAAATAAATTTCTTGTTAGAGATAAACAATATAGGATCCACTTTGGAATTTGAAATTGCTGGATAGAGGAAATTCATACTTTGTTAGTTCATGACCTTCGTGCGGTTGGCTGTGAATTACTCACACTCACATTTAAAGTACTTATAGCAGAAATCTTATGCATTCTAAATGACAGGTTTTGAGGAATATAATTTCTTTTTTTGTTTTTTAACTAGACAGGCAATAAATTGTACTAGTTGCGTTAACTCTTGCACATCGGATTAAAGCGATCCTATTCCTAACCTAAACTGCTGGAGGTAAATAGTTCTTTAAGGAAAGTTTCAGTCAACATTTGAAGATCGATATTAAGATGCCACCATCGCCACCGCTCATCCATTGCTACTATCGCCGAAGCTAGGTGTAGACTAGTTGAGAATATTGTCATAAAACAGAACAGCAGATGAGCATGGAAAACCCTGGAAAATCTCAGCGGTTACACTACTGCTTCCCCACAGAACCACGTCGAGGTAAGGCCAAACTAAGTGCTAGTCAACGGAAAAAACACAAACCTAAACTCGAAAGAATGAATAGGAAACGAAAAAACCAATTTCTATCATTGCACATTTCCAATCGCAGAACTGAATACGCTCATGAGCAATACGAAAGTCAACCATGCCGCGGATGTCGGCAACCTCAGAACGGAATAAATCCAAAATTTCGGAACCGCCACACTCCAATAGTGCGTAACCTCATGAACCAATTGGATAACTACTAAAACCATCCCATAGTACACAGATCTTACTTCGGGGCCATGTTCTCAAACAGGATCGCTAACTCAATAGATGACAAACTGATCAGGCTGGTTTTAAGCCAGAAAAATCCTGTTGCAAACAAACCTCAAATTTAACACAATACATAGAGATGGCTATGAGGAAATAAACATTCATGAAATCGGTTTTATCGAGTTCACTATTGCGTACGATACTGTGAACCATAGAAAGTTGATATGGAAAAGGTACGCCCTGATAAAAGATTTCAACTTCGCTTCAAGCGTTAGGACACTGCTCCAGAATCGACGCTTTTGTGTCACTCTTTAGGGCCCGAACAGCATAGGGCAGAGATAGAACAATCAGCTGCCTCAGGGCAGCATATACTGGCACCGATATCGTATAACATCCACATCAACGACCAACCAATCCCAGGAGGTACAAAGCAGTTGCCGCGCAAAGCTCACGAAAGCACTAAAGCAACTTGCAGTTTACTACAACAACAACCATTTAAGGTTTTAACCCAGCTATGCGCGTTCCACTTTAAAAACAAGCAAGCCGAACGGGAACTAAACGTCTAAGTGAAGAGACGAACAACTCCAACACTGCGAATCAAAAATATTTTGAGGAAACTGACAGAAGGTCCTGGGGTCTCAATCTTCAACACTACGATCCTCAGCCTTGGTTCCACCTTTTCTGCAGCTGAATGAATATGCAGCACCTGTATGGGTCGCATTTGCGCCAACCATACCAGACAGTTCGTATTGTGACTAGATGTTTAAAACCAACGCTTGTTAATCAGGTGCAGAAGAGAAGTGGCAGTAGTGGCAAAAAAAAGAAACAAAACAATAATAATACTTCCGACACCCACTATATAACTGCCAACCAGCTGAACAGCAGCTCAGGTTCGGCCATGGTTTTCTGGAACGCGCGCTTGACAAGGGCAATGAAATAATCAGAAGATGGAGAGCTGAAGTCTAGAATGCTCTTATAGAACCAACGGAGAAACTGGCGGATGGAGGATGAGTCCATTCATTTATTTTCATCGTAATTAACAAAATGTCGATTGTAGTATGTATATCAATGTCATATGTAACATTAACCAAATAATGAACTCTTCGAAACATATATAAACTTTCTAAATATAAAATCGAAAAAATTACAAATACGACATAGACATAGAGTATATAGCATCTCTGTTGAGATTTTTTGGGGTAAGCTGATTACTTTTATCTTATAATATTTAACTTGAATTTTAGACGTGGTTTAATTAGGTGGTTGATATGAAATCCTTGAAAAGATAATAATTATTTGCTTGTTCCGAAACTTTTCTATTCGACCCATCAAAAGTTTAGGGTGTAGGGTGGTCGAGTATTATTACTTTTATGCAATATGCACATACTAATATTATGCCTCTAGAAAGTTAGCCTACAAGTTCTTCTACAAGTTCTTCTTTATCTATATACATGTTTAAAAACAGCGGGTTTTTAAACACCAAAAAGTTCGTATTTTTGGCAATAAGTGAAAGTGAATATTTAGAGTGATTGCCGCAAATATTTAACCACTTCTGAACAAAGGTGAATAAGTAAATTGAATTTAAAAGGCAAACAATAGTGGTGTGCATTCCAAGCAAATTCTTTTTTGTGAACTCGCCACAGATAATTTCAACCAATGAATTCGAACATTTAGAAGTTACCAACTAAAATGGATGGAAACGAAAACTGTGGAAATTGTAAAAAATGTGTAAAGGATGATCAATGTTACAAATGCGATCTATGTGTGCAGAAAATACATAAGGGTTGTGCTTCCCTATCCGGTTCAAAGATAAAATGTATGCCACTACAGAAGAGAGTCCTAGTCTTGCTGTGTGACGATTGCAAAAAACTTTTGGCAAAAACTCCGTTAAAGCTCCAGCTTATTGAAAAAATGAGAGATGAGTTATGCGCTTTAAGAACAGAAGTAAATGAACTAAAAGAACTGACGGAAAATGTGGCCTCGTTCCCAGTTAATAAATTTAAATCATTTTCAGAGGCTGCAATGGAGAACAATAGCAATAAGTATGAGTCGAAAGGAAAAACGCAATCACCATCCTTAATTATAAAACCTAAACAAACCCAAACCTCTGAGAAAACAAAGATTGATGTGAAAGAAAGTATTAAACCAAGTCAATTAAAAATCGGAATTAAAAATGTTCGTGAAACCAAACATGGTGGTATAGTAATTAAATGTGATGGAAAAAAAGACATTGAAAAATTGAAAGAGGCAGCAGAACATTGTCTTGGTAGAAGTTACAGCATTGAAGTTCCTAAGTTAAGTTTGCCTAGAATGAAGATCGTTGGCTATAGGGGTCACCAAACAGAGCAAGAACTAGAAAATATTATACGACAACAAAACCATTGGATAGAAGACAGCGACTATATAAAGGTAACCTATGTTAAAGGAATAAAAAACAAAAACACATCTACGATATTTTTTGAATGTTCACCAAAGCTCTACTGGAAAGTAGTTAATCAAGGAAAAGTATTTGTTGATTGGGAACGATACAATGTTTATGACAACTTGGCTGTGTACAGATGCTTCAACTGTCAGGAATTTAACCACAAGAGTAGTGAATGCAAGAACAATCAGGTCTGTGGTAATTGTGCCGGAAATCATGAGACCAATGTATGCCAAAAACAGTTTAAAAAGTGTAAAAACTGTGTTAATGCAAACGACAAATTTAAACTTAATTATGATACAAATCACGCGTCATGGGAAATGGGGTGTCCATCCACAAAATATCATCTAGACCTTCTAAAAAGTAGAATTGATTATGGGGTGCCATAATGGTTTTACTCGAACAAGATGAACTTTTTGAAGTTATGCAAAGGGAAAATCTACAGAAAACTGAGTTAGTGGATAGTGACTCACTGATAACCAAAATTAATGTCGACGACTTGAAGTTTAGTGTTGTGCATCTTAACATTAGAAGTATGGTAAAAAATATTGACAATTTACTATTATTTTTGGAAGGATTTAAATTGACTTATGTTGACATTATAGTATTGAGTGAAACTTTTCAAATATCTTCACCGGGGCAATGCAATATACCAAACTATCAACTGTTTTATAATTATGGGGACTATAACAAAAATGATGGTGTCATAGTTTTGGTCAAAGATAATATAAATGTTAATTTTAAATATACTAAGTTGCCAAATTCACTAGCTACTATAAGTAGAATATTATGTACTGTTAATGGGATTAATATAGGGCTCACGGCAGTTTATAAGCCACCTCCAATCGCAAAAATTGACTTTATAAACGACATCCACGATTATTTGGAAAATATTAGAGACGATGCTAATCACGATTATGAAATATTTTTGGGTGATATAAATATAGATGGTTTGGGTGTTGATAATATGACACATAACTACTTGTCAATTATGTCTCAATTGGGCTTTGAATCTCAAATAAACTCGGTTACAAGACCGGATAGTGATTCTTGTCTAGATCATATATTTGTAAATGAAAAGCGAATAACCTCTCATTTGTGTCTAGAGTCCTTTGTAATAAATACTAATATAACAGACCACTGGCCAGTCATGCTTAATATCGTACTAAAAGGAAATAAAATAAATTGCAAGGATGAAAAAATCATTCATAAAAAATATTTTAATATACAAAAATTCATAGAACTCTTAAAATCTCAAAGCTGGGCAACAGTTTTATCCGAGGCCAACCCTGAATCTGCTTTTAGCAGTTTTATTGAAATTTTTACAGATTTAAAAGAAAAAGCTACATTTGTTAATACTGTAAAAATGAGACAACCCAGAAAGATTAAAAAATGGATCACTGCTGGTCTTGTTGCATCTGTTAAACATAGAGATAAATTAAAGAAGAGGTTGTTACACAGATATGACCCAAATCTCGAAAGAGAATATAAGTTTTATAGAAATTACTTAAATAAGCTAATTATTAAACAAAAAAATCAATATTATAGGTCACAAATTGAAACCAATAAAAAAAATATAAGAAAAATATATGAAATAATTAATGATATAACATATGAAAATTCCACTAAGCAGGGCAATATGAGAATACTGGACGATAATGAGAGGGAGTTTGAATCCGATATAGATATGGCAAACTTTTGTAACGATTACTTTATAAATATAGGTCCAAAAATGGCCGAAACAATAACGCAGCCACAAGCCCCAATAACAGTGGAGCACTCTTGTCAAAATTCCATATATTTGACACCAATAAATGAGAATGAATTAATCAAACACATTTCTACATTAAAAAATGCATCATCGCCGGGCGCAGACGGGATATCATCAAGATTAATAAAACAGTGCCATAGAGAAATAATTCAGCCATTGTTGCATATTTTTAATAGATGTTTCGTTACAGGACTAGTCCTCTACCATTTTAAAATATCAATTGTAACTCCCATACACAAAAATGGATCAAAATCAAAAATTCATAACTATAGACCTATAAGTTTAATTAGCAATTTTGCAAAAGTTTTTGAAAAATGTGTCAAAGATAGACTTTTCAACTATTTTATTAATAATAATGTTTTATCGAAAAATCAGTATGGGTTTCTGCAGGGATCTGGCACTGAACATGCGTTACATAAACTGACATCAGAAGTTGTGCATAATTTGAATATAGGCAACAAATGTGCCTGCATGTTTGTGGACTTGGCCAAGGCTTTTGACACGGTTCCCCATGATAAACTACTGGATGTTCTAAGAAACTATGGCATAAGGGGAACGGGGTCAGATCTTTTAAGGAATTACCTTTGGAATAGATATCAGATGGTAAAAGTTAATGGTACCTTAAGTTCTAAACAGGTTATCAAAATGGGAGTGCCGCAGGGTACAGTGCTGGGCCCTATTCTTTTTATTGCTTATATAAATAATTTGCTTTCATTAAACATAGATGGCACATTTATATCGTATGCAGATGATACGGCACTGGTCTTTAGTGGCAAAAACTGGACAGAAGTTAAAGAAAGAATGATTAATGGACTTACTATCACAAAACAATGGCTGGATACTCACAAGCTTTCTCTTAATCTCCTAAAAACAAATTACATAGCCTTTTCATTGACAAGTTGTAATAGACCACACTTTAATCAAGTAAACATTGAAAATCAAGAAATAAAAGAAGTAAATCAAATAAAATATCTTGGAATAATAATTGACAGCCTTTTAAAGTGGCACCCTCATATTGATTTTCTTTCTAAAAAGATACGTAAATTAATACGAAAATTTTATCTTCTAAAACAAGTCATAAGTCAGAAAGTTCTTATCCTCTTATATAAGTCACTTGTTGAATCTCTAATTCGGTATGGAATTTTGACTTGGGGAGGTACATATAGTAATGCACTTTATAAATTGGAAGTAGCACAGAAAAGTATTATAAAAATAATTATTGGCAAGAGCAGATTATATCCAACTGAGCTTCTATTTTCAAAGGACTTTTATAGTATCAGAACTCTTTACAGTGTAGCAGTAGCAATATTCATTCATAAAACAAAATCGCCGGATACTACTATAAATCACAATTACAACACTCGATCGAATTTAAGAAATGACATAGTAATCCCCTTAAACTATAATAATATAAATAAAAAATATGTGTCATACTTGGGACCCAAAATTTATAACATGATTCCAATAAATATTAGAAACACTGGCATTGGGCAATTTAAAAAACAATGCACATTTTATGTATTAGAAAATAGAAGATTATTTGAGGGCATTTTTGGAAGTGGATAGTCTTTAAATAAGATTTTCATCAGGAGCTTGTCGAGTTGAATACATGCTTTTGAGATCTTTGTGAGAATTTGTTTTTGAAAAATCTCGCATCTGTGTGTATTATGTAATATTTTATTGTTTAGCATAACATTGTGGGATATGCACATACAGATGTATATTCATCTAGGTGCAAGTGAAAGCATACTCAGAATCATAGAATGTTTAACATTGGAACTTTGTTTATGACATTGTTGTTATTATTGTATTATCTTGTTATTATTTGTATGTATGTGTGCTCAAATAAATATACATGTCGAACTGCTCGAACAGCAAGCTGTTCGTCTTTTAGAGAGAGTGTTGAAATAAGTGATGGTTTCTAATGGAGATCAGCAGAAAAATGAAATTCCTTGGTTCGACACAGAAAACATTACCTTTAATCTAAATAAGGAAATATATTTAACATTTTCTTTCAGTTATTTGATCCCTATACAAAAACTGATTAGCCATCCTGCCAATATTTTATTAAAATTCATTTTCCTCTAGTGCTTCCATAAAAAATTTAAAAACATAAAAAGCAATCTAAATTACGTTACCTCTGCACTTTGCAATATGCTCCAGTCGACATTCTCAAACAACTTATACAACACTGCCATTTCTGCTTCCAGGAGTATCGACTTGGTAGTCAGAGCAATATAGCATGCCATCGTTGGAAAAAACAATATTATAAGAGATCTTATGTAACTTTTTGTTCTTCGTATTGATCTAAAAATATTAAATCAGTATTGTAAATAAATTATGAGTAATGCTGATGCATTCAAGTGCACTTTTCAGATTTGCATCTTTATCTTCACAGTTTTGCAGTTGGTTTGGAAATCATTCTAGGTGTTTTAGGAACAGGTTGCCTAAGAGGTAAAGCTCCGATTTGGAGTGTACTACAATGCTAAAGTATTATAGCTTTATTTGTTTGTATACTTTCGTAAAAACGAACCTTGCGTCAGTCTGATTTTATATAGGAGCAACTATTTGTTAGGATAAAGAAAAAGTACTTACAATATAATGATCACCATCCAGATGAATAAGAGTAGCGCTGCATAAATGCCAAAATAATAGGGATCGGCAAATGGAGATTTTATGAAAGTGTCCCTGAAAAAGAAAAGCTTTTAGTGGTTTAATATTTTAAGCGACTTGTAATACATTTGAGCTTTATAGATTTAGGTATAGTATAATCATTAATTTTCGGAAGCCATTGGAAATCCTTTTAAATATACATCTTTTGTCTTTAATGAATAAACTTTCCTTGAAATAACTTACCTTATACATTCTTGGCCAGTCTTAGCAGCGGCAGTATATCCTTCCTAAAATAAATATTGTAATTATTTTCAATTAGTATATATTTAACAGTGGGACCACCTGGGTTAGTTGGGGGCGAAGGTGCCATTTTAATTTTCAAGGTCAATGGATAAGAACATGAATAAACTGATGATAACACCACGTGCAGCGGAAATGTATCAAAGAAGAAAATAAGGTGACGTAGAAGAAAAATCCTTTGAAGACAAATCGAAAAATTGCGGACATGTATCAATAGTCCAGACGGTATCTAATACCATGACAACACTCTCTAGTTATAAAAGATCAAAACGACGATTACTCATTAGATGGGATGATAACATAAAGCTTTCCGCCGGCCGCCGGACTTAGTTGAATATATACCTACACAGCTGCAAATACCAGACACAGATGGAAGGGAAGGCCTTCCAGTTTTCATCCACAAAACTTTGATGGCAGCTGCAGTGGACAGGTCTACTGTCTTAATTTTTGTTAGTTACGCTACGCTGTTTTTTTTTATTTGTTCGTACCTCTGTTCACTGCTCTCTTGCATCCGCTCTAAAATGTTCTCATTTCTTAACACGATATATCCATCACGAAAATCATCAAGGTTTTCAAAATATTAATATTCTCAATATTGAACGAGTCTGCGTTTACGAGTTAGCGGCGGTAATGGACAAGTAAAATCAGCGAGTACGTGATGCTTACCAATCAAATTAATAGAAGACACCTCAAATAGCCACCTGTTTGCTTTGATCCGCCTTATGTTGCCATATTTTTCGATTCAAATAACAACATTAACAGAATAAAGCCAGGTTTTGAGTAATTTTGAAATAATAATGAAATCTTAGTGTTTTTTATTATTATTTATTTTCCATGAGAAAATTAAATTGTAGGATTTACCTGGCTAGTAAGAGATATTAAAATTTATTGCATAATAAAGGTGATAACAACATCGCTTGGCCATGCCGCATTCCTTCTGTAGACAGACTCGTGGGACATACTTTAAGTCGCGTAGTGGGTTTTCTAATTTAAAAAAGAAGGGGAAAAATGTTTGGTGCTAAGGACCTTTTTAAACTCACTCGACATCACGTTCCGCCTCATTTTTTTTTTTAGAATGTGGCTCTAGAGACAATGGCAATTATTCTAATCCTATAGAGGCTTTATCAAAATATGCTCACTTTCTAAATGTCTAAGAGTCGATTTAAATGGATGCTATTAGTTGGATTATTCTGTAGATAGATAGATCTCTCATGGCACACACGAAACTTGACATTAACCTTATATTGGTATTATGTGTTGTGCTTGTTGAAATTATTGTACGGTAAATATATCACGTCACTACTTACGTCTGTTATAACCACTCCACTTGAACATTCGTTAAATGGAACTGGGCCATTAAGAATCCAGATTAAATACATTATGGCAAGTCCCATATACAGGGGGTAGTAGATACTAAGTAGACTTCCAGCTAGTAGTTTGACATATCCTATTCCTAAAACAGGATATTTTATATTAAATTTTAATTGTATATATACATTAAAAATACTGCAAATTAGTAACGTTTGAACGTAAAACACTTTCCTTATATAGGGTGTTCATTTGCAAACCATCCAACCCTAATATCTACAAAATGGATTGAATAATCGAAATTCTAGGAGATACGTAAATAAAATTTCTACATATATCATATTCCTAAAACAGCATATTTTCTATATAAAATTTAAAATGTGTACATTAAAAATATTGCAAATTAGTAATGTGTGAATGCAAAACACTTTCTTCATTATAGAGTGTTCATTTGCAAAGCATTCAACCCTAATATCTATAAAATGGCTTGAATAATATGTTCTGACCCAATTCTTTCACCAGCATCCTCAACTTATTTTTAACGCATAGAGTGTACTTTTCAAGAAGCCAGTTGAAATTATAATCCTTTATGGAAGCAGTGGCATTAAAATAATTAGGTAGCAGAAACTGTGTCGGATAGAATAACGAGGGTTTTAGTTCTCTCAGATGTAACTAATTGGATAATTTGGAGTAAAGTGGTTCTTCATTAATAAGAAAAATCGGCTCTCCTATGTATGTTACTCTTATAAAATTCACTCCATGAACTGCTCCGATAGACGAATATAATTCTAGTCACGGAAAATATATTTTTATAGATGAATGAACTTTTTTTAATTTTGTTCGTCGATGGACACAATTTGTGTTGGTCCGAAGGACGGCAGTTTGTTGAATAATCCGTAATGCACGACTCCAAACTCTGTCGAATGCCTTCGATATATCCAATACAATCGGTCGAGAAATCTCCGTAGTTCTCAATTATTGCTCTCTACTCCATACAGAGCGACAGAGGCCAATATATTTCCTGCCGATATCTCTTTCCGAAAGCCGTATTGGGTATCGCTAATTATTCTTTTGGTCCCGAGGTCCCGAGGTACTTGAGTAGTTGCTGATTGACTACACGTTCCATGACTTTGCAGATTATTAGAAGCAAGGCAATTGGGCGATAGTTTGAACGCGTCGTTTTTGTTGCCTTTTTTGGAACAGGTTGATGCACTCGAGCGACTTTCCAAGAAGATGGATAAATCTCTTTTCGGTAAGACAGAGGAAAATACGTGGAAAAATGGGTATTAGTTCATTGGTGCAGTTCTTTAACATGACGGCAGGTATTCCGTCCGGCCCTGATGCCTTTTGCGTATCTAGTTCTTTGAGAATTTTACGAATATCACGGTAATGAAACTTAACTTCTGTCATGGTAGTGTTGACGTTGGATATTTTGGGGATGTCCTTGTCTTGGGGGATATTTAAGGTAGAGTGCGATGAAAACATTTCGGCGAGCATGTTTGTGTTTCCCTTCTAGCTGTAGTCGCCGTACGTCGTGTTCGTCTGCCAAGGGTACGAGGGACGTTTTCGTAAAGTCGTTATTTACTGTCTTTACTACCGGCCAGAAATTCCTGGAGCAACTGCATCATATGAAAAATTCAGACGATTTTACTGGGGGACTGATTTCGATAAGAAGTTCGTAATGTCCTTTATTCAAAATTATATGTTTGCTCCAGAACAGTTGACATTGTTTACCTTCCTATCTACCAAACATCACGATTTTGTTTTATTTTATTTACCATTTACCACCACAGCTACGAACAATCTCGACCAATTACTCTCGCACTTACTTTACCTGATCCGGCATCTCGTAGTCATAAAAGGTATAATCTGGACAACAAAAGAGCAAAAAAATACAGATCTCGTTGCGCACCTTCCTTCAGCAGCTTTTACTTTTTCTTTTTATATAATTCATTTCCATATAGGTGAAAAAAAATTGTTTCTAATGCCAGTAATAATTTTCAGTATTTGATAGATAAAGCGAAAGTTGTCGCCTACTTTAAGCGCTACTTTCTTACCTTTTGATGAAATTCACATGCTCTAAATGATAATATGCTAACTTGTCTTGTTCCGCATATACACATTTTTTGTGATAGAGTATCTCCAAATTTTAAAGAAGTTGTTTACGTGTGACCTGTGCGTGACAATAATGCTATTATTAGAAAAGCAATGACTCGTTTTTCATCCTATTATATACTTAAGGTAATTTATCGGCATCCCATTAAACCAAAAAGGTATTTATTTATTTGATTCTATTGACTAACTTCTAAATCTAGTCAGACTGGAATAATACTAGGAATAATTAGTACACTGCTTTTAGATGTTTCAAAATAAATTAATGATATATTTTTCTCTACATATGTTTCGGCTTGATGTGGCCTTTATCAAGAGTATTTTAGTTGTATACTACTACCACCGAATAATCGTTAGTTAATATAACATCTAAAAGCAGTGTACTAATTATCCCTAGTATTATTATTCAACGATGTTTCACAAGGATCCTACCGCCGAAACTATTCATTGTAATCAGACTGTATTACCCAGAAAAGGGGAGGATTTGTTTCCTATTGTAAAAAGGTTACTTTATAAATTATCTCATGAATTACTAAAATTTGGCAACTCCTCGAGTAACTCATTAAATTTAAAAGCTTTATTTGAGATGGCAACATGCAGAATTAGCTCTAATTATCCGTTTGTGATTGAAGCTTTAAGAAGATTTGGAAGCAAATTTGCAGGCCAAATTATAAATTGATTAGATGCTTGGAAAATTGCTCTGCCTTACATTATGCATAGTTTAATAATAAAAAAGAAAAAGTAAAAGCTGCTTATAATAGTTGTTTCTACCAGTACAAAACAAAATCACTATTATGAAGTTGTTTCAAATTGCGCACTCTGAATTATAAATTAAATAAGTCTTTTTTACAAAAAACGAGGCATAATATCAATACGACTTCTGTTATATAAGCAGAACACCTAAAAATCAAAAACAAATCAAACAATTTTTTGGCTTAATTGGTTATTACCGTTCTTTTATACAGGATTTCTCTAAATTCGCAAAACCCATTACTTCCTTGTTGAAGAATGATGTCCTCTTTACATAGACGGATGGACACCAAAAATAATTTGAACATTTCCAGTCAACTTTATCAACTAGCCCTATACTTCAATACCTTGATTTCTCTCGAGATTTTATTCTAGCGACTGATGCTTCCAATTAGGCGATTGGCGCAATTCTCTCGCAAGGAGAAATTGGCAAAGATCTACCCATATCTTATGCTTCACGAACACTCAAGAAAGCTGAGTGTAATTATTCCACCACGGAGAAAGAGTTACTTGCCATTGTTTGGGCAGTTGAATATTTTCGCCCCTTATCTTTATGGCCGTAAATTTCTAATCTTCACAGATCATCGACCTCTTATTTGGTTATTCAATTGTAAAAGTCCTAAAAGCAGACTAATTCGATGGAGATTAAAATTGGAGAAATATTCCTATAAGATAAGTTACAAGCCAGGTTGAGAAAATTCCAACGTTGACACACTCTCACAAAACCCTGTAGACACTAATCCTACAAATCTCGGTCATGTTCATCTTATAGAAACACGTTTTCCAGTCAGTCAAGAAAACTATACTGATTTCATCAAATATCATTACACGAACGAAAAAATACCTGTGGTATTAAAGAGAACCTATTATCAAAATTTCCTAATGCCCTAATTGTTGCTAAAGATTTGGACGAAAACAACAATTGTTTTGATAATCTTACTTTTTATCAGGAGAATAAAATAGCTGTCGACGAAATTAATTTATTCGGCAGAAATATAGAATTTACTTGTAAAGAAACTATAAACCTAATAAAGAATGATTTTAAAAATATTAACGAGAAATTTGACTCTATATATCCCTTACAGGACAAAGAAAATAAACGCGTTAAAAGAGGATTATTTGACGCGGTCTGCTACGCAACTAATGGACCAAATGGCTTTTCCAGACGCGGATGACATCCGCGTCTGGAGTACCGAAAAGGAAAAGCCATTTGGTCCATTAGATGCGTAGCGTGTCCCAGGATAGGTGTTACAAGAGGACAAATGGTCCAAAAAGTTTTGAGTAGCTAACTCATGTTTTGGAATCAATCCCTGCATGGTCCAAAATAACACTGTTCAAAATATTACTCAAAATGCCATTATACAAGGCGTGTTATAATTAAGAGTCTGAAAATTTGCTTCAATATTGTACCTTTATTTGAACAAATAGCGACAAATTTAATTAGGAAAAGTTGTTTAGTACTAATTTTTAAGCACTAATCTCAAATATTGTGTACTTTTGTTGCACTTTAATTTTTTAGCTGCTAGAAAAATAAGTCCCATTTAAAATGAAGGTAAACTTTGACTACATGTAAAATACCTGATATCGTTATAATGAGAGTACTGTTTGAAATTTCGTGCATAAAAATTAGTATCATCGAAAATCGCAATGTACACAAAATCTTGGAGATTGGTCTGGGTCATTCACGTCCAGACGAGACGCCTAGGGACCCAACCGATCACCCCTTGCCTCAGTTGGACCCAATGCTTTAAGTTGGACCTGAGTGAATTCTGAATTCCATCAGCATCGTCTCACTTTCGCACTGGCAATTTACGCAGTTATGGGTGATTTGACAAATTTTGTCCATTTTCGAAGATCGTATGATTTTAAATATCAAAGTAAAGAAAATGTATCGACATTTTTATTTATATATATGTATTATTACTTTTAAGAAAAAGGATAAAGGAAATAGACCGCATAATATCATATCTTAATTTAAGTGATATTTCTTACACTTCATCATATAATTTCAATCAAAAAGTCAAACCAATTGACCCTTCTTATCTTAAATTCAGATTCAGAACCTCATGTTCGAAATGTTGCGACTTCTACCCTTTACATACACACACGGTGACCGTTCATTAGAATATTTCAGAAAGTAAAGCCATTTGAATTCTGAAAATTGGTACCGGAAGGTTTTCAAAGACGCTCTATTCGAGTGTAAAACAGCAACGTTGTGCGACTTTCGGTTCTACCGGATGTAGATGCCAACTTGGTTATTTTAAACAGGAAACCCTGTATGTTATTGCATATTTAGATTTTGTGGAGAATTCTAGACATATTTCATGAATAATGTTCTATACCTATCTCCAACTGGTTTTGAAATATTGACAGTTGAAAATCGACCATTTACCAAGTTTGACAGCCTGTGAAATCTAAACGGCTAAAGAGAGAGCAAAATGGTTTGCACTTTCTTGGGTTTTCATAAGCGATAGCGACGTAAATTTTTTATTTAACCAGAGGTTAATAAATTCCGGTTAAATTTAACCTATGGTTAAATCTAAAGTTAGTGTCAAACGATAGCTTATGAAAAACCAAAATAGGAAAGTGCAAGTGCATTAAATTTTCTGGACAACAAAAGAGCAGAAAAATACAGATCTCGTTGCGCACCTTCCTTCTTGTTACGAAGAGTTAGGGTGCACCCATGCGATTGAAAATTTATTTCCTGGATTCACATCTAGATTATTATTATGGTGCAGTAAGTGGCAAACAACAGGAAATACCCCACAAAGATATTTTAAACATGACGAAGAGAAAATGGAGTTCTGAGATGTTGGCCGATTACTGCTGGACTATTACAAGAGATGCTACCGAGGTCACTTTCGAGAAACGAGTTAAGAAGCGCAAGATGCCCGATTAAATTTAGGTTAGAATTAACATTTCTATGTAATTTAAAGAGCGACATATTTAAATAACCGTATTTGTGCATACCTACTCGTATAAGCTAAACGCTTAGGTATATCTTCTCAAGCCAACCAATAACTTTATCGGTCAATTGACTATTTGGGTCTACTTGAACCTTGAACACAGAAAAATGGTTAATGTGCTTAATACAGAAAATGGTCTAATTTGTAGGATTGTGTTACTTTAAAAAAAAATTCTACCAAATTGACATTTTCTTCTTTCGTAGGCCAATCTACCCCTAGTAATCCTAGATAATCCTCGATATATGTTTTACGCGATGCCTCAATGAGACATACCTGTTTTTTTATTGAATATAACACAATTTCTACTTGAAAAAATGTAATGAGAGTATATAGTCAAACGTTTTTTTTTTGCAATATGGTTTGAATACCTATTATATTTTAGGTGGATAATTTTATGTCTAGCTTTAAGTGAATATTGCAGAATATTTCGAGTGTGCCATCCTTAAATATACCCTAACATAATAAACATATCTTTCGACGTGATAATGTAACTTACCATTGATGCGAATGTTCGTCCATTTTTATTGTTAGGTGAACGTCTGTGATTGAGCTGAACAAGTTTCGTCGATTAAGATTGTTTTTATATCTTAGATATTTATGGTTGATATTTGTAAGTATAATATTACTTTGAACAAAGAAAATTTCGATTAAGGACAAGAATCCTCAACTTTTAATTATTTCAACATTAACACCGGCTTACCTTTAAAAAATGGCACAGCTCTCCAACTCTTGATGAATCCTTCTTGGGCCATCTGCCCGATCCCCAGCTCCAGAAAAAGAAGAGGTAGACCAATAATCACAGTCAGTATGGTATAAACAACCAGAAAAGGCAACCCTCCACGGATGACGGTGGTCTGAGGCAATCTGTATAGATTGCCTAGACCGGCAGCCGAAGATATCGTGCATACGATTGTTGAGATGTGTGTACACCATGTTATACAAGACTGAAAAAAAAATACAAACATTAGCACTAAGCCTGTAGAATAGAATTAAAGTTATCAAATATATTTTAAGACAATTTGTGGAGGAAACTAGAACAAAACAAACTATTCCTACACACAGATGGTGAGAAAAATTAATTGTGTGTCTATTTCCAGATCTGTCGCATGCAGTGAGTTACATGGCTCTATAAAACAACTCTGTATGTTTTTGTTCTATAACATTTGGACTCTTTTGAATACGAATTATGCGAATGCTATCTTTGGACGTTTTTGTGATATTTGCGCTTTGACAATCTATTGCATGCATTTAAACAAAAAATATATTAATAAGTAAGATGTGCCAAGTAGCATCTGCTTGTTGTCAAGGTTTGACAGAGCAGTTATTCGATTTGTAAAACATTAATGGCATTGCCAATATTTTTATCGGATATTTCAATAGTTTCAATTCGGTTATTTTCAATAGTTTCAAATATTTTTGTCAGCGAAATTTTAAAAGCCGTGCTGTAGTAAGGAGATACGCCCCCCAGATATAATATCGTAACAGAATTGTACCTAACTGGAAAATATATAAAATATTATACAATTAGTATTATTAAATGCATTATGGACAAACTGACAAAAAGTAATCAAATTGGTTGAGGCAGACTTCCCCGGCAAAAAGCCATGTTGGCATTCAGATATATTATGTTTAACGTCGTCATACAATCTATTAAACATGGCTATCTCAAAGACTTTAGATACTGCATTCATGATAGTAACAGGTCGATAATTCAGCACTTCATGCTTAGACCCTTTTTTAAATAATGGAATTACCTGACTTGTGTGCCAATCCGTAGGATAGGTTGAAATTTGCAGACTAAGAGCTCTTCCACACGAGGATTCTGTATGTGAGATACGCGTATCCGAGATACAGAATCGCGGTCGAAAACTTGGACTGCTGCATTGAATTCACGTATTTCTTCAATCAGTACTAAAATAGACGCAGTGCCGCATAGGTTCATCACTATAGCGCGTAGTAAATAATACCTATGACGATTAAATTTATACTCAAAAATATCCTGCGTCTATGATATATTCTCCGTTGTAAAAGTATCCATGTCTGAACAGGTCCATATATCGTAATGGTAATTTTGTATGCGGCATACGCATTCAGCGTCCGGCGGCTAAAGTTGCCGAAATGCCGAAATTCGGAATCACGATACGGTATGCGTCGCTCGTGCCGTGTGTATAGGTCCATTTGAATGTATGTTTAACCTGTATCTCGGATACGCGAATCCCGCATACCGTATCCTCGTGTGAAAGGGCTCTTAGGTTAAATATGTATATGAAAAGGGGCCCCGTCAACAAATCACCACAGCCCATAATTTATATCCAAACACCCCATCAGGTCCAACAGATCTGTTGTCTTTCTGTCTCTCAATGGCCCCCCCCTAATCTCTTGTTCAGATAAGGCTCTATTATAGAAATAATTCTTGGGATAGGCCCCATCCTGAATGACAGGTATGCCAGCCAAAAAAACAGAGCTGACGTACCGGGTACTCCCTATATTTACTCCGCCAAGCAGAAGTTAGTTTTTGTTTTCCCATATTTGGCTAAAAACCTTTCCTTAATTTTAATCATTTTAATGATTTCTTCATTATACTACGCGGGAAACACCCTCCCAATCTGGTTCGAGATAGGAACACACTCAACAAAAATTTAATTGATAATCTGATAAAAACTGGCCACTGACTCATCCACATCACAGCAACATTATAGGCTATCCCAACTTCTGGTTTTCAATAACATGTACTTCTCTCAAAAATGTGCTTTTTTAAAATACAATTTTGAGCTTTTTATTGACTCACACTCCCTCAATTTATGATCGAGATTTATCTCTATGGACAGTGCAGGGTGGTATCGATCCACAGGCAACAATGGGTCACAATCAAGTTTCACCAAAGAGCCCTGTAAGTGAGGACTATCTTTAACCCAGCCAAATAAAACAACAGTGACTTGTAAAAAATTTGTAAATGATAAAAGTGGCTAAACTCGCATATTGGTACAAGCTCATGGAGATTAAAACCACCTAAGATTTAACACTTATAGTCTAAAAGGTTTGTTCCAACACAATGGTAAAATCTCTGGTAAATATCCACATTAAAACTAGGCACAAAATAAACAATTACAACATACAAAAATTCACCATGATCAAGACTAACTTTAATACTTGTGGCCTCAAAATCATTATCAAATATATCACATTGGCCAACTTTAAATTTCTTACTCAGAGCAATTAACACACCCCTGTCCTATTCTTTCTAATTATTGCTTTATATATATTAAACTCTTGGTTATAAACAGAACAGTTTAATCAGGTTTCTGTAAGAGTAATTATATCACTATTATTGTTCAACAGATTTAGTTTGAACCCTACTCCTACTAATTTAGTTTTAATTCACGTACAGTTTTGATAATAAACCAGTAGTTTCTCTAAGTTATACCCCCTTTGCTGATCCTGGTTTGAAAATCTAAAGGATCACTATCATTTTGAATGTGATGAACAGTCTATCTCCAGCAATATCCCCTATCAATTCAATACTCTCAGGAAGGCTAAATCATAATAATATTCAATATCATTACTACCCTGCACATCATCAGTTGTTTCATTATTCATAATTTTTTCATGTTTCGTTAATCATTATATCAGTCTTGTAGTAGTTTTGTTATACTTAACTAAGAGGCTAAGTATCTATACCTAATTTTTGTAGTATAATATGAAAAAGATTTATGCACACTTTTCTTAAGATATGTATACATCGATTTTGGTTTCACTCGACGGATAGGAAATGCCTGTATAATCCCATAATTAACAGGTCAGTAGCATTTTGATACTGGCCAAAAGTGTAGTTACGTCGATTTAAAACATTTTTAATAATTAGTTTGTGTCAGCATGCGTCCGAACATTTTGTAGTATTGGTTTTGATATTTTTCTATTAACTATGAATTTAAATAGATCGTGTTAATGGTCTGACCAGCCACAGTATAACAGATCGTTCAGGTAAATTATTTACCACAATATTTTCTATATTTGAACAAATATTTTCAAATGTTGTACTGACCAAATAAGCGCGTGTACGCGTTAACAATACCTAGACCACTCATACTCATAGATGGAAGTAAACTATCCAAATATATTTAAACTTTTCATTACGCATTTTTAAGCAAGAAAATATTTAGGTACATTGGTTTTTTGCCCACTGTATGGTATATTTATGCGCAATTCGGATTTTTAATTGACATTGCTTAATAAAAGTAGGTGCTCTCTTTATTACACTATTATCGCCGTATCAAGGTGCCCCCTTAATTGAACTATTTTTTTATTATTACGTCACGTGCCTATTTGAAGTAATTATTATTAATTTTCTAGAAATGCAACACCTGGACAAACATATTAAATTTAATGAAATAAATACTATCTACATGTTGGTGTTGGATTCGTAGTAAAGCATTAAAACACTTTTTGTTTTTTACACATAATACAATCTAAAAATTGTTTATATTCATGTTACTTAAAACAAGATTAGAAGTGGTAAAAGCGAATAAAACAAATGGATTGAAATATTTGGGACATATCATAACACACAAAGAGAGGTATGGAATATTACTTCTTATAATACAGGGTAAGACCGAAGGTCCTCGGACACCCAGACACAGCTTATACCGTACCGAATCAGTTATTTAACTCTACGTCGGCTCCTTTGATGTCGATGAAGCCAGATTTGACTTTTTCATGCTTTCCTCATTTTTCGCGCATGCCCTTCATCCAACGCCACCTAGTCTAGGTGGCGTTGCTTCATCCATTGAAAATGTTAGGTTTTAATGGCCAGCTGGAACTCAACAGAGACGGACTGGGTTTAATTTAGTTTACATTTTTAGTAAATTAAATTAAACATGATATATAAGTGAAATTGATAAAAAAAGATATCTGGTAAACGTGATCGAGAATGATCAGTCATTTATACATAACCATGAATATGGTGTTTATAAGTGTAAATAAATATATAAATATTTTGATATGAACATAGAATATCAATTTTTCTACAGCCGCGCGCAAAATAACTAATTACTAAATTGAAATGAAATCGCAAAATCGACGAATGCCGTGGATCCTTATTTTGCGCTCTAGCGCGAACATGGAAAAGAAAAATCTCACTTTTTCCGTCGAGTGTGCTATGAATGGTCATGGAAACCGAAGATAAATAAATGACAGTCGTGCGATTGTTACAGTTTGTTGCTGGCACTCCTGTTCTAATATGCCCGAAGCTCGAACATAATATGTCAAACTGACAGTCATTTGCAAATTTCAGAATAAGTATAGAGGAAAATGTGCATTTAATTTTAAAAAATGCGGCTGTAGAAAAAGTTCTGTGTGTTTTTCGAGCGCAAAGTAAGATTGCCGTTTTCGAAAGATTACTACGGGCAGAAATTTTGTCAAAAATGTGATCGCGTCAAACGGCCTTAATAAATTGATATTTCGTCACTCGAAGCCATTTATATAGTTGTAGGTATGTGACATTGTTCACTACTTATTTCTAATTAAATTTACATACAACCTTTGTAATATTAGTGTGACGGTTCTAAATTGGTTGCCTTTATTATGGGATGCTAAGAGGCTAGACAAAACTACAATTTATGTCTCAAGTTTAAAAAGTTAAACTTCCTGCAGAAGGGAGCCAAACAATTATCGACGAAGAATATTAATTTATCATGCAATGTGATATGAATGAACTCAATACTTAATGTAAACATCTACTTACAACCTTTCATCTTTCGGAAAACTAAAATATCCTGAAGCTGGATTGGCTTTCTTGTACCCTTTGCAGACAAAACAACGTATACGACCATGGTTAACAATGAAAAAACACTTTAATGATTAAATGTCTAAAAAGTTAACACACTTAAATAAATAATCGAGCACAAATAATAACACGCAAACAATCCAATCTAAGAACGTAACCTGCTGCTTCTTGTCAAAAAATCGAAAGTCCAACGCTGTGCGGTGTGTTCAGTTTCCGACTCAACCAGGTGCGGCATCCGTTTATGTCTCTTCGATTCGGCAAACTGTCGGAATAGAAAAAGATAACACTACATTGGACACCAGACCGGTACTGTTATTCATAAATAAACGAAGTCGCCCTCATATAATTCGGCAAATTGCAGACGCCCAGAATATGAGGAAAATGCTTCTATTGGTTGGATTTTATTGCTTCAAAATACGTGGAGAGTTAAATAACTGATTCGGTACGGTATAAGCTGTGACCCAGATCTACATGGTTGGGAAACTTAAGGCAGTGATATGGCCGAACCACTGTGTAACTTTTCCGAACAGCCGGAGGACAAAACAAGAAATGCAAGTATGGTAACCAGCATAATCGGCAACGTTCGGTAAATAGTTACGGCACAACGAAGAAGAGTTAGCTATCAAAAATCATTGAAATATTATGTATAATTTAGATGCAAATTGCTTTCGTGTTTGTACATTTATTTTTTATTGTTTTAATTGTTAAATATTTACTATATGAATTTTTGTTTTGAAAAATGGTGTAAAACATATACCAATAAATAACGTCTCACCTTGTCTTGGGTAATCAGCATAATCGGCAACGATCGGTAAACAGTTGTGACACAACGAAGAAGAATGAGCCCAGTAAACCTTCTATGAAAGCTCATTGATAAAAATTTTACCCTATTATAGATACGTATAATTTAGCTGCAAACTGTTTTCATGTTTGTACATTTATTTTTTAGTGTTTAATGAATACTATATGAGTTTTTGTATTGACAAATGGTGTAAAACATAAACAAATAAATAACGTGTCACTGTGTCTTGGCTGCGAGCAACTTTAGCTAGTGCATTACTAAATTGGTCTATATTTTGCATATAACATGAAGTTGCACTAATTACAGAAAGCCCGCGATTCTGAAATCATTTAAAGTGGGATAAGTGCTATAATAATGATAATTACCTATTATTGAGATGATGCATTTTCGTTTTTGAATACTTTCTCAAGTTTTACATCAGAAAACCGTCTAATTACCTTCATTATTCGTTCAATTAGTTAAAGATTTCAATTTTCTAGTAAAAACTGTTTTCGCAATAAATTCGACATTCAGTACCTGTATGTGGATAGTTTATATGAGCATGAGTGGTCTAGGTATTGTAAGATAACGCGTACACTCGCATATTTGGTCAGTACAACATGTGACAATATTTGCTCAAATATAGACAATTTTGTGGTAAATAATGTACCTGTAATTTATCTAAACGATCTGTGATAAGGGCTGGTCTGTCAGACCATTAACACGCTATATCTAAATTCGTAGTAAATAAAAAAATATCAAAACCACTACAAATATTCCGAGTTCCGACGCATGCTGACACAAACAAATTATTAAAAATATTTTCAAATAATAGACTAATTTTAAGTTCTAAATTAAATACTTGTTTATCTATATAAGTTACAGGACGATCCAGATAACTCTTTAAATGAAAATATCTTTATTATTTTTGAAGTAAGAAAAATATATTCCGAAAATAAAGTTGTTTGATATCCTCTGATTTTATACATACTTTTGTTTTAATGTATACATGGTGTTCCCGAAAAGCAAGGTACTTACTTTGTTTTTTTTTTAATGTAATAACCAAAGTTTTTAATGATTTAGAATTTCCTATTCAATTCTGCATATTTTTTGTATGATATATCATGTATCAAAACTTAACGATTTTGATGTTTGATTTACTGATTCATCTTTATTTAAGTTCAGGCTCCAAATTTCCGCATCAAACCTGTATTGAAGAACGTCCTTGAAAAGCAATTGGCCCAATAGCTTGTGGATTTTCACCGGATAAAATATGCCAGTTTTCCTATTATAAATACCGGCAATGGTAAATATCGCCTCATCGATCCACAAATGCATTGAAATAATCTAGATCTTGATTAAAACGTCCTTATATCTCTGACACAGTTTCTGATAAATGTTCATGCATTTTCTTGAAAATAAAGTACTCTCCGGCCCGAGCTCCAACCATTCTGAATATTTTCTCTATACTGCTCTCGTGTTCTTGTAGAGTTAATTATCATGCTTGTAATGAAGCTCGACCATTTTCAATCCTTTAACAATCGTAAGATATTAGCAGGAATTCCTGCTAATATCAAACTAACCCAAACTAACCCACCAGCCTGCAAAGATTGATCCGTTAAACCAGTATTCCGACATCATCGACGTTCCGCCAATAACTACTGATATTATAGTTGTAGCAAGCAAATAACTTTAAAACAAGATCACCCCTGGCCCAGACGGCATCCCACCTCATTGTTAGAGACTGTTCCATCGTTTTGTGCGAGCCCCTGTGTATCTTCAATCTGATCCTGGAACTGGGTATTTTTCCTGAAACCTGGAAGGTTGCAATAGTCTGTCCCATGAATAAGAAGGGCGATCCAATAGTTATTGAGAATTATCGTCCTATCTCCATGTAACTTCTATTTGTTATCAAACTGCTTTATTACTAATTCGTTAGACCAAGGCTGGATTATGGGTCACTTGTATGGTGTCCGTAGTACGATTGCCACATTGATTGGATTGGAGGCTTTTCTCACGTATCTTAAGTTCAGAGAGGACGGTATTTACCCCTCGATTTACCCAGACCGAGGGTTTGATCATAACCTTTTGTTGTCTAGATTCAGGAAACTGTCGCTGTCTGCGCGCAGATACAATTCGCTGACATTCCTTTATACGCTTCCCCATGATGTGATCAATTGTCCCTTTCTTTTGGAAAGTATAGCATTTCATGTACAGCCTTTATCAGCTAAACAACAACCCGCGTTCAGTCTGAGATTGGCGAGATCTAATATTCTATACCAGTGCTCCATTCACAACATGTGCAAAAATTTCAATCTTGTATCAAACGCCTCATATACATACCAGCAACTTGTCTAACGTCCTGAAACATCTGCGTGAGGCGTCTGGTTTCGCCTCGGGTTTCCCACCTTAACTGTATCTTCACATTCTTCATCTTCATTTTCATCTGTATTCCCTTCTTTCGTTTCTTTCTTCTTTGTCACTTCTTATTTTGGCTTATTTTGTTTTTTTAGTTTCCCTAACTTACTTTGCGGTATTAGTAAAGTTCTTGATCGGTTTCGTTCCTCTCAAGGTTCCTCTACATTCCTTATATTTAGTCTTAGTTTAATTTGCTACTTTATTTTAATTATAACTATTATTTACTTTATATTTTATTATTTCTCTTTGTATAACAATATCTTTTGTGAATTACTTGCTCTTAATTTGTATGTGAATTTCCTGTAATTGGGCGTTTGCCTGTTGGAAATAAAGAGCTTATTATTATTATTATTATTATTATTATTATTATTATTATTATTATTATTATTATTATTATTA
>MU182356.1:113890-129818 GCA_016904865.1 Pissodes strobi | reverse complement strand
TATTATTATTATTATTATTATTATTATTATTATTATTATTATTATTACCATTGGAATATTTTTCCGAATATAGCTTCTTGTATTTAAAAATTATGGTTGATTAAGCATTGGATAGTGGGCAATTATCGATTATCAGGATCAAGCAAAAATTATGATAGATTCCGATAATTATCGGGCATTTGGCAACACTGCTTAGGACAACGAACAGGAACAGGGAGTTGCGACATTGCGACATGTGCCTTGTGAATTATGCATAGTTATTGCGCATGCTCATATTAGATAATTGTACAAGAAATACCATAAAATACCACTCAAAATACTAATAATACCAGACAAAATACAATATAATATCAAATATTACTAGATAATACCAAATATTACCATATAATACCAAATATTAGCAGATAATACCAAATATTACCAAAAAATACCGAAATAATTCCAAAAATACCAGGCCAGTGTACACCAAAATACCATCAGCGGTTGGCCCCTCGATGTAGGCAGTCACAAATTTAAGGATTCTACTTTTGGAATGATCCATATGCTTCCAATAATTTCCACGTATTTCCACATAATGTCTATTAATTTCCACCTAAATTCCACATGAATTCCACTAATTTCCACCTAAATTCCTCATATTTCCACCTAAATTTCACATATTTCCACTAATTTCCACCTAAATTCCACATATTTCCACACATTTCCACTAATTTCCATTTGTTCCACTGCGGTTTACCCCTCGGTAATTATTATATCGAAAAAATCATAGTATGTATTTCGTAATCCTAAAACCTCCAATACCTAATTCGAAAACCGTTAAGTTTTGACACATGATATATTATACAAAACAAAAAGTATATGCAGAATTTAAAAATAAAAATAATATAATAAATGATGAAAACATGCGTGATATTACATTTAAGAAAGAAAACAAACTCCGGCATGTACCTTGCTTACTTCATATACTATGTACAGGGTGAGGGGCCTTTACTTCATCTCGAAAACTACGGGGGTTGCAAAAAAAATTAAATGCAAAAGTTGTTCCTAGTAAAATGATATTAATTTTATTTGTATTTTTTTAATCGTCAGTTTTTATATACAAGGTGGTCAAACAAAGTTAATATTTTTAAATAAAACACTTATTACATTTTTGAATAACCCTTTCAAACAAAAATTCAACGATATATATTAGCATGGGTCTGTGATGCACCGATTCGAACTTATTAGCGATCATCTTCAGAATTCAGGTTATTTTTAAACCATCGTTGGTGGGTTGCTCATTAACTTTTTAAACTTTTTCCGAGTATTATTTTTTAGAAAATAATGCTTTCTATAAACAATGATCAAATTTAAAATATATTTTTTTAAATACGCGGTGTTGCCACGATTCAAAAAATGATACTTTTTTCAATTTTCTTAAATGAGACACCTTGTATGTATTAGTGGATTTTTGAATAGCCACTTTAATAGCAATTTCAATTATATAACATAATACGGGTCTCTAACCTGCCGTTTTGGCTTAATGGGCAGATAAATTTAAAAATCAGTTATAAGATTTAAATTATTATGATATGAAACTGGTTCCTTATCAACGCGTTCACAACGTTTTAGAGCCTTGTTAAGAAGTCAGATTGAAAACAGAATATCAAGCTTTGCACAATGTTGCCAAATTCCGCAAACGTCTACGTAAATGACAACAAAACATTAACACTAATTACAAACGTTTCCTAATGCTAATGTTATTTACAAGTAAAATTAATTAAATTAGATTTTCAATATGTCCGCCGTTTTGAAGAATATAAGTAGTAAAGTCCGTTCAAGTCTATTGCGCTGTTACGTCATAGGATCATTTCATCTTTCTTTATGCAATGAACGTATGTACTAAATTGCTCCCGCAAATTGGAATCTTTGACATCGATTGGCGTCAATGTAAAAATATCATAACGAAAATAACACATTTAATTCATTTATTGATTTGTTGGTAGTTGGTTTGTGTTTTACGCTAATAATTGCTATTAAAAATCGTTTTGAGATGCCCCACCACCGGTTCAGTGAGAAAGAGCAAGCTTTAATTTTAAAATTAGTGCATTATTTCACACGTGAAAAAGATGCTAGTATGCCACTTTTACCCTGGAAAGCTGTGCACAATGTAAGTAATATATAATTTTTATTTATTTGATAATACAAAAAAATGATATCTCTAGATAAAATCTATTTTTGATGTGTAGCAGTGATGTGAACTGGTAAATTACCGATAAATTACCGTGGTAATTTACTGTAATTTACCGTAAATTACCAGAAATTGATTACCGTAATTTGCTGATAATTTACATAGAAAATTACTGGTTCTCGTGCTAAATAATTAGCGTTATTTACCGTAATTTACCGTTATTTACTGTATTTTGTTGTAATGTACAGTGTGATCCCCTATAATGACGCCCCTCTTTAACTTTTTTATTTTAAGTGTCCCGAAAAAATTATAGTTATGTAGGTACTGAAAAATACTTTTTTCTACGAGTGACCGCAAGGAATCTACTTTTCGCACACTTTTGCATATGCAAAGTAGCACTTTCCTGCACACTGTTCGGGAAAAAATTACACTTATAAAATCGCACTTGATAAAAGTTCAAAGAAGCTTTAAGTGGGGGTAAACTACTTTGCGTACGTGTTAGGAACAATGTTTTTCTACGAGTGAAATAACTATACATTTTTTCTTAATTTTTATTGGCATCAAAGACATCAACTTATAACTACCTATTTATTATTATTAACAACATTAATATTAAATGTGCAGTTGGTCGCATTTTTTTAATTTATTGCAGATCATGAAGGTAAAAATGTCGTACTAGATGTCATTTCCTGGTTTGTCAGTACTGTCGCGTTGCAAAAGGAAGACATGTTGTTAATGAATAGGTAGTTATAAGTTGTTGTTTTTGATGGCAATAAAAAAAATGTGTCGCTATTTCACTCGTAGAAAAAATATTGTTCCTAACACGTGCGCAAAATAGTTTTCCCGCGTTTAAAGCTTCGCTTTCGCGTGCGGGAAAACATGACTTTGCGCACTGATTAGGAAAACTACTATTTTTCTGCGTGTAAAAAATATTGGAAGAATGATCAGTATACAGGGAAAAATAAAAAGTTAATTTGTTTTCAATGGATCACCCTATATATGAATTTGTTTTTCGATTCCTCGTAAAATTCTAAGCATATTTTATGTATGATGTCTTACCTCTAGAGTTAGTAGTTTCACAGCTATAAACAGTTGAAAATCGGTACTTTGGCTAATTTTCACTTTGGTAGCAACAAGATCATTAGAGATTGAGTAAAATGAATTTCACATTTCTATCTTCCTTTTCAGGAACTGAAGGGAACTGGCAGGCGGTACCATGGGTACCAAATCTGGTACCTCTGTAGGTACCATCAGTTAGCACCATCAGATAGCTCTTGGAAAGTTAAGATAAGAATGTGAAATTCATTTTACTCCATTTTTATGGCCTTCTTGCTACCAAGGTGAAAAGTGTAGCCAAAGTATCGATTTTCAACCGTTTATAGCTGTGAAACTACTGACTCTAGAGGTATGACATCATACATAAATTATGCTTAGAATTTTACGAGGAATCGAAAAATAAATTCATATATAGGATGATCCATTGAAAAAATTAACTTTTTGTTTTCCCCTGTATACTGATCATTTTTCCAATATTTTTTATACGCAGAAAAAAAGTGTTATTCAATACCTACATAACCATACTTTTAATTTTTTTGAGACACTAAAAATAAAAAAGTTAAAAGGGGGCGACATTAATAGGGGATCACCCTGTACCATGTTTGTCAGCAATATGAACAATATGCGTTTTTAGCCGAACCGGGGATTTACTGTCGGCTGTCATTCATTGCCATTCATTTTGTTCTGTGTTGCTTTCGTTTTAAAATTAAATAATATTTAAGGAAAAAACAATGTTTTATTCACATACAAATGAAACAACTCTTTGTCCTGCACCGATACTTACACACACCGTAATTTCATTCCCAAGTGGTAATTACATGATTATGACAAGTTATTTTTTTATACATGTACATGCTTCTTTGGAAAAATAGCAATTTTTATTTGTAAACTAGTTGGACGTTTTCAAAAGACAGTAATATACACAATTATTTACATTAATTTACCAATGGAAATCGCTATTAGTTTACTTGCAGTTTACGGTAATTTATTTTACCAAAAATATATTACGGTTATTTACCACAGTAATTTACGACACAAATTTATTACCACGGTAATTAATTTTGGTAATTAACACTCGTAAATTACCAGCGTAAATAACCAAAAATATAAATTACGGTAATTTTACATCACTGCGAAGTAGTGATTACCTTGGTTCACGAACGAAGATCCCTGTGGGATCAGAAATTCAAACAATACCATAACAAAGAGTTAAACGAAAAATATGGAAATAACTAGCGGCTGTGATTAAACTAGGAGGTAGGTATTTCCATTTAAGTACTTACATATATTTATTCAATAACAAGTTTTATGTTTAGCAAAAAATAAGTACAAAATATATTTAACAACCATTTTTATGTTTAACATAAAGTAATTACTACTTTGTTACATTTTACAAATTGTTTTCATGTTTGAATGTAGGTAAAATTCTGCACAAATCAAGCCATTTGCTACTAATTTTTCAGTGAAAGATATCTCAGTAATGGTGATGTTTCAAAAAAAAACTGAGATAAAATCCATTATTACCACTTTATAATAAGTTAATATTGTTACTGTATTCGTATAAATGAAACCGAGCAGTGTAACCACCCACGTCGTAAGAATTCGTCATAATTGATTCGTACGAATTCTTACGAACAAATTTTCGTACCAATTCTTATCCAATGTAACCGCCGCCTTACGCGGCGATATGAGGACAAATTTCAGCAAATGAGACGGAAATGCGCAAACCAATTCTAGCCGCTAGGGCGATATTATATACAATTTTGCCATTTAAAATCGTTTTAAATGGATTTTAGACGATAAAAAAGCATATTTTAAATCAAACGAACCGTCAAAAGTATTATTTTTCAATTATTATATTCGCAGTGTATTTGGATCCATTGCACAGCTTATTCTTAATGGACGCTTGAATTTAAAATGAATTTTCGCTTCAAAATCCACGACAAATTCGTCCGAAGCCATGGCTATCGGCGTAAAAAAGTCGGAATTTTCGGATTTTTATACAATTTTGCCATTTAAAATCGTTTTTAAACTGATTTTAGACGATAAAAAGCATATTTATTTTAAATTAAACAAACTGTCAAAAGTATTATTCAGATGCCCAGACGCTTAAAACAATATTGTCATAGCCCTCTTCTAAAATTTGATAAAATTGGTTTTTGACTTTCCCAAATCAAAGGATATCGGCGCCCGATTACTAGGTAAATAAGCTGTTGTATGTATGTTGATGTTATTCATGGTGGCATTATATTTTCGTGTCGAATGTGCATTGAATTAATCCACTCCGAAGCCGCCATAAGTAATAAGTATGTAAAATTGATAAAAACGGGACGTGCTCTGGAATAGAAAACAGGTACAGAGACATCTTTTGGCTAGCGTAAAAAATAACGTAAGAGTCTATCTAAGACGTATGGATCTTTTCTTTTGACGTCAGAAATTCTGACGTAACAGCGCAATAGCCTTGAATGGACTTTATATGCTATTTCTAAATGGTGTATTGTATGGCATTTGAGACGTAAGGCGGCGGTTACATTGGATACGAATTCGTACGAAAATTTGTTCTTATGAATTCATGCGAATTCGTAAGAAGTCGTCGGAAGGAAATAAATGCGTATATTGACATATTTGTGGTTATACTGCTTACGATTATTTCTTACGAATTCGTGCGAGTTCGTACGTGTTTTCAATGCGACCAAAATATTTTGTTTTTTGGGTAGTTGTTCGTACGACTAACTGAATTCGTTGGGCTTTAGGCGGCGGTTACATTGGATAAGAATTCGTACGAAAATTTGTTCGTAAGAATTCGTACGAATCAGTTATGACGAATTCTTACGACGTGGGTGGTTACACTGATCGGTTTCATTTATACGAATACAGTACGAATATTAACTTAATATAAAGTGATAATGGATTCTATCTCAAAGTTTCATTTTTTGGGAACATCACCATTATTGAGATATCGTTCATTGAAAAAATAGAAGCTCATGATGGGTTGATTTGTGTGGAATTTCACTTACTATCAAACATAAAAACAATTTGTCAAATGTACAGGGTGTCCGGTTATAAATGTAACCCCCCTTTAACTTTTTTATTTACCCTCGTATAAAAAAAAGTTAAGTACAAAAGTTGTAAGGATGTTCATATAGTTTTCTGCGGTGTTACTAGAAAAACAATTGAACATCGAAATTTTACTGTGCAAATTAAAATAATGTTTTTTTTAAATGGGACACCCTGTATATTCTTCCGGATATCGGCAGAGCTCTTTAAGACGAGTTCAGTAATATAAGGTTTGTTGGGTCTAGCTATAATAGTTACCACGTAAATTGCAAGAATGTCGGATATCTGATTAGTACTGAACCCCTCTCCTAAATTCTTTATTTGGTGAGCTAGAAAAAAAACTTATACAAAAGTTGTAGGTTCCTTCAGAAACTTTTCTGCGGTGTTACTAGAAAAACAATTGAACATCAGAAAAGCTTCTGAAGGAAGAATTTTTTTCTAGTTCACCAAATAAATAATTTATGAGAGGGGTTCAGTAATTAATCAGATACCCGACATTCTTGCAATTTACGTGGTAACTATTATAGCTGAACCCAACAAACCTTATATTACTGAACTCGCCTTAAAGAGCTCTATCGATATACAGAAGAATATACAGGGTGTCCCATTAAAAAAAAAACATTAATTTAATCTGTACAGTAGAATTTCGATGTTCAATTGTTTTTCTAGTAACACCGCAGAAAACTGTATGAAAATCCTTACAACTTTTATATTTAACATTTTTTTATACGAGGGCAAATAAAAAAGTTAAAGGGGGGTTACATTTATAACCGGACACCCTGTACCTAAGTAATATAGTTATTTTATGTTAAACATAAAATTGTTGTTAAATAAATATATTTTGTACTTATTTTTTTCTAAGCATTAAAAGTTGTTATTGAATAAACATATGTGAGTACCCAAATGGAAATAACTACCATAACTTAATTCCAGCCGCTACTAATAACTCTCTAGTATGGTATTACTTGATTTTCTGATCCCATAGGGATCTTAGTTCGTGAACCAAAGTAATCGTAATTTGCAATCCATCTCACTTAAAGCCCAACGTTTCAACGTTCCAACGAATTCAATTCAGTTAGTCGTACGAACAACTATCCAAAAAAACAAAATATTTTGGTCGCATTGAAAACACGTACGAACTCGCGCGAATTCGTAAGAAATAATCTTAAGCAATATAACCACAAATATTTCAATATATGCATTTGTTTCCTTCCGACGACTTCTTACGAATTCGCACGAATTCGTACGAGCAAATTTTCGTACGAATTCTTATCCAATGTAACCGCCGCCTTAAGTGACATGGATTGCAAAGTACTGACTACTTTGGTTCACGAACTAAGATCCCTATGGGATCAGAAAAGCAAACAATACCATAATAGAGAGTTAAATAAAAAGTTATGGAAAGTAGCGGCTGGAATTAAACTAGGAGGTAGGTATTTCCATTTGGGTACTTACATATAATTATTCAATAACAAGTTTTAATGTTTAGCAAAAAATAAGTACAAAATATATTTATTTAACAACAATTTTTATGTTTAACATAAAATAACTATTACTTAGGTACATTTTACAAATTGTTTTCATGTTTGATAGTAAGTAAAATTCCGCACAGCAGCACAAAATAGAAGCACATTCCATGTGCTTCTATTTTTTCAATGAAAGATATCTCAATAATGGTGATGTTCCCAAAAAATTAAACTCTGAGATAGAATCCATTATCACTTTATAATAGGTTAATATTCGTATCATAGATAAATATTAAGGGGGAATTCGTACTGTATTCGTATAAATTGAACCGAGTAGTGTAACCACCCACGTCGTAAGAACTCATAACTGATTCGTACGAATTCTTACGAACAAATTTTCGTACGAATTCTTATCCAATGTAACCGCCGCCTAATTCGATTCATTCTGATGGTTTATTGCCGCGCGAACTCGTTGCTTCACTTCCAAAACTGTTGACCGTTTATCTTTGTAAACCATATCTATCAATGTGCCCCACAAAAAGAGTCCATCGGGGCCAAATCTGGACACCTTGCTGGCCAGGAGATGCTTTCTGGTATATCCGAGGGTATATCTTGGCAAATATATTTCTCCTCCTCAACTCAACGAAAATGCAACTTAATAAAATAAACAAGAAATAGTGAAAGTTCGAAAAAAAACTTTTAAAATAATATACTGATTCCTGTCAAAAAGTTAGTGATATTACCATGACAACAGAGAACAACTATTGTTTTCAAAGCAAAAAGGTCAAAATTAATAATAACATCAATTTTGTGTTTGCGTTTTTCAACAGGCAGGTTTCTATAATTTTTCTTAAGAAATGTGGTCTAAATTATTAGGAAAAATATTTATTTAATATCGAGTTTTTTCCATTTAAGGACCTTATTTACAAGATTTTCAAATTACGAACGTAAAAGAATTTATGCATTATTTTGTTTTATAATACTTTTATTAACTTTCCAAACAATTTTTTACGTTTTTTTATTTTTCCCATTTTTTCGGTATTTTTGGGTATCGGGGAGGTACGAGGGGGTATAATTACCCTTCCCCCCACGTACGGGTTTCAGTTTTCGTCCATATGAAACAACGCTGGAAACGTGACATACTTTTAGCAACAATGAACTCAATGAATCTATCACGTATGGATCCTTATTTTACCCCGGCTACATGTCCTGAAATTTTCAACCCTCTAGCTATACTGGAACATGGTTGATTAAAGAGGCGTTTCACTTTGATAACCGTTTCAACTTTGATAAACGTTTCACTTTGATAAGAGTTAAATTTTTTCTGACTTTACCTTCGCTAAAGAAGCTTCACTTCAAAAATGCGAAAAGTAACAGTTTGCGAACCATGGCAACACTGCCTAGTTTTGTGCTGAATTTTAAATTGGGACATTGACAGATCAAAAGCACTATCGTGTAGAAAAGAATAGGCATATAAATTTTTAAAAGTCAATCAGCGTCCTATCCATGACGGTTAAATAATTGCATCAATTCTGAAGAAAATCGCTAATGAGTTCGAAACAGTGTAAGTATCACAGACTCATGCTCATAAATATATCGTTGAATTTGCCTTTGAAAGGACTATTCAAACATGCATGAAATAAAATATAGGGTATTTCATTTAAAAAAATGTAACTTTGTTTGACCACCCTATATATAAGAAAGTGACGATTAAGAAAATAAAAAAAAAGATAATTTTACTAGGAACTTATGTATTTTTTTGCAACTGCCGTAGTTTTCGAGATAGGGTATAGGGCCACTCTGTACACATTAAAACCAAAGCATGTGCAAGACCAGATGAATTAAACTTTTTTTTGAGAATATTTTTTCTAATTTCAAAGATAATAAAGATTTCCATTTCAAGAGTTATCTGAATCACTCTGTATTTGGTGTTAAAACGATCGTTATAACAATATATGCGACGAACGGGGATTGGGTTAGTCCTCTTGAAGCAATAGCTTACGTGATAATAATATAGCCACACACAATTCGACATTAAAAAAATATATTTAACTTCATTGTTGCAAATAACCCTTGACTTTCGATGGCACCTTCACTGAACTTTACCTGTTGGGTTCATCTGCGTATATAACATTTTTAACTTAAAGTAAAAATCTCTACTTCGAATTATTATTCTATTTTGTAATTTCAACAAAATTAGCACATATTCAAAATTCTGGTACCATTATTGCGAACGGAGCATTCAAAGGCAATCAATCAAGAGATGTCTTGTTTTGCATCGATACCAGTGTTTACTGTTAAATTTTGTATCTGAAAGAAATTTTTAATGACACAAAAAACCATTTTTCTCTGAACCGTTTAAAATGTATCAAATATTTGTGATATTGGTATACCTACTTGCTTGCATTTTAAAATTGCAGTGAAATATAGGTTTCCAACAACTCAAAGAAATGCACCATGTATATTTAACGGGAAAAGGGAACGATTATAAGTCCGCAACCATAATTAGTACTGTTAGATATATTTATAAATCATTATTAGTTTAAGGCACTACTTTGTTATGTATGTATAGTGCACACCGTAGTTCCGGTCAATACATTTGTACGGAAAAACGTTAAGGTTCTTATTAATTCGGTTTTGATTTATAATCCTTTCCTCCCATAGGTGTATTAGTAAAATATATTATATGGAAATAATTAAAAAAAAAAACTGTGTAAATAGTCATATAAAGCGTTGTTTATATAAAAATCGAATATTTATAGTGGGTTCCAGATTTAAGATGAACCACACACAACCCAAACTAAGCAAAGTGGCATAATATTTACGAATTTCAAAAAGTGCGATTATGGATTAGTTATGTAATTGTAAGGAGGAAAGTAGGCCTAGTCTCCAGTGTTGCGCATATAATTCAAAGTGCTATTGAGTAAATAAAATAACATGCGCCATAATATATTATGTAATAAGGGCGCTTTTGCATGAACTATGTAAGTGCGGAGAAGACGCATCTACTATTTAAAAAAAATTTTAAAATTCAGTTTTGTTTTTCACTGTAGAAATAAGTTGTAGTGCAATTTTACTCAAAACTACAGAAAAAGGATTCCCAAATTGGGTTTTTATGTTTTGTCATACGAGAAGATATTTAATATTAAAAAAATTTACTCAAAAATGTTTTATTATAAGTTGATAAAAGAATACCACCACTGTAATCCTCGTGAAATTCTGCATCTTTTTGGTCCATCACTTTGGATTGTAGAGCATCAAATAAGGGCAGGGGGGAAGGGAGAAGTCTGACTGATTAAAATGCCTATAACTTTAGTTTGACTCAACATATTTGAGCAAACTAGGTCTCGTTTGAGAGAGGAAACCTTACTTATTAAGAACAAAATATACCCATGACAAACTGGTTTTTGCTGCTCCCGCTAGGGGGCGCCAATTCAAAAGTTCATAGTTTTTTCATTCTTCTCCGAAATTTCAAATATAATTATACAATTATTTAACAGAAACAGAAGGCAGATCAAATTTGCAAGAAAAAACTTTTAAACCGCATATCGATAACTTCACACGTTCAGGAGTTATTGCCATAAGAGCATTTTTTAACAATGCATGCATTGAAAAAGCAAATTATTTTTCGAATTTTTGTGGTCAAGCATGCCATGAATAAAGTGAAAAATGTTTTATTACCAAAAATAATCAAAGGAATTATGAAAATAACATTAATGATACTGTAATAATAACATAATAGGGAATAAGTGTAAATTGTGACTTAGGACTGCTCCAACATTTTAAGAAATTTGGTGCAACAATTGAACGAAGCTTATCTCAGGTATCCAGTTTTACTATAATGGTTATCGTGATCTTCCTCCTAAATTAAAATATCAGCTAAAAATTTGGAAATATTAGCAGAATAAAATAAAAATTTTGCTCTTTTCTGACGAACTTCGGACTCTCCAGTCACACGTATGTTTCAATTCTTTTTCACATTTAATAGGCCGTAGAAACAAAAAGCAAACTTCTTTGAAAGAAACGTCAAATTTTTTCCACTCTTGGCACAGCGCTTCGTTGTCCTAAATTCCGTAGGCGTCGCAATGGAAGAACTGAAGACAATATTATTAATGTCCTGGCATACATATAGTATAATAGGCAGATGGGAATTATCTTCAGACTTGGGTATAGCACGAACTACTGTTCATAATATTTTAAAATACTACAGGTAAATTCACTACATTAATTACCATGTCTTTTTCCATTTTTCATGGACCGACGAGTGTAACCATTCATAGCGATGGGAGAGTCAACAGACATAATATGCATTACTGGTCTGCTGAAAATCCGCATTGGATGCGGGAAGTGCATGCAGCACCAAGATCGCTGGAGTCTGAACGTGTGATGTGGCATTATAGGAAATCAAATTATCAAACCCTACTTTTTCGATCGACCCTTAACTGGCGACGTCGCTCTAGAGTTTTTAATTAGTGAGTTGCCGATTTTGTTAGAAGATGTGCCTTTGGAAACTATTAGGCGAAACATGTCGTTTCTGCAATTGGACGGTTGCCCAGCTCATTTTTCTATAAATGTGCGAAACCATACCAGTGGCGGCTCGTGACGTTTTAAATAGGTAGTGCGCAATTTATGTAGGTTTTTTCGTACGCATAGGAGGATGCCCGCTGCAGGGAGCGACAGAGGCTTAACCGCCGAAGGCGGAAAGTTTTTGGGGTGCCACGCCCATTTTTTACCCAAAACTCGTTAAAATCGTTTAAAAAATGAATTCAGCGCCCTCTTGAATGGTAATTGTTGTTAATAAGTAGGTACTTATCGATTCCAGAAGGGTAAACCATTAAAACAGTTTATTGTAACTACAAATCAATAAAGTTCAAAAAAAAATCAGGAGAAACAAAAACGTTAAAAAATATATCGGTTTGATGGCAAAAAAGTGTTATTGAACATCTTTTTGTCGATGGTTAGCCCTTCGACTTTGCCGTTTTCTAGCTTTAAAGTGAAATTTCATTCGCCACAAGATTTCGGGGGTTAAAATGTCTGGTGAAAGATCGACCATCCTTTTTCTTGGCACATGTTTGGTCTAATTTTAAAACCGGCATCGGTCGCCCTAACCTCTCTATTTCAATCTTTTTATTCAGATCCAATAGAGAAAAGTTATTTTTAATAATATTGTCAACTGAATTTATGCCCCCACAGCAATTGTCAGAACCCGAACTACTAGCCATCACAGTAGAATAATAGTATATAAATAAAAATATAAAACACTAAACAATATTACGTACACTAAACTCACGAGTTTATATGCAGCTAATTAACAAGCGTCAACGAACCGAACAAAACAAAAATAAATTCACGGCTCGACTGGAGTATAATACAGAATAATACTTATAATAGTAGAATGTAATATTCGCTCTAAAAAACGTTTTACCTCCCACTTTTTCCACACAAGCTGAATTTTTCAGGACCTATAATAAATGTGTTGCATCAGCCGTAGCTTCAAGACGAAGAGGCTGGACATATTTAATTAGGACGTAAACCCATGACGTCATTCATTATTTATTGTTATACCATTGTTAGTTTATAAGCAAAAAATATGGGATTCGCTCTATTACCTTGTCAAGACATAAGTGAAACTTTTATAAAGAATTTTTTTTTTCATTTAGGCCTTCCCTTTTTGTTAATTGAGTGTTATATTTAAAAATAACTATTTTTTAATTAAATTTTTGCACAGTTGAAACCGAGATATTTACATTTAAATTTTTTGTCGGCCATATGGGCTAATGCAAATGATTTTTTTTTAATAATTATCAAAAAATACTTCCTACAAAGACCTTATTGTGCATTGGACCAAAAAATAAGTATTTTTTCCTCTATACGATGGTACCAATATCTCGATTTTTGATGATAGTGTCCTTTTGTGGAGTCTAATTTTGTATTACCTCCGGAATAAGGGTTATCTTATCATGTACTTTCATCCCTAAAAAAATCAGCTTGTGACACCATACCATTGATTTGTATAGGAGTGGATAAGCAATAGCCGCCTGTCGCACTATTCAAAAGTGGCAACCTATGGGCGAAAAAACAGGTTTCTGCGCATGACAAAATCAAAGCAAAATGCAAAAACATAAACAAAGAAGATGCCGTTTTGTCATGCGCACTAAAACACTTGCCGTCTCAGCAGGCGTCGGTCAGGATCGAACTTGGCTTTTGTCTTTGACGTGTTTTCGTTTTGACGGCGCGGCGTTTTGAGTTAATAATTCGAGTTCGATTCGAGGCAAAATACCCGGGATTTCCTATCTCAAGTAAGTCTAATTATTATAAGTATTACTTATTTATACCTTATTGTTTGTTTCACTATGCTAACTGGGGCCCATTTCACAATCGGCAAGACTCCTCTACCGAATATTTGGTGAAATAATCACTTTCGAAGTCCGGGCCTGCCTATTTACCTTCACGGTGCAACAACTAGCTCCTACTAATTTTCTAATGCGCAAGTCCAAATAGAAATCTCTTTGTTTACATTTCGCGGTCGTAAATTTGCCATGTTTGGTCTATTTATTGCTTATCCACTCTTATACAAATCAATGCACCATACTATATACGCAAGAATTGCAAATTATCACTAAATTAAGCTACAAAGTGCGGATCTAAATAGCGCACGGATGAGCCTTGACTTCTCGTGATTTTACGAACATTCCCGACCGTTTTGCATGACGAAAATGCATTTAACAAGAGCGCCGAACACTAGCACCCGGCAGATTTAAACTAGTTGTGGTTACGGACGGAGGCCGCCGTTGGACGCTCTGCGTTTTGATCGTCGCCGTCGTGCCTCGATTTCGCTCTTATAAATAATGTATTCTGCGGCCAGTGCAGATTCAAAAATATGTAAATTGGCAAATTATAGTTAGTTTATGTTAAATTGTATGTAGGGAAGATTTTATTTTTCCGTTTACTTTCGAAGGCAGTGCGCGCGCACGGGCGCACTTATTGAGAAGCCGCCCCTGAACCATACCAACCAGAACCTTCAGCGGCGCTGGATAGGAAGAGGAAGCTTATTCTATTGGTCGGCCAGGTCGCCCGACGTGACGTGTCTCCACTTCTATAGGGAACACCAAACTGACGACAAGGATAGACATGGAGCAGAATTCGACATGCAATTCTTCTTCTTCAACTACCAGCGGCTGAAATCGAAGCGGCTGTTTTCTCCACCCAACAAAGATTGAAACAATGTGTGGAACATGATGGGAGGCAGTTTGAACACATGAGACATGAAATTGAAATGTTTTATTCGAATTTTGTCCTTTTAATGATTGTTTAATAATTATTCTTAATAATATATATTTTTTTATTTTAGCCATGGCATGCTTGACCACAGATGTTCGAAACTTATTCGTTTTTTCAATGCATGCATTGTTAAAAAATGCTGTTCTGGCAATAACTCCTGAAGGCGTGAAGTTATCGATATGCGGTTTAGAGTTTTTTTCCTGCAAATTTGATCTACTTTCTGTTTCTGTTGAAAAATATATATCATTATATTTTAAATATCCGAGACAAATGAAAAAACTATGAACTTTTGAATTGGGGCCCCCTAGCGGAAGCAGCAAAAACTAATTTGTCTCTCAAACGAGACCTAGTTTGCTCAAACATGTATTGTTGAGTCAAACTAAAGTTATAAGCATTTCAATCAGTCAGACTTCTCCCTTCCCCCTCGCCCTTATTTGATGTCCTACAATCAAAAGTGATAAATCAAAAATATGCAGAATTTCACGAGGATTACAGTGGTGGTATTCTTTTACTAACTTATTATAAAACATTTTTGAGTAAAAAGCATTTTTCTACCCGACCATAGCTATTACGCGCCCCAAGCGGTAGAGGTATGAACCTGAAAATTAATTCCAGTGTTTTCTTTTAGTCACTTTAGTTACATAATTTTTGACCGCAAGTCTCTACGATTAGTGGTTTCTGAGGTACAGCCGTTTACCTCGCTTATTTGCCCACCCTGTACATTACCACACTAGCGTGATAATCGCCTATCTACCGATATGATAATAGTGCAGTAAGGTGCATATTCCGCACGGTTGAAGAGAAATTAAATTACTTTTTCTACAAACGTCACTAAAAGTACAATTTTTAACGCATGCTGTCAGTGTCTAAAATGTCACTTTATGGCACTGGTGCTAAA
>MU182356.1:85693-113880 GCA_016904865.1 Pissodes strobi | reverse complement strand
ACTTTCCATGTCACGAGATTTGAAGTTAGATACTTGTCAACAAACGGTCGAATTTTCATTACCGTAGCAACAATAAACTTGATGAATAATTTGATTTCAAAAAGATGTTTTATAAATTTAATAACGTAAGAAATGCGTTGATTTATACTTTGAATGGTGTTTGTAGAAAAAATAGTGTATGATATATGTGCTAAAAGTGATTTTATTTTGTTCGAAGGGATGGGACACTCCGCCTTCGGCGTCGTGTCCCAAACTTCCCTTCTCACAAAATAAAACGTCACTTTTAGCACTTATATCATAAATAACTATTTTGCACTGTGTTTTGCTTACCTATATATTTTATGTATGTAAGAAATGTATTCAAATGGAACTAAGTAAGTTAATATAGTCATTAAAGCCTAAAATATTTAAGGCTGTATAAGATTAGGTATGAAAATTAATTGTGCAATTCGTGTAGTTAGATATTTATTCTTGGAGCCAAAAACCAAAAATCGTGCGTAATTAATGATTAGAAACACCGATTTGTGTGCGGACAATTCGATTTTCCGTATGCTTCTTATTTGCTATGGATATGACGATCTTTTAAAAAATGTATCTTATTTTTTTGTGGTAATATGAGTATTATAATATTAAAAATTGTTTCGTAGGTTTTATTAGAGCCCTAATTTATTTATTTATTTATTAAATGATTGTCTAACAGGAAATAACCCAATTCAAAGACAATTAAAATTCTAATAATTGATAATACAAATCAAAAAAAAAAATATATATCTATCTTATACACTAAGCATAATATGAGGTATAATAATATCAAATATACAACTAACAAGTTTAAAAAGATAGAGGGAAGAAAGAAGAAAAATAACAAAAACAAATAATAAAACTAAATTTAACTGTGTTACATTGAGAGACTTACATAGTCAAAATCATTGGAGTAATAATAAGCTTTCTGAAGGAAGCTAAAGAAGTATTAAATAGATCAATATCATTGGTAATGATTTGTCATAAATTAAGCTAACATAGACAATTCAAGCATTATAACAGCTGGTGTCTTTTTTCCTTCATACGCAAAACACCGACGTTGTCGTTTTGATTTTTTATGCATGGACATATTTTTATGAGGACATTTGAAAATTCTAGTATATCGTCAGAGAAGCAGGGTCAAATTGAGAAACAAAATTATCCATGAAATTTACCGGAAAAATAAGGACAATTTTATTATTACGGCAAGTCTTGAAAACGTAAAACCAGGCTTCCGGGCTTGCTTTGAAAATAATGCTACTACAATGAACATCAAAATACATAATTAGAATTGTTTTGCTAACAATGTTAATATTAAATATGTTTCACAATGTTTCATTTTTACCAATATGTATTTAAAATAGTAATAAACGCTAAACTTTGACAGAATATTGACCTTTTGTGTTTTGGCAGGTATTTATTGTTACCTCTTTCTATTTCTTACTAATTTAAATCCCAAATTTCTTATATGATTTAAATTAATTCTGCTCTTACGAAAAGTGAGTACGAAATCGTTTTTATTGAAAGGTATAAAAAAATAACACTTTAAAAAATTAACTATTAAAAAGATGTTAATTTTATGTCGTATTCCTTTTATTTCAATTCAATCATTTTCTTAAAATCCTTTAAGATTCTACGGGAAAAAATACACAAGATGGCTATTTTTTTTTAAATACGAGGAAAGCCATCAATATGGTGATGTTTACTTCGTTAGACGACCTTGTACATATCATTTTCACAAGTCATAAGTAGATTCACATAAGCATCCACACGCAACAGCAAAATTTAAAATATTAATCGGGAAATTTAAAGTATAATCAGAATTAGTTTTAAATAAGAGTGTTAATTTTTTATTTCACTTTCTCAGAACATTTTTTTCTTTATAAAAGTCAATGTTTTCACAAAACGCAATATTGAAATATTAAACATTTTGATCGTACACAGAGTAGACAAAATAGGATTTTTATCTTAGTAAGCTAAATAAGTTCTTCGAACATATTTGAATATTTAATATAAACAACTTGGAAGAATAATATTTGGTATCATGAACAAAGTCAGTGTTTGTGTATCGTTTCGTTTACGCTAAGGTAAATGTCAACGAACGAATTACACACTCCAATATATGCCTTCAGAATACGCCGACTTAAGGAGCTCCAAGATATCCGCCTTTTGCAGAACAGTAGTGTCACCAGCAAATAAGACGACGTCAGCCCCACCAGTGACGTATGCAGTCATGCAATTTACATATACGAGAATACGTCGATTGGTCCCCCAACAGATACCTGTGGGTGGGTCCATAGACCTGATTTACTCAGCGGTGTTAATATTTAACGGTGTGGATCGTAGAGTAAACAGTTGGGTGAAGGCGCCACTAAATTTAGAATAGTGAGAAACCTGAAAAGAAATAGCATAAAGTCAACCTGACCTTGACTTCAGCATACAAAAATAAACATCAAAGATCCTAATTAAGCTATTTATTTAAATATATTTATATATTCTCAGACATAACGTGCTTAATGGAAAATTAATTATTTCTCAAACCTATAACTGAGACTATGGTATCGCACTTAAAATAATAATAAGATTCTTTAAAATAAGTATCACCCAAATTATAAGATCATTAACCCTTAATCTTAAGTTCTAAATCATTAATACAGCGTAGTTCCTTTTTTTAAATATTCTTAACTAAGATTTGAATTTTAAAGTTCTGACTAAGTAACAAATAATCACAGAACGCTCTAAATAAAACACCATAAATAAAGATTAATCCCCTAAATAAATACAATTATTATAAATTCATCAAATAGCAGTGATAATATTAGCAGACAAATAAACAGTTAAAAAAAGATACTAAATCAAATAAATTCACCTGCGAGGAAAATATATGGTCAATGAAGATCTACAGAGGATATCGAAGTGAGTTCAATTCGGTAACCTGCTTATGGACAAACACTTAAAGTGGTAGTTATGTAAGACGGTCTACTGCCATAAGGGTTAAAGCAAATTACAGTAAGCGCGTAGCATTTAAGTAAGTATACGTAATACAAAAAGCAAATAAGATAATTACAATAATATTAGCAAGAAATTTGCTAATCAAGATAATATCTACAGTATGTCCGGTGATCGGGTAGACAAGACCAAAAAATGGACCAAAAATTGCATTTCTCGATAAAAAGTCATTCTTCATAAAAACTTTTGCTTGTTAGAAAAATATGATTGTCGTTGAGAAAAAGTTGCTTTTTTATACAGGGTGACTAAAAAATTTGGTGAAATGCAAATTTTAAACAAGAAACTTCTTTTTATCCAAAGTTGATGAAAATCGACATCTGAAAATATGGAATGATTTGAACCAAAATTCTTATGTAGTATTTTGCTGAAAACTGAGAAGTAAGGGTACTTTATTCCTCAAAAAAAATTGAAATTTTAACTTTTTGGTAACCCTGTATAAAAAAATAATTTTTTCTCAACGACAATCATATTTTTTAACAAGCAAAATTTTTTATGAAGAATGACTTTTTGTCGAAAACTGAAATTTTTGGTCCATTTGTCCTCTTTCTACCCGATCGCCGGACATAGATACTCACATACTGTATGCGCTAATAAGAAAGTCGGTATTAATTAATCAAATAGGGCATAAAAAATGGTAAAGATTATCATTTAACGATAAGTTCGATAAAAAAAATAGGGCGTAGCATTTAGGTAAATGCGTACGTAATACATATAAGTAAATCAGATAATTACAATGATATTACCAAGACATTTGCTAACGAAGATAATATCGTATACGGAGTGAAGAATTTTGGTATTAGTTAATCAAATAACGATAAAACGGTAATATATACGATAAAAGATAATACACGATTAGAAAGGAATTTAACGGCAGTTTCGAAAATGATAAGGTAAGGTGTGGTAAGTAAATAAGTGACTATAGGGCCCACTTGTATGTAATTTTCATATGATCATATAGAAGTGGAATTCACTGTCAGTTCTTGGTGGCTATACCCTAACTCATACGGCTACTTGGCCGGCCCCAATTAGAGCGTTACTGCTTTATGTGAAGCTGCACGTCACGCGATGTGGGTCAACATCACTTTGACAAAAGGGTTTCAAACTCGCAGAAATGAACCTGGAGAAGACTAGCGAAAAACTGGATGGAGGATGAACTCCATAAAAGACGTATAGCCTCTTTCTTAAAGACATGCCGGTATGTAGATTGTCAGATGACAGGTCTATAGTTGGTGCAACTGCTTGCTACAAAATACTAATTAGCAATTCTCTCTTGGGCTTCAAAATAAGTGGGTATTTGTTTTTTTTCCTACATCCTCACTATATGCAAGGACTGGACAGAAAATTTTTGGCAGTCAGGGAAAGTGTCTTGTTTATACAAAAGATAACAAATTGGCACAAAGGAATTGCTATTACGTCTTGTTGAGTTTTTAATGAATTCGTTATACACCATTCTTGTAGACAGGTATCGTTGGCAACTTTAACATGTCGTGTCGTAATATGAATCTTTACAACACTTATATGGTAACAAAACTGTTACAATGTATAAGTACGCCATTTTAAGATTACGGATGCCTAATTATTGGGAAATATATTCCCAATTCAGAAATATTTCGCTTAGTGAGTTAGTTTGGTTCGTTCAATTAGTCCGCAGTAAAGTAATCCCATTCTTATTTTGTTTTCAGTTATGAACACTTATATCATGAGAAAAATACAAATTTGTCAATCCTTAGATTGTGTCAACTGTGAAATAATGATTTTTATAAATTTGTTAAGTTATCTTTTGCGATTCGCCAGTTTAATTTAAAAGTGACTGATACTTCTAAGCATGTAGTTCAGATTGTTATTGACTGAATTGATATGTGAAACAAAATTCCTGCTGATTTATAAAAAATATATATCTACCTACTAACCTAAAGCTTCATGAAATAGAATTTACTTTTTTCGGCACTGCAAAGACAACAATGGATGGTAAAATTCTCAACTAGATAGGTAATTATTTAGCTTAAATTAGGCATAGAAAATGAGTATTTACTTAGCACCGGGTTTAGCAGCCTTGATTTAAATTAATAATCCTGAATATAATTACATGCTTTATTTTCGTCAAACAATAGTGGCTACGTCCTTCGATGAAAATATTTCCTATAATAAGGTAAATATTGTATATTCACCAAAACTCGCTTACTATTCGTTGTGCAATTTTTAATTTCGTGAATATTGCAATAATTATGTTTAAGATAACGGTAACATGCACATTAACGGCTTAGGATGCTGACCACCGAGCTATAAACAATACAAATAAGGACACCATCGCCACAACAATTTTAATGGTTCTGTAGTTATATCTGCCACATCAATATACATTTTGCTATTTAAAATTCCCTGTATGAACACAGAACCAGTAAACATTTCCAAAAATAAGGCATTCTCATGGCTCCAATAGCAACAGATTTTTATTATAATATGATGAAATATAATAGGAAGTATATTCATTATAATGAATATACTTTTCAAAAACCATAAACTCCCCAAATTATACAGAGTGTTATCGCTCGTGGGGTAATGCCTTACCCATAAATAAGACAAATAGTTCCTATTAACATATGTACGCATATGCTTTCTTCCAAAGATATAGGGTGTTAAAATTCAATTCATATTTTAAATTTGTTTGGTTTCTTCAAAATAATTTTGAAACGGGTCTAATAATTTCAATAAAGTTTTAAGCTTGAAATAGCACATGTTTTAGCAATAAAAAGGTGTGGACAGATTCACCAGAGACGTGCATACGGGCGGGCTCTGTAATATTTTCTTATGCAGATTGCCAATGAAAAACATTTCGTGATATTTTTTCGAATTGGGCTTGGTAGGGATATAGAGGAGCGGAGGCTATTTCCGTAGAGAGTCCAATATACCCCGTACACGCTATTCTGACAGCAAGAAATGCAAGATATATTTCTATCCTTGTTTAACACAATAGAGATTGCCGACGCCGACTAAATGAATAGCAGCTAAACCCCCCGCAAAACAAATTATCCCAAGTCGGCCCGAACGAATTTCGAAGCCAATCTTAACTTCAGGCATGGCCGTCCGCTCGCTTCGCTCTCTCCGCGACGCAGACGAACAAAACTAACCCAAATTTACAAAAAGAAACAACCAAAACCTTAAAAAACAATAAAAAGTCTCTTGCAAGAGACAGGAATTAAACGCGGGACGCCATATCGGAAACCCAGGATCCTACCAACAGACCACGAGGGCTCTCGGAAGCATTTTGCTAGACCGTATAGACAAAGGTAAATAACGAAACTCGTTCGGGCAGACTCGGGATCATTTGTTTTGCGTGGGGTTTAGTTAATATTGACTAAATTCACCGCCAAGCCAACGGTAAAATATCAGTTGAGTGGCAGTGGTCTTCGTGAGTGTACGCAGATTTTTTTTCGCTATTTCTTCCTAGAAAGCCGAATACGGAATAAGGGATAAGTTTTTAAATATTTATATTATTATATCGCTATTTTAAATTTGCATGGATCTTGGTACATTATTACTTAAAATATAAGCATAACCCGGCTTTTTAAATCCATAGAAAATATGAGTTTTTGAGATTGGTTTTATTATTGTCATGATCGGGTATTACCGTACACCATCATCGGATAATATCGTACAGTGTACGATATTACCCGCAATTGATCTTTATGACAATTTAAAGATTTTTGTATAATTAATTTAAATTATCTTTTTCAGATGAATGTCCCAAAGAAATGTTCATGGTCCCCGAGATACATGAAAATAGCAATATAGGAAGTTCGAGAAGGAGCTAAGCTGTGTCCCCCCGCTCAATGCGGGTTCCAGTTATGTCACTTCACGACTATGCAAAACGTGGTCCTGATTTTGTGGTACATACAAATGGGAAGGGCACATGTTTTTACGCCTGAACAAGAAGCTGATATCAGGAATCAATTGTTAACTCTAGCTAAGTGATTTTATGGATTAACACTAGCAGCTCTAAGAAAAAGTGTTTATGATTATGCCCAAATTAATAAAATAAAACATCCATTTAACAAGGACAAGAAAGAAGCGGGAAAGGACTGGCTTTATGGCTTTCTAAAGTGAAATCCTGAAATAAGCATTAGGGCACACGAAACAACCAGCGTGAGCAGAATTACTGCTTTCAAGGGTCAAGAAATGCACCGAAGGGCCAGAAGCAAGATGGTGCCTCTACCAGCTCGGAACGGGAAAAAACTATAACAATATGCTATTGTGTGAGTGCTACAGGCGAGTATTATATCCCGCCACTATTTATTTATCCCTGCATACGTATGACCCCAGCATTGGAAAAAGATGGTCCAAATGGATCTATCTATAACTGCTCTAATGACGAGGTTTTTTTCTACCGCCTGCGCCTATCTGTATATTTAAAGATCGAGTGGACTGATTCAATGCCGCCTGGTTCGCATACTATGATGTCTCAAAAATCAGCCTATGTCACTTCAACAATTTTTTCGAATTTGTTTAAAGACCACTGCCACGCAAAGGCGAAGGAAAGTCATTACCAATTTTTGACGATGCATCTCATTGTCCTTGTGTTGAACTTCTAGAAATCGCTGAAACAAATAATGTCGTTCTAATGTACCTACCATGCATACTATTCGTTACTTGCAACCACTCGATAGGGCTTTTTTAAGGCTTTTAAGTCCTTCTACTAACAAACTTGCAGAGTTTGGTGAACTTTCAACGAAAAGCTGGGGAAAGTCAGCGACCGCTGGAAATGGTAATATCCGGCTTCAGGGCCACTGGTATATTTCCCTGGAACCCTGATTCCGTACCTGATCATCACAATTTCTGACCGAATAGTAAACAGCAAAACCAGAGAAGAACAGAGAACCCTCACATAACTAACAAATATTCAACAATCGAACTCTCAAGAGAGGAACGTTGAAGCAACATAAGAAGTTAGACGCCCAGTCATTATGAGGAATGATTCGCTGCCATCCTGTAGCCATGCTAATATAAAACCTCGATGTACAACTACAGTGGAAGGGACATCTGTTGTAAATGTGACACCTGGAAAACTTTTAGATGATTAATCCCACACCTAAATTAGTATCTGCAAAAAAATGAGCAAAGACCGTTGCTACCCTATTAACTTCTCCTGACCACATTGCCACTGTGAAAGAAAGGTCCGCAAAAAGCTAAACAAACTAAAAAGGACACCCTGAAAATGAAAATTCAAAAACAAACAATTCGCCAAGTTCTGATGAGGAAGAGGATATAGAAGTTCAATGTGAAGAGGAAAGTGTTGCATGCCCTTTCTGAGGTGGATGAAACTGAATGTGTAGGATGCGGAGAAAGTTATAACAACACTAGAAAAAAAGAAGATTGGTTGCAATGCATAATATGTCAGAAGTGGTTTTCTGAAAATTGCTCTTCCTATTTAAGCACTTGCCAAAATCGTGGTAAAACCGTATTTAAAAAGAAGCAAAATAGTTTTTAAGTACAATTTTTTATTTTGTTCTAATAAATAGTGTTATTTCACGTTTTTCTTTTATTTTTACATTGTGGCCATTGTTCCTTATTGCCTTATTGGCCAGCTGACCCCACCGAACGGGGATAGATGGCCATATACAGCTAGTTTTTATAAATAATAACAATTTATTTACCTACCTGTTCGGATAATAGGTAAGCAATCAATAAGAAATTATAAAGCCTAACCCTCACTAAAAATTTACAGGCGCCTCCTATGCAAAACGGTGGCCATCTCACCCGACTTTACCCTATATTTAAACGGCATATGATACATATTTTGACTTAACACCAAAACGCGTTAGAAAGCTGGCCATTGAATATGCCAGTCTTTTACAACTTAACTTCCCTGAAGCCCGGATATAAGATAATAATTTTTTGCTAACTTTTCTCCTTTATACTAAGTAGTCATAAGCTTCAACCGTTAGAGTGACTAATTTTTGGGTTATTTAACAGATACGGTAGTACTACTTCTATTGGTCGGTCGACCAGCAATCCGAAAAAGACAATGTCCATTTATGACATCCCTGCAATTGTGACCTCAGCAGTGTCACTTGCAGCAACGCCAGGTAACATTACAGCAGGTTTTCGGGTAACAGGAATTCTTTTAAGAGAAACATGTTTCAAGATATAGAGTTCATGCCAGGATACGCAATATATTTACCCTTGGAAACAGCAACAGAGAAGGCTATAAACCAATGACCAACGGTTTAAATTTTTTTTAATGCGGTAGGAGACGGTAACGGATTTGCCGGAGATTAAAAACTTTGTTGTAGCAAAGCACCCCAACTTGGTAAAGAATTAGATACTCACTGCACGGTAATTTAAGAAAGCCATTGCGACACCTTATCCAATCAGAATTTACTTATTATCAAATACTATTTTTAAATCCGCAAAGAACCTTTGCTTAAAGCAAAGTCTAGGGGCTTGCAACGTACAACCCAAAGAAAAACAACTGCTATTGTGACAGACATTCCAGAAAAATACTAAATAGAGATAGAACAAGCAGAGAGATTAAAGAAAAACTTCGGTTGTTAAAAGAAATTTTTTTGGGAATAAACAAATCAAGATAATGAAAATCGTTAAAAAAGCAAAATAATCAAAAATCTCAAAAATAAGAAAGGAAGAGGCTAAAAAATCAGGAAAGCAGTAATGATTCAGAATGAATTTGTTTCTGTTTATACACAGACAGCTATAAAAATAATATACCAAATGAAAAGTGTAGTATGTAAATTGGACATTATGTGCCCCTATAGCATGTGCAAACATTGTAGCATCAACAGGGTTTTATAAAACTACCCAAATTGCGGATCAGAACACGTACACTGCAATATTACTTACGATGAAAAAAAAGTTTGGTTTGAAATTTCCTAGTTTTCCGACATGCGTCAATTTACCCCGCAATACATATTAACTTACCCCCTTCTTGAGGCAGGTTGTTGCAATTGACATGGCGGAATATTCCTTTTGATTATAAAAGTTAAGGAATATTTAAACATACAACTGTTTTCACATCGGGAATCTGCTTTTTCTTTAAAAATACCCGCGAAAAAAAAACGTTAAGGCGATAACATGCCCCACTCTCTTCTACTGCATCTTCTCAAGTCATAACTTAAAGCATAAATTCATAGGAGAACAATGAAATGTAAACATTTAGATAATCAAAGTAGCGGATGAACAAAATCGTATTCAATCAATCTCTCATGAAAATCATGTAGTACCCTTTTATACTAATAAGAAATTTTAAATACTTATATTTGCCTGATTCAAGACATAAATCTCATTGAACATTTAAATTGTTTCTCAAATTCAAATTATATTTATGATAAACTAAGGTACTTACTTTTTTATATCTAAAACAGAATCCGTATTGTAATCGTCTCCGCAAGAAACACTTCAAAACATACGTCCATGTATCCAAGGATTCGCACCTTTTTAAATATGTCTGAGGACGATATTGGACATAGACGAAACGTTGAGAGTAGTTGGTAACCTCGGGTTTGCCGCGTATCATATTAAAAGTTTTTGAGAATTTGGCAAAATCATCGTTGGGCACAACTAATTCAGGTCAGTGGGCCATAAAGGGTATAACACTGTAAAAAATCTATTCTGCCCACATTAATTTAATATAAATGTAATGTCTGCGTCTCCATCAACCTTAGAAGAGTAAATTCTAGTGAACTGAACTGATCAGGAAATTCAGTGAGTGAGTTTGATCCAACCTAATAAGTCTTATTCCGCATATTTGACGGTTTCAAAGTAATCAATCTATGATAAATAGACTGTATTTGTAGAGACTATAGAATTTAAATGAAATATTTTGTATTTGATCCAAACAATTTACTAGCAATTATAGTATATTATATACCTAGGTTGAGAAGTAAGCCATTATTTACCGAGCACTTTTATATCCTGAGGTGCGTAGCGCCGAAGGATATAATGTGCGAGGTTAATAATGGCCTTCTCAACCGAGGTATATATAGAATTTTTTTTACTACTAACACTGATATATTACCATATTTGATTCGATTTGATTTTTATATTAGTCATTTTCTACTTATTTTTCAAATAGTTCGAAATATCAAGTAACCTGGAAGTTCAGTTGTCTAATTGACAGATATCGTAACATAATCTCCTGACAGCTCCATACATACAAAGTACCTTCTTTCCATCTAAATTTTGACAAAATCGCATTATTAATAAGAATATTATGGGGAGTCATGAAAAGTGAGTCATATTGTATATAATTTTTTTACTAATAACACTGATACAATCCTTATCATTATTTGAAGTGATTAGATTTTGAAATTAATCATTTCCCACTCATTTTTCAAATAATCTGAAATGACAACTAGTTGACAAACTAACAAGTTTGACATTTTGACATTATCCGTTTCCGTTTCATTATTGACCTAGGTTTTTTTTAATATTATTATTTACCTAGGGTGAGAAATGTTACTTCTCATTTGAGGAATGGAGTAAATAATGGTGATTTATCATGTTAGTAGTAAAAAAACAATATTAAAACATGCAATTTTCTGTACCAATTTGCATAAAGGCTAGATTGGGTTTTAAAATGAGTGGGCCAATATCACGATATCGGGATCTGAAGAGGCTATTTAAGTCAAGTTAGCACCCAGTAACAGCTATGATTTCATATATAAAAATAAAAGATAACAAGAAGGTAATCAAAACGATAAAAATAGAGCAATAATTATATAATTAAAAAATGAGAAACCTCAAAACTAAAAAAAAAAGATACGTTTAAAGGAGATTAATTATATGCAGATTTCCAGACAACATATTTTGCGCAGGTATGATGAAGATACGAAAGTTTGGATCCAACACGAGTGCTTTAAAATGCAGACACACATTTTGTGAAATTGCAAATTTTGTAAAAATGTATGTTAATTCGAAAACATGCCACTCAAAATTTTTTAAATTTTTGTAGTTTTTTTGTTTTTGTCAGTTCATTATGGTCATACATACTCATTGAATATGTTTGGGATATAGTGCATGAACACTTTTTAGAGCGGATATTATCCCCCAAGATATCCGATGCTTTGTACAGGGTGGCTCGAATTCGTGTCTATGTATGGGGAACTCGAAAACCGTAAGAGATACAGCGACGGTCAAATTAATGCAAAATTGCGCATTTAGGTGCCTAGCAATATGCCGTTTAGAATGTTTCAAAATTGCGAGTGTTTCCGGAGATATCCGGAAAAAACCGAAATTTTGAAAATTCGTTTTATTTTTTTTCCTGGGCTTATTTAAAAACGGATTTCAAATTGAATTGCACTTTTGCATTGCCACTTTTTCCGCTCTATCTAACGATGGTATCCAGTTTGAAATCCGACGTTTTGTCTTCAAGGGATCATCATCAACTTTCTTTTTTTAAATACGAACTTTAATTTTTTTTATCGTTTTTCAGATGGTATTGGCGTTATTAATATGACTATATGTTTTTATTTTTTTTATTTTTTTTAATTTTTTTTATTTTTATTATTTTTTTTAATTATTTTGCTTTGGCACAATTTTAAATCATTTAAGGTAGGTACTTTTAAAATTTTTATACTATAGAAATATTTTATTTTGTTTTTTGTATTAAGTGGAAAATTGGAGCGTATTAAAAATAAAAAATAGTAAAATTATTTCTTACGAGAATATGGCCATGAACTATTACTCAAACAAGTTGCTTACTGCAAAGATAAAATATTCCCAACTTTTAACCAATTAAAAAATTTATTTAATAGAGAACATCAGAAATTTATAATCATACTACGCGATACTATAGGAACTTTGATGGAAAACACCTATTGGAATTTTTCTTATAAATAAAATGCGCTAAGCAACTTGTTTGAGTAATAGTTCATGGCCATATTCTCGTAAAAAATAATTTTACTATTTTAAATTTTTAATACGGGCTCCAATTTTCCACTTAATGCAAAAAACAAATAAAATATTTTTATAGAATATGAAAATTTCAAAAGTACCTACCTTAAATTATTTAAAATCACGCCAAAGCAAAATATATAAAATAAAAATAATAAAAAAATAGTAAAAATAAAAAAATTAAAAATAAAAAAAAAATAAAAACACATACTCATATTAATAACGCCAATATCATCTGAAAACGATAAAAAAAATTAGAGTTCGTATTTAAAAAAAGAAAGTTGATGGTGATCCCTTGAAGACGAAACGTCGGATTTCAAACTGGATAACATCATTGGATAGAGCGGAAAAAGTGGCAATGCAAAAGTGCAATTAAATTTGAAATCCGTTTTTAAATAAGCCCAGGAAAAAAATAAAACGATTTTTCAAAATTTCGTTTTTTTCCGGATATCTCCGTAAATACTCGGAATTTTAAGACTTTCTAAACGGCATATTGTTAGGCACTTAAATGCGCAATTTTGCCTTAATTTGACCGACACTGTATCTCTTACGGTTTTCCAGTTCCCCATACATAGACACGAATTCGAGCCACCCTGTACATAAGTTTAGAAAATTATTTTAAAGATTAGTTCTTTATCTGAGACTATATTGATCCTGCTAAATAGCATCCTAGAGCGTACTCGGAGCGCTTATTTAGGAATAACCATATACATTGTAGTTTACTAGTTTATGTTGATGATTTAAACCAAAACCATATAAATATTCACTAAACACCAGAAAACCGATAAAAGGAAGTACCAGATACTAAGACTACTGAGGAAGTATTTTTTCACGCCACTCGCAGTTAATACTATTGAATAAATAATTGTATTATATCACAAGCCTAATAACGAACGTACAAAATGACATACGGTCAGACTTACGCCTGTCTAGCACGTCCCGGGGCAAAAATTGAACTACTTGGTTCATTACTAATTTAATTCCACTAGAGGCACGTGGGCAGCAGACTGTAAAAAAATCGTCAGATGCAGTGTAGTTGGGTTGATTTAAATTCAATATATGTTGGTGAATGGGTTCCGTTTGAAGGCTCGGGGTTTCTTTTCTTTTTGGTAAAGGAAGTGGGTGTTTGAGGGTTGCGCCCTTTTGTGTGCAGACCGTAGATGCACCTTATGTTGTCTACAATGTCTACGAATATTTTTTAACTGACTATAAAGGAAGGTATTTTTTTCTATTTTGGTATCATAAAAAAGTCTTTTCGATACGCAAAGTATCATCATCTAAAAAACAAATAATAATACAATAGTATATTGTATTATTAGGAGCATAGTACTTTTTGTGGCAAAGAAGTACCCTTGATACATGTCACTGTTATTCCAAATAATCCATACTATTCTTATTAAATTAAAGTGAAAAAAATGTACTTGTGACAGACATGTCGCATCTAACATGATAGAATCACCCACTAAATTTAAAGAATCTCGTTATTTGATTAAATAAACCAGCGGCAGCAATAGCGTATTACCATTTTATAATAAAACATTACGTACCGAATGTTGAAGGTACTAATTTTCAGACAAAGCAATGTAGGTACGCTATGTTTCCTATAACCCCCTATGAAAATGGTACTAAAAGCCCTCTTTAGATTCTTAAGAAAACATAAATATCACAGACGTGTCCACTTTTCAATACGTGTAAGTACTTCCCCATTTATCAAGTCAAAATGTCAAATCAAATATGCTGTCAATTTGACAGCATCCGCTATCTATTCAAATAAAATCGCACTGAAATTACTTTTCAACGCGTGTGATATAAGGCGCTTTCGCGCACAAGTTAATTAATATTTGGTAAAATTTAGTCTGATAATTTTTTTTTTAAATTGTTTGGAAAGTTAATAAAAGTATTATAAAACGAAATAAGGAAAAAAATTAATAAAAAAACAAAAACAAAAGATTGTTCGGAAGGTTAACAAAAATATTATAAGATCAAATAAGAAATAAAATAATAAAAAAAGACAAAATTGTTCGGAAAGTTAATATTAGTATTATATAACCACATAAAAAAAAAGTTAGAGAAACGCGGTTTTCGGCGAACAAAAAGTTGGTATGGTTTAAACTGGCGTTTACAACTGGCGTCAAAAACAATTACGACATGCATATTCATTGCCGCCTAAAATTTTAGCTGCAAATGTTAAAAATTAAAAAATAGTTATTTTGCTTGTATTTCATTATTTTTATATTTCATCCTAAGTTTACTCCTTTCGAGTATAGTATTGCCATGCAGCGTATCTGACAATAATATTTAAAATTTCCAATCTTGAGCCGAGATACAAAAAATATTATGCTAGTTTTTTGGTAATTTTTACAAGCTGTTGTGGTTCCCGTGGTGGTTCCAATGTAGCTAACTATGATTAGTCTTGGCTGTTGGCAAATAATCATAAATGATAATGGTAATGAGTGGCTCACAACACCTACTTGAACATTTAAAGAGAAGAACATTTTTCTATTTCTAAATGGGGATAGAGGATTTTTACAGAAATATGTGTGCCATCCACACGCACACCCCTTAGAAATTGGCTATTGCATAAAATAACTGCATCTTTTCGGCGTGATCTTCCGGAAACTTGATATATTGTGGTAGGAGCCTTGCAATAGCAGTTACACATTTTTTAAACCGTTAATTGTGATTGCATTTTTTCTACGTGATCTTCCGGAAGCTTGATATATTGTGGTAGGAGCCTTGCAATAGCAGTTGAATTTTTTTTAACTGTTAATTGTGATTGCATCTTTTCTGCGTGATCTTCGGGAAACTTGAGATCAAAATCAATAGTAGTTGATTTTTTTTAACCGTTAATATTGTGATTGCATCTTTTCTGCGTGATCTTCCGGAAACTTGATGTATTGTGGTAGGAGCCTTGCAATAGCAGTTGAACATGTTTTAAATGTTAATTGTGATTCTATCTTTTCTGCGTGATCTTCTGGAAACTTGATATGTTGTAGTAGGAGCGTTGCAATAGCAGTTGAAATTTTTTTAACCGTTAATTGTGATTGCATCTTTTCTGCGTGATCTTCCGGAAGCTTGATATATTGTCGTAAGAGCCTTGCAATAGCAGTTGAACATTTTTTAACTGTTAATAATTATGATTCCATCTTTTGCAATAGCAATTTCAATTTTTTAACTGTTAATTGTGATTGCATCTTTTCCGCGTGATCTTCCGGAAACTTGATATATTGTAGTAGGAGCCGTGCATTAGCAGTTGAAAAATGCGTAATCTTCTGGAAACTTGATATGTTGTGGTAGGAGCATTGCAATAGCAGTTGAAATTTTTTTAACCGTTAATTGTGATTCCATCTTTGCTGCATAATCTTCCGGAAACTTGATATATTGCGGTAGGAGCTTTGCAATAGCAGTTGATTTTTTTTAACTGGTAATTGTGATTGCCTCTTTTCTGCGTGATCCTTCGGAAACTTGATATATTGTGGTAGGAGCCTTGCAATAGCAGGTGAATTTTTTCAACTCTTAATTATGATAGCCCTCTCAAATCTCTAGCAACAGTCTAAAATAGGTTTAACACATATTTATTTTGATGTTATTAGCAAAATAAAAGTAGGTGGCACGTATACCAGTTGATATAGGTATCTGCATTTCCTACAACTAATTTTAAACTTTATATTATAGCAGCTAAATACGCCTAAATATAAAATATGTAGCTTCTTTTCTTCACAAATAAAATTTTGCTAAAATATTACTATATTTATATAGTTTCTAGTTGCTAAATAACGAAGAAATAATAATACTTATTACTGGGGAAACGGGGAAACTACAGTTATTTGTCTTTAAGTTCGTCTTCTACAAGTGGTAATATAATATACCGTACTGCATCTTTAGAAAATCAATATCTTTTCTTAAGAGGTTCATTATTACAGAATTCAAAGGTACTTTTGGGCAACCTTATTTGTGGCACACAGATTCCTCCATTCCATTCCATTTTGAGCAAAAAAGTGTAGAAAATTAAACATGCCTAGCCTATGACTAGAAGGCAGACGTAAAATGTAAAACAATTATATAATCTAAAAATCAGCAAAAGAAGACGCAGGGTAGCTTTAGATCTACCTCGGACTTAAGGGTTCCTTAAGGTACGCGTCTACTAATCGGCATCGGATGGACGGTACGCATCGTACCAATCGGATTTTTTAATTAACTACTTTGTTTCAATATGGCTGCGTTCACCTATCAGCACCGAACCGAACGCACTTCGGCATTTCGGGACGGGATTTCGAAGACGATATCAAAATCCGTTTCGTGCGGACACTGCCGATGCTGATATTGCGAATACCGACAAGTACACGCAGGCATCACTGTATATTTCCCGTTCCAAACTTTATTGGAGAAGATATCAAGGATTTTTGTCCCTTAGTTTGTGACTTTCGACCACATTGCTTGAATGCAATTATGGATGTAGCAAGACTTATCACGAGTGTGCAGGAATATGAAGAAGTTTACAATGTGGAGCATCCAGAATAATCGAACATTCTTCTCATGGACAATACTTGCAACACGCAAATAATTATAACATCTTCATTCAATAACTTAGCAATAGCACTTAGCTAACTGTGGGGGGAAATGCTCTGATACCGACATTACCGACTCCAATAATCCGTGGTAGTAGACGCCAGGACACAAAAAAATCCGGTTCGTCCGATGCGTACCTACCGTCCGTCCGATGACGATTAGTGGACGCGTACCTTTAACCGACTATAAAAACACGATTTTATTTCAAGAATGCCTTATGGTCTAAGAAACGACTATAAATTCGACCCTGAAACACATATACAATTTCACTGCTGAATATCCCCCCCCCCCCCCCCCTCTGGAAACATAAACCGTTTCGTTCTGGAAAACCTTCTATAATGACATCATACTTTGCACTGTTAACGGTACTATCAACTATATAGAGACGTGTAATACCACGCTGCGATATTACTCAGCAAATCATTACTGGAAAGTTAGGAATTTGGACTGTAACATGTTCTCTTAATAAGATTTATATGTGAGTTACACAAAGCTGGAAACAACTTTCATCGGATTTAAGAACATTGCTGAAATTATCTTCTTGAAAACGTTCATAAAATCAGTATCATTGCAGGGATTTTTTTGGTTTCCTTGATATGTAGCGGGCTAAATTTTCGAAACCTTAGGAGCGGATTTTGTAGTCCCAAGGCCGCTAGAGCGTTTTAGCTAAATGTTTCCGCAAATCCCTTGCGAGGCATTCTCATAACTGGTCTATGCCTCATAGCTGTACCGTTTTTTATCATCTTTATTTTCTCATATACTGCGCTTTTTTCGAGTCCACTCAATTATACTAATTTTATTGCATTAGTTTTGTCTTGGAATATTACGAAAAAGAAATATATTAAAATTAGGAAAAATATAAAATTCCGGATACTTTCTAGACGGACTATATAACCTCACATTACAAATTAAATACGTTAAAATTAAAATTTAGGAAGCCTTAGAAGGAATAGAAAGTCTTGTATACCAATTTTTTTACCGTTCTCCCAAAATGCAGTAGTGAAAGGCAGAGCATTAAAAAAATTTCCGGCCCAATACCCAGGGCCATCCTGGCACCTTCTAAGACGCCAGTATCAGGGGACAATGCTCTGCCTACCACGAATATTGTGTTCGTGAATCGTGAATGTCCGCTTGAGTCCTGAACATGCCCAGGTTTCACCTCACATACATCAAGCACTGGTATATGTACTGGCAAGGCACAGTCAACACTCTCAGTCTCGCAAACACCCACATACAGCCATCCAGAAATCCCGATCCAGCCTCTGAGCCCTCGTCTGCAACCTAAACACCCTATGTGCATCAGCCGAATGTGTCCAAAGACGAATGACATATGAAATATATGCTTGAAAAATGAGAAAATAAGCTGTCCAGATTATTTCAGCCGAGAAACACCGAGACAAATTCCGAAGAACAAAAAGGTTCTTATATTGAGTTTTTTTCCCATGGCATCAACATGCTTACCCCACTGTAATCTTTTATCCAGCACCACGCCCAAGAATTTTACTTCAGATACGTTTGCCACAGATACAGCCCTAATTGTGAAAATGACTCTTGTTGTTTTGTCAGCATTAATTAAGAGCCTGTTCCAACAGAACCAAGCTGTAGCCCTCTCCTGCGCATCCAAGAACCCATCCAACAAAGCCTCTAACCTAGCACCAGAGAGAGAGACACTGTGGTGTGGTCAGCAAAGAGTGTGTATTTGGCGATTGCTTCATGGCCAGGCAGATCATTGATATAAAACGAAACGAGGATAAGGCCCAGTATGGAACCTTGTGGAAGCCCTATTATAATTTCACTACTTGTCGACTGCACCCAGAGACCCTCACCACCCGATATCTGCAATCCAAAGACTGTATAAGATTGATGCTGTCAGCACAAACGTTGTATTTTTTTAGCTTTTGAAGAAGAATCCCATGATCGAAGCAGTCGAACGCCTTGCTCAGGTCACAGAACAGGACGGAGTTAATAATAAATTAATAAATTCCTTTATTTGCCAACAAAATCATACATCATGACAAAGCAACGTCAAAAGCAAAAATTGCGGAATTACAGGCTGCCAAAAATTGGCAGGTTTTGTAAAAATTACTTACATTACTATAAATTACAAATTTGTGCAAAAATAAAATACATTAGGACAAAATTAAATTAAAATTAAAATTATGACCCACACTGCACATTAAAAGTGCACATCGCTGATAAAAACTTACACCTAGAATAGAATTGTATAAATAAAATAACATAGTAAAGGTAAAAATGACTTGCAATAGAACTGTACAACACTGATACTTCACATAATTACACACATACATTAAAATATTAAAAATTAAAAATTGAAAGAGTAAAAACATTTTCCTTTGTCATATGATGTAACAGCGTTCTTAAATTGTCGTGTATTTGTTATAGATTTAATATCACTAGGTGGTGACCGGTAAGCCTTAATGGCCATATAATAAGAGCCTCTCTCATAAAATGCCGAGCCATGGGCTGGAATTGCCAACTCATTCCGATTACGTGTAGTCATGTGCATGCTGTCACTGTAATTTTCAGAGTTAGAGTAAAAATAGCCCGGATTACGTCTAACCAATGTAACTAAAGATATGAAATATAGCGATGGAACTGTAGGGATGTTCAAATTAGGAAAGTGTGGTCTGCAAGACTCCCTATGCCCAAGGCCCAAAATACACCTAACAATTCTTTTCTGTGCTTTAAAAATTAATACAGCATCCCTTGATGATCCCCAAAAGGCAATACCATATAATAGGAGAGACTGAACATAGCCAAAGTAGTACATCCGCAGGCAGTCCCTGGATAAACAATGTCACAGTGTTCTTATAACAGCGCATGTACTACTTAGTTTTGCATGTAGCTGATTTGCGTGGATCTCCCAATTTAGACATAAATCTAGGTTTATTCCCAAGAACTTTAGGGAATCAGTTGTAGGAACAGACTTATGGTTCAGCTTCACTAAAAGTGATGACTGATCCGTCCCCGCCCCCACCTTGGAGAAGCATAATAAACCAGTTTTATTCACATTCAACTTAAGGTAATTATTGTGACACCATTCTGCCACATCACTTGCTGCTTGACTGCATTTGATGGACAACTCCAGTGGAGACTGACCAGTAAGCATTAAAGAAGTATCGTCGGCATATTGACACATTAGACCATTTCCTCCTTTCAGTTCCAAATCATTAGCATACAAGATGAAAAGCAATGGTCCCAGAATCGAACCCTGGGGCACTCCCTGCATGATGTTCGTCTCCTCTGAAAAGTATGACCGACCCTGCCTTAGCACAGATACCATTTGCGTTCTGTGTGTCAAGTAAGAGTGCAACAAATTGCCACAGATTCCCCTAAGACCATATGCATCACACTTACATATCAAACGTTCATGATTCAGTGTATCAAAGGCATGTCATGAAATGACTCCACTATAGCTGAAACAAGATCCAATATTCCCAAGACAGTACTCTTTTTTCTTCTAAATCCAAATTGTGTTTTACATAATAACAAACTAACCTAAACTAAAAGCAACTGATGAGAATGGCGGCAATTAATATCCTCAGGATAATGGCAAGATATATAATATTTTATGGAACAAACAAATAAGCATATCTGTGTATGTAAAAAATATAAAATGAGAGATGTGGGGCATTGAAAAAGTATAAGAAGAAACGGCTGGGATGCACAAGTATCTAGATACATAAGTTGGCATAAAGAGTACGGAACGGAAAATTTCATGGGACCAGACTACCAGGAAGATAACCCAAGATATGGTGGGGCACAACTAATATTACAAGAAGAGCATCAGCAAAAAAATTTACATTTAACAGGTTTCCTAAAGTAGTCAAAGGTGCTTACTTCTTAGTGGTGAATTGGCTGTTAATAGGGCTGAAAATTTCGTGTTTCTAATAAATCTTATTCAGAATTATTGCGGTCCAGAAATTAAATAGTGTTATTAAATCACTTCTTATCTATATCTACAGGAAGGAGGAGGACATGGTGTTAAAAATTGAATGTTGTATCTCAATAATTGTAACCATAATTGGGCGCTTTCCACAGATTTTAATTATAACTTTAAGCCATATATTTAAATCAGTTTTTTTGAAGGAAAGTTAAAGGTATATTTATATCAAAAGTCAAATTAAAACATTCAGATAATGGCTCTTCCCATTAAGTGCGCATTCTGTGTTATCACTGGCATAATTATCAGAAACATTACAGTGTGTAACCATTATACTTAATTAGCGAAAAATGCTTAAAAAGAAATCGGAGCAGTTCGGTGACATAGTTTTTAAATAAAGTGATTTGGTAGCTTTTGTTTAACCGGTTAAAGTCCGGTATATTTTGTTATTATTTTATTACAGTTTCACTGGGACTTTCGTCTTTAAAATAACTTTGAAAACCATCCAAATCTAAATACAAGAGCATATTTAAGTACGAAAGAATTGGTAATTAAATATTGATAAGCTGTGACAACCGTCTTAGGATAATAGTCTCAGAGTCTCAACATATTATTGGGTTGCAAGAGATACAAGTCAGGGAAGCAAGTAGACCCAATTAGAATGAAGTTTAAAAAGGACTTACATATAAAATCTTTAGTGTGCTGAATATTGACAGCTTGACGACCAAACGTGACTTCAAGGTACAAAAAATTGACTGTTGCTTAATGGCAATCTAGAAGATTTCGTTAGCCTTTATCTTATTATTATGGAACACCACACTTCGATTTAGGTCGCCTGAACTCGAAAATCATTAGGGCTACGATTACTTTAAAAGTTTCTAAAACAGCAAACACGAGGTTGTTTGCAAGGCCTAAAGTACTAGAACACATCTTTCATTAAAATATGTGATGTGTGATCTTTTAGGAAACCCCACTAAAAGAGACATTTCAAGGAAAAATAAAAAGTTGTTCGTCCGTTCAAGCAAAAAACCAGAGATTCTCTCAAGTTTTCGAATAGTTTTAATAAATAATTATTGTTTTTAATAAAATATTGATTTTGCTCTATAGTTATAACTTCATAAGGCAAATTAGTTGAAAATATTATAAAATATTTACTATAGCCTGATATATTTCCAGGTTTATTTAATGCAATAAAATGCGATATTTTTGATAGCATAACAAACTAAAAATAGGCTATTATCAGACAGATTACAAAATAGAACACTTATATTTCTAAGACTGTTTAGAAAATAGGTTTATTTATCAAATTTAAATATGAGACACAGTAAGTAATTTTCAAAAGATTTCTCAAACCCAAGTTGAAAAACTTGCCTACTATTACCCTACTATTATTTTTTGAACCAGTGACGACGGTAAAGAATCTTGCTTGGAGGGTAGGAGAGTGTGGAACAAAATGGAATAATGGAGCAAAGCGATATCTGAAGTTTCAAAATCCGCATTATTTCGCTGGCTTTGATTTATCCGCTTTAATCAATAACTAAGAACACTGCAATAAGGTCTTAGTGTTTCTTGAGTGCACAGTAACACATGTTTTTTATTTTTTAATGTATCTTTTGTGCATGCACCTGCAGAATGTTGAGGTAAGTTGTAATGACTTATTTGCTAGCTTAAGTATTTCTATTTCTATCATTATATCTTGGCTATTTATTTCTGTCCAGCAACTTTATGTTAGCAATTTTAACTTTGCTAACTGCATATTTTATCGATTATATCCAGAATAATTTTGGTGTTGCGGCAAAGTGAAATACATTTACCTTATATCATTCTACTTTATTCCATATTGTTGCAGGTGAGAAATACCAAGAGAAGAACCAAACGAAATTCCTGGCCGAAAGAATCAATGAAGGCAATTATATTATAAGATCAATGAAGGCAAATGATAAGAGGAAAAAAGCAAAAGGGAGCTGGAAAGATAACGTGTCGGGTGAGCATGTTTTACAATTAGAGAAAAAAAATTTTGGTATTTCAACATATGGAGTTTAGATCTCTTGCATGTCAGTATGCAGTGCAAAATGTGATTGTAAATAATTCAAACGACCACATCAAACTGTCAAATTTACGCGTAATTATAGAGAACACACTGATATTAACTTGCAGTGGATTCATCTTTTTAGTTAGTGACGCGCGACGTTGTTACAGCACTAAATCCACCTTCAAACAAATATGACGATGGTAACCGACCATCCAGAGCACAGCTGGGAGATTAACTTCTGCAGCCAAAATTCTTGGTAGTCATTCGTGAATTTATTTAATTATTCGTATGTTGTCAGTTTTATAAGTTGTGATTCTGCTGTGTTGACGTTTGAAAAAGGATCAAACACCCAGTCTGGTATGCTCATGGGGCAAAATGGAATTTTGATATTGCGCCAATAAAATAATTTTGTGTCTTTTCTTTCAGCAAATAAAACCTATCAAAAGCTCCAGAATATCAGAAAATAGGTGTAGATTAAACTAGTAGAATATTGAATTTTATTATTATTTTTTTAATTTTCAAATTACCCCACCGCCCCTACGCTCTTAGGTGATACATTTTAATAAAAAAGGTATATTACATGTATAATATATCCTTATACATGAATATAACAGCAATGCACATTTTATAAATTATTGATAAAATATTTTCTGTGTGTATACTATTAAATGAAAAAGAAATTAAAGCCAAAGTGTTGGTGCTAAAAAAGCGCCTTGTAAAATTTCTATAATAAACTACTTAACAAAGTTTAATATACGTATATTAAAATTATTCTAATACAGTAATGAGTAGATAGTGCAAAAGGTCACTTAGATTATTGATTCTAATATAAACATCATAATTTTATACACATAATATGTATAATGCCATCTAAAAAGTTTTCTTATTCCCTTTATTTCTTCTTCTTCTTATCACGCCTTCTACTTCCGCAGCTCGGCGATTCAGCAATTATAGTATTGGAAATAACAACGTGAAAAATTTCCGTAGACAAGCGGGCAAACCATCTTCTCAAATCCTTTAGCTATGAGTTCTGGCGCCGCGCCATCCCATCCCATTGATCTTTTCCCTGCACTTTGCGCTCTATTATGAGTCCAAGCAGCTCGTATCTTTCATCTCTCAGTACCTGGCCAAAATACTGTATTTTCCTTTCTTTGATGGTGTTTAGTAAATATTTCTGTTTCTACATGGGTTGGAGTACATCGTCGTTAGTAATCCTCTGTACCCATGACATTCACAGCCTCTGCATGTATATGTACATTTGTATTCTGTTTTCTGGCTGTGGACCTAGCGTCCAACTTTCACAACCATAAAACAGGACGGGGAAAACGTAACACCCAATCATTCGAACTCAACGCAGAAACAACCAAAGAGACAAGCAACTGAATGTTAATAAATCATCCGAGAGAAAGAAAGCTGTCATGCCTTCCGTGTCTGTCTCCAAGGAGAGTAAATGCAGACGGCGCACGAGACAGACGGTCTCATTTGCCTGCCAAATTCAAATTAGCCATCTATTTTTTTCTTCTTTTTTTTTCAAAATTAGGAGGTTCAATTAAATAAATACTAGCATATAACTCAAAATGCCATTTTTGGGTTATCTACCTTCACCAGGTGAGTGCACGAAACTAGCATCCTAAATATCGCTAGTCTCGATTTACGCCCGGTCCTACGTGAGCGATTTGCAGCGAACGCGAACGCGAAACAGTGGCGATGCCGTGCGACTATATTAACTTTTCGTACGGCATCGCCAGCGCTTCGCGTTCGCGTCGCCTGTAAATCGCTCACCTAGGACTTGGCGTAAGAGTAGCCTTACTTGCGATGTAGATAGAGTGTCCAATGGAAATGGGAACTGCATCCCTTCGAAGTTTATCGGATATTAGACCCAAATATGCGTCTTTTGCAAAATCCCTACTATATATTCCCTTGGTGAAAGGTGAACAGTGTTAATTATTCTAGAGGAATAAGTTGAGATTATTCTAAGAAGAAATGTAGACCTCTGATGTCGCCTAATCAATAAGTTATTAGTCATCTTACCTCTCTAGATGTCAAGGAAATGAGTGCATCTTGGAGACTTGATCCTCTCTAGTACCACAAACAAGGCAAGTAATAGCTCCTATATTGGCTTTCCGGAATAGGGCGAATAGCAACGGCTCTCGTAAAAAATATCACTAGCCCAGAACATTATTAAAATATATATTGCAGATTCACCCTTCAATACCATCCATTTCACTATTACCTTAATTTATGAAAAACAATCTAAACAGCGCAACCAAAAAAGCGGCCATTACAAAAATGCCAAACCTGGCCAACGCCAATGGCGAAACCGTTATCGGCGCGCGTCACTGTTCTGGTACAGCGTGAGCAAAAAAGGACATCAAAATTTAAATAAAAAAATAAAACTGTAGGCAACTTGGCAACCACGAGGAAAGCGATGACTACTCCACTCACAATTGATTTCTCTGATGAGTGATAAAGAGACAAGTATAGGAGATTAGATGAACCAAAAAGAGGTAGAGAACAACGAACACATTTTCAGGGCCAGTAATCCGTCTCTTGGGTTGTCTCTGCTCTAAACTCGAGAATGAGGTCCGATCTTGTAAAAAATATCTTCATATCCAAGAAGGTTTTCCTCGCCTGTTCACATTGACTATTGATATCTATATGTGAATTGGCCAATTGTTTGTCCTTTAAGACGTAGGTGTTCATTCATCGGTGTCTTTGAACAAATCAGTACTTTAGGTTTGTAGACATTAAGATATAAACCAATCATTTCATTATAGTGAATCACAAGTCCCCAATATGTTTTGGAGTCGTTGTTCATCATTTGCTATTATAACACGTCAGCGTATCTAATGTTGAACTCTATCCAACACCCCCTTAAATATAGCTTCTGAATATAGATTAAACAATAGTGGGCATAAGACATAACCCTGTTTAATCCTTTTTTCTACGAGCGTGCGCAAAGTAGTACTTTCCCGCACGCTATGCGGGAAAATGTGCGGGAAAGTAAAATTCTCTAAAATCACCAGAGACAAGAAAATGTTCATATATTTTTAGAAACTTTACACTTTTGGACTTTTTATGCAATATAAGAAACCGTTTTAAGTCATAATTATACTCTTTTCCTTAAAAGTTTCCGTAATTCGCGATATTGTAACTTAAACCAAAAAACCATACATTTTGAAATCCTCGGTATAGTAGTAAAAAATTATGTCAAGCAACAATACTTATAATTGTCAGATTGACATATTTTAAACAAATCTAGGTGTAAAACGAAGTATCCCAAAAAACATAACCCTCAGCGGCATTTAAAGATCTTTTACACAAATAGTGCACTATGTAAAAATCGACCTCTCCTATTGGTCGATCCATCTCGTATTACGATATGTCTGCGTGATGCAATCGATTTCTATCAAGAGCTCTAGTGGTGTAGAGGTTTAGATCGTTGGGTCTCACCTGGAAAACGCCCGTTCGAACCCGTTGTTTTTTTTTATTTTTTTCTAAAGGTTATGTTTCTAAACAGCTTTTTTTCTTGATTTTGGGTATGCCTTGGGTTAGATTGAGTTAGCACCTGGTTAGTTTCCTTTTCTTGAGCCCCCGTAGCGAGCGAAGCGAGCGGAGGGCCATGCGGATCGACCAATGGGAAAGGCCGATTTTTATATAGTGCACTATTTGTGTAAAGGATCTTATAATGCTCCTCAGCGTCGTTAGAAAGCCTTAAGAAAATGGATAGTTCTAATGACCCCAAGACTTACCTGAATGTATCCTGGCACGTGGAAGAAAAATGTGATTAATCGAATTATTTATGCAACATAAGAAAACCGTTTTAACTCTTAATCATTCCCTTTTCTCTCAAAGCTTCCGTAGTTCGCGATATTACAACTTAAACCAAAAGCCATATTTTTTTAAGTTATGTCAGGTCAACAATAATAGTCATGTAAAGCAACAGTAGGTATAATTGACAGATACTTTTTCTTTTATTTAAATACGGGTTATTATTATTCTGCGCTTGTTTGGGCCGCGCTCGTAGAAAAAATATTGTTCCTAACACTTGCGCAAAGTGACTTTTCCGCACTCGACTGATTGGCCGAACTCCGCTTGGCGTCGTTCGGTCAACATCAGTCGTGTGCGGAAAAGTATCACTTTGCGCACTTGTTAGGAAAATAACTATTTTCTTCAAACGTCAGTAAATCCGTCATTACTCGACTGTGTAGGCGGCAGTGAAGTTTCGTTTTTCCTCCGCCGGAGCTTCACTTTTCACTTTTCCGCCGGCGGAGGTAAAAGTGTTATCATAGCAACATAGATACAATACAAACAAACATCAAAATAAGCGTCAACAACTCAAGAGTTATTAAATTAAAATTTGTATTTATCACTCAATTTGTGACTGCATTTCTAAAAATCACTAATTTAGGAACAAATTGGTTATTATTTAATCGAACTTACTCAATAACTGCTTATCAATACGGAATTAAAATGCAATCGAATACGCAATTTTAAAAATATAATAGGTTTGTTCTAGCAGCGATTTCAAACAGTTCCAAACCGTACGGAGTTTGCGCATAGCCATATAAGCGACGCTAATATCGTTATGCGCAAACTCCGGACGGTTTGAAACCGTTTGAAATCGCTGCTAGAACAGACCTAATTATTGTTGACAGTGTCCACTGACAGCTTTATGTTACATTACTATAGCAACAACCTGAGCCTATTCACCGACACCGCACCGGTCTAAGCCGCCTTGCGAAC
>MU182356.1:43199-57984 GCA_016904865.1 Pissodes strobi | reverse complement strand
ATCGGTTAATATACAGGGTGTGAGAACAGGACAAGTTACCGTTTTTTAACATTTCTGTCCGTGTAAACAAGGATAAAATTCTTTTTTTTTATGTCAAAAGAAAGTATTCGGTAAGAGACGTATTTTTGTTCCTTTGCTCTTTTGCTTTAATTGTTATACAGGGCGTGAAAACAGGACAAGTTACCGTTTTTTGGCATTTACAAGTCGCAATTTTGAAGATAGTGACTTGAAATTTGGCATAGAGGTAGAGGTCCACAAACCCTCGAAGCCTATTGATTTTCGTTACGATCTGTTAATATACAGGGTGTGTAACAGGACAAGTTACCGTTTTTTGCCATTTACAGGTCGCAATATTGAAGATAGCGACTTGACATTTGGCATAGAGGTAGAGGTCCACAAGCCCTCGAAGCCTATTGATTTTGGTTACGATCGGTTAATATACAGGGTGTGAAAACAGGACAAGTTACCGTTTTTTGGCATTTACAGGTCGCAATTTTGAAGATAGCGACTTGACATTTGGCATAGAGGTAGAGGTCCACAAGCCCTCGAAGCCTATTGATTTTGGTTACGATCGTTTAATATACAGGGTGTGAAAACAGGACAAGTTACCGTTTTTTGGCATTTACAGGTCGCAATTTTGAAGATAGCGCCTTGAAATTTTGCATAGAGGTAGAGGTCCACAGACCCTCGAAGCCTGTTGATTTTGGTTACAATCGGTTAATATACAGGGTGTGAAAACAGGACAAGTTTCAGTTTTTTGGCCATTAGAGGTCGCAATTTTGAAGATAGCGACTTGAAATTTTGCATAGAGGTAGAGGTCCAAAAATCCTCGAAGTCTGTCGAGTTTGGTTACAATCGGTTAATATACAGGGTGTGAAAACAGGACAAGTTACCGTTTTTTGGCGTATACAGGTCGCAATTTTGAAGATAGCGACTTGAAATTTGGCATAGAGGTAAAGGTCCACACACCCTCGAAGCCTATTGATTTTGGTTACGATCTGTTAATATACAGGGTGTGAAAACAGGACAAGTTTTCGTTTTTTGGCCATTAGAGGTCGCAATTTTGAAGATAGCGACTTGAAATTTTACATAGAGGTAGAGGTCCAAAAATCCTCGAAGCATGTTGAGTTTGGTTACAATCGGTTAATATACAGGGTGTGAAAACAGGACAAGTTACTGTTTTTTGGCGTATACAGTTCGCAATTTTGAAGATAGCGACTTGAAATTTGGCATAGAGGTAGAGGTCCACAAACCCTCGAAGCCTATTGATTTTGGTTACGATCTGTTAATATACAGGGTGTAAAAACAGGACAAGTTACCATTTTTGGCAATTTTGTTCGTGTAAACAAGGACCAACTTTTCCTTTTTTTGGTGTCAATTTATAAGTAGAAGTGAAAGTATGTTAGCATTTTTTGTTGACAACATGGTTACCATAGCAACCAATTAATAATATGTAAATCACTAATGAAAGATATAGTATGGTACTTAGAATTGTTTATGAAGCCTAATTTGATACTAAAAAATTGGTTGCTATGGTAACCAAAAAAAGTAAAAAATCGTCATAATTCGTCAATCGTACGACTTAGAGATTTGATATTTGGTATTTAGGTAAAGATTAAAAAAAATTAACGATTGACGTTGACAAGTCGATTACCATGGCAACCAATTAGAAATTTATCACGGTAAAAATTATACTAGCGGTTGGTAACTTTAATTATAAGGGCTTTCTAATTATAGGCCACGGTACGGATAGGAGCGTGGCAATAATGTGTGACCGAAGGTCACACAAACGAGGCCCGAAGGGCCTCGCGCGTGCCGCAGGCACGAGTGGCCACGCCACTTGTTTATGTGCGTATTGTTCAATTTAAACGAAAATCAAAATAGGGTACGCACAAACCACAAACGTGAACCACTAAACTAAAACTAATTAAGCAATTACCGACACTAGGTCCAAAGAAAGTAAAAAAAAGTAAAAACTCGAATTATTAACTCAAAACGCCGCGCCGTCAAAACGAAAACACGTCAAAGACAAAAGCCAAGTTCGATCCTGACGGACGCCTGCTGAGACGGCAAGTGTTTTAGTGCGCATGACAAAACGATATCTTCTTTGTTTACGTTTTTCCATTTTGCGTCGATTTTGTCATGCGCAGAAACCTGTTTTTTCGTCCATAGGTTGCCACTTTTGAATAGTGCGACAGGCGGCTATTGCTTATCCACTCCTATACAAATCAATGGTGGATGCTAGTTGGCATTCTATACCAAGGATACAAAAATACAAAAGGATGTGCAGTTGTGCAGTGTGTATGTATTAAATTCATCTTTCTTGATTAATAATCCACTAGCAATTACCTGTAGAATGATATAAAATCGATATATTAAATTGACATCCAGTCCAGTAATTTCTGCTGATATTGTAAAATTTAGAAAGAATTTTCTAGCACAGTTACCATCGTTAGAAGCTCCAGCTCCCTGTTTAGGATGGTCTACAATAATTCCCAATCCTGATGTGAATTCTGCTTGAATTTTACTTTTTTGTCCTTTAACTATAATTTTATCCTCACCACGCGCCTGCCATTTCTCTAACGGTAACTAATTTTTTAAAAACATTCAAATGATCTTATCCAAATGTGGATGTTATGCCAAACTTGAGATTCATGGTTTTTATGGGCTTGTGTAGCAGTTTTTCTATATTGTTCATTTCAGTAAGCGATGCATGCATAAATAACATTTTTGTGACGAACAATCTGTGATTGAATTAATCATTTTGATATCAATCATGGTTTAACCATGCATGGTTATATGAAGCTGATGAATTATCTTAAGTAGTTTCGGTTGATTATCGAAAAATGTTGGAGTTAGAGCTGCAATTTCGGCTTCCATTTGTGCGTAGAAACTTTACAAACTGCATTTTGCAAGGTCGGCAGTATAGCGTAGACGAAGGTGTTGGATTTACTCCAGATCACCACTCTATCATTTTTTCTATTTGTAGTGGATAATTCTAAAAGGACCAAGCACGTTAACAATAGGTTGGAATTTGAAAAATTGCCATGAGAAGCATATTCCTTTTGGCCGGAACTACCATCCATACCCCATTTCCATACTAAAACCAGTTCTTGAGAATTAATTTTTAGATTTTCTAATTCCAAAGCTGAAAGCAATCTACATGTTGTTTGGTCCTGCAGTTCCACACAAACTGAATTTTCCGAGGCAGTATTTTTTTGGCTTCTCGAACTTTATTGTAGGAGGGGTATAAATCTGCATTGTTTTCTTTAGCGGTATTTCGAAGTTGATGATATTGATTTTTGGAAAGTCTAGCATCTACAATTAATGCTAGTGCCCTGTCGTTGGTCAACTGACGTACAATTTTAGGGTAATTTTGTTTTACGAGAACATCCGATAAATGTGACAATCGTATAGCTGTAGTTGATTTACCTTCTGCTCTCAAATTCATTTGTGCCGCAAAAAGCTTGTCTCGTCTGTATCACGGTCGTCACGTAATGTTTCAGTCCTTTTGTATTTCACCGTATAACTTAACTTACTAAAATCACCCTTAAACCTGCCAACTGTTTTTTTCTCAACACAGAGGAAAGTCGCGGAATTGTTTAACTAATTTTTATATTTTCCCAAAAAAGCTCTTTTGGATCGTTTAACTGCTAACCACTTTTTTCGGAATTGACTCCACAAATTTTTTGATAAGCATTCTATTTTGGATTTGTTTCCTTCCATACACTTTTGACATATTGCAGACAAAATAGTTTTTTAATGGTTAATCGATCCATTCCTGCGTCGAAAATTGCTTTGATTTTTATCTCGTGAACTTTGGTAACTAAAAAGGATAATGGTCTTGTTTAGTGGCAAGTAGGTCTAATTATTATTATGAGTTTATCTTATGCAGATTACATTAAAATTTGGCATGTGCCCTAACACGGCGCGTATCGGCAAAAACATTTAATTGCAAAAAGAGATAAATGGTTCAAGGGAATTAAATTTATGCACCCCAAACTAGACCTCTGCTAATCTCTTAAGATATCGCTATCAAAAAGTGGATAAATTGTTTTGTTGTGAAAAGTCACACCCGTTTTATTTATTAATGCTCTTGAAAATTATTTTGCCCATAAAAACATTCTCGAGTATTTTGAAAGCTATAAAAACTCTTATTTATTAACGTTTATCTGAAGCCTGACAGGTCATTTTGACCGTATTCGAATTTCAGGCTGTTTCTGCTTAGTTGCGTTTGCTAATCTCTATAATGTGTTGATGTGTTAATGGCTGTTTATGGATTCAAAAGAAGTGCGTGGGAAGAGAAAAAGTACAAAAATATTAAGTTAGTCAGAAGTTAGTAGAAGTCAAGTAAGGTCTACGGGCTTTCGAGCCTGTAGTTGCTCTGCCTTTTTTTTAATAACGCGATAATAACAAACTGGCCTTTGAGCCATGTGTTGCTCTGCTCTTATATTACGCTCTAAAGTCGCATCTCTGAAGCTCTAAATTACTTTGTTGAAGTTTTCTCTGCCCTTTTTGTATTGCTCTGTTTTTACTTAACTGTTATGGCGAAAGTTGGAAGTGAAGCCCTAAATTACTCAGTTGAAGATCTCTCTGCCCTTTTAAAATTGCTCTGTTTTTACTTAAATGTTATCGTGAAAGTTGGAAGAAGTTTTGGAAGTCAAAGTGTATTTTAACCACTTACAAGCAGTTCTCTAGATGGTTGTTTATTATAGTTAGTAAGAAGTGAGAAGAGAAACGCGTAGTGATCAGACTGATTAGTGATTAATTTAGGGTTGTTGTTAATTTAGTCTTAAACGCATTGGTGTGGATATTTGACACTAAGTATGTCGGACGAAGAGTAGGTTTAAGTACAAACATTTGCCTAGATCATACCAGTATTTAATTTTCTTTTGTACATAGACATTTAACCAGAACCAGTTACGCGGTTCTACGACATAACCCAAGTGTTATGTCCCCCTTTGTGATGGAGTGAGAAGCAGCATCCACTCCCCATCATGTTCAATATAAAGAATATCCAAATCCCATCAGCTAAAATTTAATTATAATTTTCAAACTTAAATCTAACTAAATAAAAGACTTATGTTTAAAAGGTCTAAACTTACCTTCAAGTATCTCAGCCATGTTTAATGTCAAATACAAAATTGAAACTTAAATTTTTTGTAGTTAAACTTTTACAAACTTTCTGTACATTTTTACAAGTACACATAAATACTTAGTGTGTTTGACGTTTGCTACATTACTACGCGTAACCATGGAAGCTAACAAAACAAATGTTGATTTTAGATCCTTCAAAGCCTGCTTGATCAGAATGAAGTAACAAAAATGTAAAGTTTGGGAAAAAAATTGGGAACTTATTCGATATTTTGAGGTAAATCTGGCCCACTGTGTGGCCTACATAAAATGTCAAAATTTCATTAAATTAAAAGCTAAACTGAGTTTGGAATACTAAATTTAAACCTACGCATTTAAAAACTTTTTGGAGTCCTCTAGTATACTGAGGATTATATATATAGTATCGAGACGTATTTTGTCTTTTCTTGAGCTTAATTAGGAAGGAAAAAATTAGGAATCGATTGCGCGCGCGTCTATTCAGGTTATATACAAAACGCGTTGGTCCTTCAATCGCTTCTCTAACTCGGGGACAAAACAAATAGCACCTAACTAGAACTGACCCAAAATTAAGTCCCCGCTGCAGTTGTTTGCACATTAGTAGCTCAAATAATATTTAAATCGTTGGGAACCCCTTAAGATACAGGGCCGTATCTTAAGGGGCACTTTAGGCCTTTTTTTTCTATGACAAATTAGGGTTAATTTGATCTCCCCTGAAATTAGGAGGTATCTACTGGACACCATGCATGTATATCTGCTTGCAAAAAATATAAGTGAAATATGGCAAAATAAAAAAAGGCGTGGTGAGCAAGTTTAACGATTTTGCCGTGGCGCTTAACGTGTGTCAATCTAATTATTGTTTTGAACTGAAAAAAGCTTCATGATTGCCCGTCGATCGCTAGTTGAAATATATTAAGGGTTATTACAAAGAATTGACTGTATAGTCTCTTAATAAAGCATATAACACCAAAATTATATTATTTTATTAATCAAAGTTGAAAAAGCCCTATTGTCTAAAATGTCAATATCTTACTGACAAAGCAGTTATGAAATTGACAATTAATTTAAATTTAAATCTACTAATTAATTCTAGGTAGTCTTAGAAATGAAAAATCTAGGATAATTTAGGCCAATTTCGACTTTACTAGAAAAATCCGTGGGCAGGCTATCAGTGGCGAAGCCAGAGTTAGTCTTTGGAGTGGGTCAGTTGCTGCTCCTGGGTTTATAAAGTGGGAGAGCGCAGGGAAAGAAGGGTTCGCGGCAACACCAAAAAGCTCGCCGCCGAAGACTAGTCGGTATTTCGGGGATGTCACGCTCAATTTTTACCCAAAAGTCGTTATAATCGTTAAAAAACAAGGATTCGTCGTCCTCTTGAATGGCAATTGCTGCGCCCTTAAAAAATTAATAAGTAGGTACTTATCGATTGCAGAAGAACCATTATAACAGTTCATTGTAACCACAAATCAATAAAGTTGGAAAAAAGTTCATGAAAAGCTCCCGAAAACGTTTTTAAAAATATCAAAGTTTGATAAAAAAAAGGGTTATTGTACATATTTTTGTCGGTGGCTCGACCTTGCCATTTCCTAGTGTTTAAAGTAAAATTCATTTCGCCTGTTTTTTCCCAAAATTTTTTCAATAACTTTTCCATTAAAATCTGAAATTCGTTTGAATCTCGATATTTAATATGGCTAAAACACTTAGTCTATCATTCCCCATTGAATTTCTCAAATATGTTTTAATCGACTTGAAAGTTGAAAAGCACCTTTCGGCTTCGCCGTGGCCACCGGTATAGTCACTTAGTATTGTAAAGAACCTTTAATTTCTTAATTTAGGCATCAGGGATCAGGTGATTTCAGTTAATGTGAAAACGTCGGCGCCTGCAGCACACACCTTATTTACAGGGGTTAATCCATATGTTATTTCATTATTATTATTCTGGATAATTGAGCTATTAAACTCAAACTAAATGACGTGTATTGTTTTCTTTTTTAAAGGGTTGATATTCATTATCCATGGCGGATATATCCTACACGCCCCCCTAGTGGGGCTACAACAACCATGCATGAGAAATGCAATATTAGAAAGTTGATATAAAATCCAACGCACAGTTCTTAATTAATTAAAACTTTTGTGACAAAAATATATCAACCTAATAAAATGATTTAGAAATGAGAAATTTCTTCACCCATTCCTAAAAATTTTGTACTCGCTAATTTGACGACCGTTCATTGCCAGGCGATTAATAATGTGTTCAGTATTGTAAACCAGAGAATTTTTAGCTAAGGAGGATGAAGGTATTGATAGGTAGGAACCCTTTGGTAATTTTAAAGTTTAAAATTAAAAAGTTGGGGTTTAAATAATAAGTCCTTAAATTCGATACCAAAGGTTGCTGAATGGTAGAATACCGTACCGTATTCATTATTCGGACGGAATTCCGTTAAAATGTCTATAACCAACGCAAATTACGGTTAAATGTAATAAATTTTAGTAAACGAATTTAACAGTTCTGCTTGGCAGCACTCGCGGTTAAGGTTAATACAGCAATAAAAATGGAAATTAATGAAAAATCGATTTAAGAAAAAATGTGTTAGTATAGCACATTTCCATTTTATGATTAGTATGATTTGTGTTATTTGATAACCGACTTTTACCAATCAACACCTATACACAAACAAAGGGATTGCGTCTTACAAGGATGCTGGAAGTTAGCATAGATAGATATCAGTAAATGAAGCCTCAATAATATATAACACTCCACAACATCGATGTCGTTGTCGAGAAATTTGTTTTAATGGCTGTATTTGGTTGATAAAGTTACCAAGATATGGACACACCCAGACTAAAAATGCCAAAAAGTAAAGTGCTGTAAGTACTACAAATCCGACAGACCAAACTTTTTAGAAAAAGTAATGGACTAAATTAATGAGTATGTTTTGTGCTGGGGTAGGTTGAATTATTAGCTGTTACTGAATTCAATTAGTTTCTTATTTCTAGGTGGGTATAAAGATCGATAATTGTTTATTAATCGGTCGTCCGCGTTTTAACTTTCTCTAAAATAGCCTTTCGATATTATTGAAAATAATGATTCTAAAAGAATCTAGTGGCCGTGATCAAAAATATTCAAGATTTTGTATTATAAATATTAAATGTCAAAGTAATAAAATGTAAGTAAATAGTTACGTTTGGGGCCCTTTTAAGTTAAGAATACTTTTTTAATGTTTTTTGTAAAATTGCTATTTCAGCATGCTGCAGATAATGAATCCAAAAGAAATCAATATAATTTATATCCTCCATCGCAAATTATATTATAAAATAATAATACAGCTTTATTTATTTTATTTTGATTTTTTGTGGTAGACTAAGCGCGCTAGCAACTTGTCGTCAAATATTGGATAGCAAACTAGGGTCCTGGTGTAACAACCTGACTTGAGTATTTTAGCTCTACTAATTTGACGTCAAATGCTTTTTTCGGAAAATTAAACATTTCTAATCTTTGTCACTAGATTTCTTTTAGATGAATCATTTCTAATAATCCATGTCAACAAATCACAAAAAGTAAAACATAGGACGATAGGACAATAAAATGTTACCGTCAATTGGGGTGAATTGATACATTTTTGAAATTCAATTGGTTGTATTTTTGGAATGGATAGACCTAGGAAGTTCATATACCCCTCAAAAGTTTAGTCTCGATCTCTAGTTTATATAGTCAAAGTACCATAACGTCATGAATTTTAGTTACTGTGAGACAAAAAAAAGTTTGTGTATCAAATCAGCCCGACCTATGTGTTTATTTCTTTATCAATATCATCAACTCAGAGTGAACTAAGAGTGACTCAACGAGCCATGGAAAGGATTATGCTAGGTATATGATTGAGAGACAAAATTCCTAACACCGAAATACGCCGAAGAACCAAAATAACTGATATCATGGAGAAAATAGCAAGGCTAAGATGGCAATGGGTGGCACACGTAGCGAGACAGAATACGGAGAAGTGGTCATACAGAGTAACTTTTTGGAGACCTCGAGGAACAAGGAGGAGCGTAGGAAGGCCAAAGAAGAGATGGATAGACGATGCAGTGACTGCAGCCGGAAAGAAATGGATGAGAACAGCCAAAAATAGAAAATCATGGAAAGAACTGAGATACCTATGTCCAACATTGGAGGAATGAAGGCTGAAGAAGAAGAAGAAGAAATATCATTTATCAAGCTTTAATGGTTGACTTGGTGCACAAAAATATTTAAAAAAAAACACGTGTGCACTATGTGCGCATATCTAAAGTGAAACTTCTTAAACCTCATATTTTTCGTTCCGCCAGCTCGTGTGTCGCGGCCAGCGGTATGTCGCGGCCAGCGCTGCCATAATCAACTTCGAATTTACTCCAAGTCTGGGAGTTTCCAAATTCTGAAAATATCTTCCAATAAATTACTCTTATCACTCTTATCAGCATTTTCAATTGAATCGTCGTTTTCATTGAGGGATTCATTGAGTTCGAAATCGTTGGTTCAGGAGCGGAATCTGAATCGGAATCTATATTGGCAAGGCTTTTTCCTGTTTGCACTCTTAAATTTTTCTTTTCTGTGGATTTTTCATAGGTTCGTCATTGCTATATCTTAACTGTCTTTAAATGTCAATCAAAGAGTTTCCTATATTGTTTTGATTACTTTCAGCCTCTTTAATTGTAGGGTTTTTCGGAAAACGATCACAAAGCTTTCATCCTGTCGATAGGAATTATTCCACACTTTTTAAATCCAGCTTTAATTATTTCGGTAGTGTTTGTTTTCATTTTTCTTAACAGTTTTTTAAGCATAAATGGAAATCTATCTTTTGGCATTGTGCCTCTATTACCTTTCAGTTCCCAATCCATCAATGGCGCGATATCCATTGTCTTTTGAATGGCCTAAAATAGGAAACATCTAGGGGCTGTGCTACGTGAGTTAAATTTTTGTTTCAAAAAAATAAACCGAATATCATTATCTTTACAATGCAATGACATGAGCAGAAAGGTGTGACGATAAATTATCCCCAATTAAGGTTCGTGGTGGGTCTTGTCTCTTCAGATAGGGCAAAGCTATCGTAGAAAACCATTCATCAAAAGTTATTTGATTTATCCAACCTGATTTGGTATTGCCATATCGCGTTTCTTTTGGGCCTCCAGTCGTCCATGTGTCCCATAAATGAATAGAACGATATGCCACGAATGGCGGTAAAAGAGTACCATTTTCAGCACACGCCATTATTATTGATGTAGAATCTTTAGAAGAATCTAAAACTGGATGCTTACATCCCTTTTTAACGACGACGCGCTTTCTCCCAGGGTCATCAGCCAAATTGGTCTCATCGCAGTTAATTATTTACCATGGTTTTATATTTAACACTGAAATCTCTAAATTATCGAAATATTAATTGACAATTTATGAAGAATCTGCTGCGCGACAGCGTTTGATGTTTTCGGCCATTCTGACTATTAATCTTTGGTCACTTCGGCTGAAAGCAACCGTGCATCTGTCTGTCTAGGTAATTTTTTACAATTTGTCTGAATTCGTAAGATGTCATACTTCTTTTAATTTTTCCATTTTAAGCAGCCATGTATTTTTATTTTGTCAACACTGTACTGTGCTTCTAACATGTTCCAACGCCTTATTCAAGTTTTCTATTGAATACAATGCATATCTGCATATCCCAAGCACATTTTAGTATTTTCTTGGCATTTTACATGCGTATCAAGTCACCCCATCCTGGAACAAAATATGTTATGTTTTCCAAATTAACAATTTTTGTCTTTTACTTTGAAACTTTGTAATATATTATTATTATATTATATCAGCTAACTTACCATCAAATTTCATAAAAATCGAACATATAGATACACACAAAGTTTACGCACCACCAGAATCACCACGATGTTTTGTTTTGATTTAAACCGGTACTGAGGCACGTGTTTTAGTTTTGTGGCACCAAAAAGAGTACTCCCTCGCGACAATCAAGGACAAATGAACTGTCTACGAGGGTGGGTCTAAATTTTAGACATATCAAATCAACAAAGAAATGCACCAAAACGTATCAAGACCACCGGCGTATCAAGTCACCCCAATTGGCGGTACCCAAAGATCATTCAAAAGATTCTCATAACTAACCTGTGACAAAATTAGATGTGTTTATGAGAGAAAAACCTCAACGACTAATCTGACAATATAATTTACAAAAAATAATAGTTTATTTTAGACAGTTTATTGACTTAGTAGGTTGTACATCTTTTAAATAATTGGGTTTTCAAGCACTAAACAATGTAATGTTAGCAAATAAAACAATATAAGAACTAAGTTATTGGCGAAATTTTGGCAGGTCACATGACTTTCCAAATACATTGGAAACTCCCCGGCAGATGCAAACATAAAGCCCCCAAACTGGCAAAAAAGAAGTAAGTGACATTGCTCAAATTACTAGCCAATTTTCCAGCCTACCTAATATTGTGTCTGAGATGATTTCCCTACTGAATATGAGCGAATTGTTCTTCCCATTGGTCAAGTCCTGCGATGGAGACATAGTTCAGATAATATAGGGCATAAATCAAACATTGCCTAACTCTTCCAGCATGCATATCCTCTATACCAGCATGTTTCCTTCTAATGTTTTTTGGAAAACATCAGGAGCACAGAAGCAGGGTACTAAAGAATCCACGTGGTTAACTCCCAAGCGTGGGCGGGCCTTGCTAGGGATACGTTTAATGTATAGATTTACCTGCTTTAAGAATACCTTAACATAATTATTATTCTACTTCCGTTATGTTTGTGTTTATATTGATATAGATAAAAAAAAAAGATAAAACCAAAGAAACGTGTAATGGGCTTTTCATAGTGTTTATCACATGTTGTCACCATCTCTCACCCGTGAAAACAAGTTTCCAGTTAGGTATGTTGCCGGTAGTTCATACAGGAAAATTCTTGAAGGGATCATCAGAACCCAAGTAAGTTTTGTGCATATACTTTTGCAAATAAGTCATATTTCTCGTAAAATTAGGTATCTATGTATATTAATTTTAGCAAAATGTATGTAGTCATAATGCAGAAGTCAAGAATTAAATCAACTGATGTGTTCAAATGGTTTATCATTAATTGAATTATTTTATAATGGTATAATAATACTATAAATTAGCTGGATTAAGTATTAGGTTTGACACATTGATCAACAATATTTGAGGAAAATAATGTAAATTGTGCCGGAACATCAATGTCTTAGCGTCAACTTATTCTAAAAATATTGCTGTACAACAAACCTGCACTAATCTTCCAATTGTGATCAGGTAGCATTGATTTATTTTATTAATAATAACCTTTTCAATTAATTTCATGGCTGAAAGTATAGATTTAAAATACATTATGAAATCTAATTAAATAATGGTTATGTAAAATATGTATCACTGGCCGCGAATCGTCCGGAACGCAGGTTTTTCGATGAATTATGTCGAAATATATGATGACGTCATTATTTAATCAATATCTCCAAATTTTTTGTGCGTAAACACACCGGAAGATATTTCGACTCTAAAACGAAAATAATAACAAAATATATTAATAATGGTATTTATAGGGTGATTGACGGTGGATGGCCTATTAGAGTTTTAGGGAGAACTGATTAATGTATCACTTTGAAAATTTAGTAGTTTATATAAATCGACAATTATTGGATATGCTCTCTTTTAAAAATATTTTCATCCAAGTTTATTAGTCTTGCCTCGTTCAATCCGTGCTAATATAGTGTTTGGTCCATATTGTGCTTGAAACCCACACATTTACCCAAACTGAATCTGATGATCAAGTAAATTCATCTAGATTTTTTTAAATTACCTTTCAAAATAGGTGGCAAAGTATAAGTATAAATATTTAACGATGTTGGATGATCATCAAAACTTAGAATGCTTCAGGTTTTTCGATGAATATCAAAGCAGCAGAACAGCCCAGAGAACAGCTGTTAGACATAAACAGAGCAGCTATTAGAACTGTCGCCGGACTGCTCACTGGACACTGCCCGGTAAAATACCACCTAAAGGCAATACGCAAAGCAGAAGACGACCAATACAGATTTTGCAATAATTCAACTGAAACCGCAGAACATCTACTCTTCCAATGTCCAACCCAACTCTGCAAATGGCTCAAGTACCTTGAAGTAGTACAGCTATCACCTCAAGAAGTGAGTCAATTACCCCCTAAGAAAATAGCTTCGTTTGGAAGAAGCCTACGTCTCTTGGACACAAATTACGTTGTAGGGTCATGCACAAAATATCTGGAAAGGTAGCCTTGCCAGGCGGCTGAAACTAGCCGAAACGACTCCCTAGCAATCTACAATATAAGTCTTCTGTACTATATTGATATCTTAATATATAGTAATTTGTTATATTTGCTATTCTTTTTTCGGATGTTCTTCGGAGTATTTTTTTTTCGCGTACTCGTGGACTTAACAAACCTAGTATATTTTGTTTTTGCCTCAGTACTTTTTATTTTCTAATGTAGGTATATCATTAATTTATAGTTTTTTTTTCTTAGATTCTTTTGTATATGTTCGTAGCGATTTGAGATTAGCGGTGAGTTCAAATTACAAGGTTGCCCAGTCTTATATTGCAGTGAAATTTCTTCAGGCTTGCTGTACCTGAAGAACAAGCTGGTGAATGCCTTACGAAAATTTTATGAAATGCATGTTACGGCGAGGTAAACGTTATAAAATATGTGACGCGAATATTACGGCAAGGCGATCAAAAGTAGAGTGGGCCGTCCACAATTCAAATCAAGCATGAGATATTTTTTTTTCTTCGTCCCTTCTATGTCATCCTCGCCTAACTTGCTAATCTTTCTCTGACAAGAATCAATTGTTGAACGGGCCGTAGTTTAATATATGGTATACTCTACCATCGCATAAAATTTAAATATTATGTTAATTTTTAACAGGAAAAAGTGGTCAAATATGGGGAGAAGGGTTATGCATCGTATACTCGTATATTTAATTTACTGGGTACGCTTGTCGACTATTCTCCGTTTCTGTATTGTGTGGATGAAGTTTCACTTCTGGTGTGTGGTCCATAAGCACACTCATTTTTTTTGTCCATATATTAAGCGTGAAGTTTGGCACAGGTCAGGCGAATTATGTATGTGATTATCATCAGATCCTTGAACTTGACTCCATCGAGATCCTCACGCATTTCAAAAAAGTGCATAAATGCTTGATTCTAGTGAGTGATGTTTTATTAATTGTTTTAAATTTGTCGTGGTACAAAGATTGTGTTGGTGTCAAACTGCAAAAATGGAGTCACTGGTCAATCCAACGCTCATTTACATGCTTAGCATAATGCCCATACGCTTCTTTTTGTATTCATTGTCTAAAATTATGTAGTAAGTATATGATGTTATTAAGGAGATAATCAAGTGAAAGTATATAATAACTTCTTTATTTTTCAAGATATTATATTGGATCAATTCGTTTACTAATAAAATATCTGTTAACGCCAATAAGGTGTAATATGTGGTAATCTACTTCTATATTTAATGTCTTATGATATTTTATTTATTAAGCGCATTGTTATAAATCTAGATAAAGATTTAATCTATATCGATGCCGTTTGTTTTCCTTTTGTTCGGTGCCCAATAAAGTTGTTATCAATTGGTAAATTTGTATTAAAG
>MU182356.1:3662-28199 GCA_016904865.1 Pissodes strobi | reverse complement strand
TAAGACTGGCCAAAGACGCATGTAGCATAAATACGCTGTGATAAAATACAGGGAATAAAATAAAATTATCGGTATGGATCAGTTCTTCTCTTATTTTAAACCTGGTAGTCAAGAGAAATAGGTATATCAAGTTTACATTACTCACTCAAAGCAATGTAATAAATTACTTATCACGCTTTTTATACAAAATATGTTTTCCTTTATTTTCATCTATGTAGAGTCATTTAAAAATCTACACTGCAGACTTTTTTTTATTAATTATTAAGAAGTAATAACCTACTTCTCTTTTATGCAACTAGAAAAAAAAATGATTATCCATTTCATTGTCCACTAATAATTGATTGAAGAGACCTTTCCGTATCTTCGATTATTTTTGCTTAGCGTAGAATTTAAATTAGGCGAATTAACAAATTTGTTACACTTCTTCTGGAAAATTTAGGGGAATTAACGGATTTGTTACATTTCTGCTGGAAAATTGTGCACTTTTATATTCTATTTTTAAGATAAAATTAGATATAAACACCTCGACGAATTTATGTAATAGGAATAGATAAATAAGCCATATTACTATTAAACAAACGAGAGATATTGGATTTTGATCTGTGTGCTGTTTCCCTAAAACTTGGCGCAATGAACAGGAATAACTTTTATGATCTCTTTCACCCAGAGCTTCGATCCTAGTTTGGGTTAGTTTGGGTTAGTTTGAAACGAAATCTCCTCAAATTTCACTGAACCAATCTCTCCCACTAAACAGATTAGTTGTACACAGAAAATGTGTTTCGATAAAATAAAATATGTATATACATTTTAACATACCATCTCAACTTTGGCAGTGACCAATTTAACGGAAGAGCCCATTTCGTTATGGTCCGCGTTTGAGTGAATTTCGGATCCTCCCGAGTGGGAAGTCTTCATTGATCTGGTGCTCATGGTGGGGTAGTCGTACTCGTTGTCCTTTGAGTCGTTTTCGTTTGGATGTCTGAAATATTTAAAAAGTGTCCAATTAGTCATTCGCATTTCAACATAGATAGATAAATGTATGTCACATTTGAGATATTAGTTTGAAGTTAGACCCTGTTGACTTGAGAATCTCTTTTCAGAATCAAATAAAACTTAACTAAATGCAATGATAAAAGACATACTTGAAATCAACATTTTATTTTTTGTTTGCAAAATAAAAGGATAAGGCCCACTTTTTCATTTAAACAGTTGTCTTCACAATGACATTTATTTGTAAGTCAGTGGCATAGCTAGAGATCACTGCGTAAGAAACTTATGTCCTTTGACTGGGCATTGAAGAATTAAATTAATCGAGAACTGAAAGAAACTGGAAAAATCTATAAAAGTAGTGGGCCAAAGAACTCCTATAAATATATCAATAACTCTCCAACAAAAGTACAGAGTTTCGTTGATACTACGAGGTGGTGTGTGGTGGAGATTTCCTCAGATCCACATAGAGTTGCTGAACTGTTCGCCCAGCAGTTCACTCCAAGCAAAGTCGACAAAACCCTGTAACACCTAATACCGTACAGTACGGCCCCGGTCCTGATGGGACTTCCAGTATCAAGCTGAATAACTGCAGTGAAAAATGGAGTGTACTGCTCACAAAATTTATAAATGACTCTATGGAGAATGACCGCATACCCCAACACCTGGAGAGAAGCAACGTTATAATGTACACAAGAAAGAAAACATCAAACTACCGAAGTCTGACATATGTTTTCGGCACGCAGAGAGAGTCATCATCTGGAAGATTACGGCGTTTCTGTTGATTTATCGTCAGGAGTGACTGAGTACTAAACACGGATTTCGACTCAAAAGGTCAGTGGCATTTAACCTTCTACAAAATCTCAACACCTGGACTAGAGCCATTGACTGTGGTTATCCCATGGATGTCATATTTTTGGACATCGAGGAGACATTTGACATCGTCCCAATCACTCGTCTTCTGTTCTTACTGGAACATTAAGAGGTGAGAAGTAGTCTTCTGAAGTGGATAGAGGAATAGCTCACTAACAGAGAGAACCAAGTTCGAATAAACGGCAAACTCTCGGTTATGAGACAGGTAGGGAGTGGTGAGCCCCAGGGCTTCATCTTAGACCCTTTTCTATTCCTCATCTGTATCTCTGACCTTGCCTAGGGCATGCCGCGTGTAACCAGTCGTTTCGCTGATGACATCAAGCTCGTTGTTGATGCACGTTGCACCATGGAGACCTAACAAACGCCCTCGTCAAATTTGAGGAATGGACTGGTCATTGGTTGTTGCGTCTGAACACTGATAAGTGCTCAGTGCTTCATCTCGGCAGTAGTAATCCTGAGCTGAGATACTTCTTCAACGACAGGTAGCTTGCTACCACGGTTCAGCAACGCGATATGGGAGTAGTAATCTGAAAGGACTTTAAATGAGAGGATCAAATCACCAAAGTTGTGAAATTAGCAAACTTTCTCATAAATCGAGTTCAAAATACAGTCTACCACATTAGGGAGCAAATGTTTCTTTTTTATGTTGGGCACGCACATAAAAGAACAATCCTATACTATTCAATGAGTGGTGCGTGTGCGAAGATGACGGTGGTCGTTGGATTTGAAGCGCTGTATAGGTTGTAGTTTTCGGGAAAGACGTTACTTGAAGGTCCATTCCTCCAGATAAAGAAGTCGCAACTGAATCGTATGTTGATGAGCAGCTTGTGTTTAACGGATATTTCTATTTGACGCAACTCTGGGCGGAATGATAAGTGCCAGCTCGTTCGAACACCTTCCGTAGTAGCATCGATAGTAAAGAGATAGGTCCGCCACATTACCTCGATGTTCAAGGCTATCAAGGACTTTAGTCAACTCTGGGTCTTCCACAAGATCGACTGCTTCCCTCTGTATGGAGTCCAATCTCTTAAGCAAGTGTTCGGATGTCGAGCTTCACACATGGAAACAGTATTACAGAGATGGTCGGTCGATCTTATATAGGGCTTATAGAGCAGTAGGAGCTGATGAGGTGTATACAACTTTTTTGCTCTATAAAGTGCTCCTAGGTTTTGTGCTGCTGCCTTGGCGATTTTGTTGAAGTGACTAATGCAAGACATGTTATTTTCTACGTTGACGCCCAGCAAGCTTATGGATGCGGCCAAAGTCAGTGTTTGTCGTATCATTGATAAATCAGGTCTTGCGATGCATGCTTTTTTTTGACAAGCCAGCTGCTTGAGTCTTTTCTGCGTTAATCTGGACATTATTTTCCTCGCCCCATTCCACGATGGCGTTCATATCCTCATTGATGGCAGCAATCTGATTTTCTGGCTCACGTTAGAAACGAGCACTGGTCATTGGAGTCCGCGCCATAGATAAGAATCCTGTCGTCTGCAAAGCTGTAAATAGAATTATTTGTCGTGTCTAAGAGATCGTTGATATAGAGCAGGAATAGTGTGGGAGATGATATACATCCTTGAGAAATTTCAGCATTGATGTTAAGTTCCTCCGAAAAATGTCTATTAATACCAACTCGGATGCTTCAATCCCGTAAGAAATTGGAAAGCCATGGAATATACAAAATTTACATACGACCAATCTTTGAATACACAAATGTTGTATATTTTTCATCAAGCATGCAGATCTACTTGAGTGTGCATCGTCGTGAAACCAGACTTCTCAACGGCCTTCGACATCTGCCTTATATGGAGCGTCTCCGAAAACCCGACCCCATTTAGTGACCGAAGGAAGAGAAGTAGTGACCTAATTAAGATTAAGATTCTACAGAATCACTACTTAGTGCCCTTAGATCTCGTCCACACAAGCAGCAACACCAATCTGATGAGACATTCACGCAGAGAAGAAAAGTCTTACTAACCGTGACTGGAATAACCAAGGATTTATTCCTTATTAAATCCTTGGGAATAACCTTCCGAAAGGGGGTGGTTGATTCAGTGTCAGTGAACTGTTTTAAGAACAAACAAGACAACCTTTGATCGAAAGAACTACACTGCATGTTGATCTGTCGTCCTATAATCAGTGCATCTCATCGGCCATCCCGCCTATTTATGAACTAATTAATAATAACTAATAGTAATTCTAATAATATTTTATATGATGAATTTTGTATTTTTGTCTCTTCTTTTTTGTCGATAATAAAATGAAATTCGAATATTTCAAAATAATGCATATCTAGTATAATACGGATAATAATTAAACAATTTGCCTGAAATATTTATAATTAATATTTAGTGTTTTTATTTCGCCTAGACAGTGAGATCTGTGCTCCATTCGGCTATCAAATCTTCAGCACGTTTTTCACCTCTCCTTTAGAAAAAGGAACTGAATCAAATGCATTTTCTGTTGGTTGCTAGTTGCTAGTCTTTCTTCTGTAGATTTCTAAATATCAAGATATTTTAGTTTATAATTTTGAAAATGAAAAGTTAATTCACATCTAATAATGGATTTTTGTGCCCAAACTGCGAACGATGTTTACCAAAAACTATTAGCAAAGTTTACATATACTTTGCTATTAGCTTAACGTTAGCCACAGGTAATTCAAAGGCTTCAACTCGATTGCCGTAATTCAAAGGTTTCAACTGGATTAAATTAATTATACATAGACACAAACGCACAAGACCATATGGTAAGATAAGGTCAGGTAAATAATCCAAAGAAGTTTAAATTAAATAGTTTTCCAGTGGCGAAATTGCAGAAAATGACATTGTCAAAATTATTTTGAGATGGTGCAATGTTCCCGTCCAGTTTCGTGATTTTGCAATTATAAATTAAACTCATGTATTAATAAAAACATAATATCCGTGCAATCATTTACCTGTAGTCCGGATCGATGTAATATTCATATTTGTAATCGGATTCGAACCCGGGATTATCTAATCCACTAGATATTCTATCAATCGGGAGGTCGTTGTAGTTTCTTATGGCGCGTAAAGATGGTGAATGTGTTAACCCTTTTGGTTTGTAGATTGGGTCTGTGATGCTCCATTTTTTGGCTACCTGAAAATAATATTAGATACAATTCAAAAATTATGGAAAATAGAAATGTCGGCTGTTAGTTTTATGATCCATACATCCAAATATCGTGTCGAAGCATGAATAAACAGCGCAAAACATGATTTTTTTTTCTTTCATGTAACCTGAGATTATCCACTGAACAGTCAAGCAGCAAGGAGCGTTAACAAGTTAATTAAATTCTTATTATTAAAATCAAGTTAGAAATACAACTAACAATTACAAATTTCGAAATAATTTCCAAGTAAATATACTTAACCAATAATAGCCTAAAGAAAACTATAGCCGCGACACTCGGCTCGTTTAGTGGGGTACGGAATCAAATTTTCTCCGTGAAGCTCAGTGAAGCGAGGACACCACGCAGTTGGAACTCGATGCCAATCATACGCGCTTACCTGGGCCGGAGTGCAATACATTTCCATAGGAATTAAAATAGAAAAAAATTCGTTGTTTGGGTACATAGACGTTATGCGTATGTATTGTTTTGTTTGTATGTTATATAAATAAGTTAATGTTTATGTGTTAAAATGGGAAAAGAACGGCAGAATTAAGCAGCTAGTTAGTTTCTTTATTTAAACTTAAATTTGATCATAAGGTATCGGAATCGGTTCAAATGACTAAAATAAATTGGAACTAACTGAAACCAACCGAAAGTTAATTGAACGACTAACCAAAGCTAGCCAAAAGTAACCATAAGCTCCAAAACAGGCTAAAACGTACCTATCGTAATAGCTTACAAAAATTAAAGTAAGTTAAAACTAACCAAAACGAAAGGAATTTAAGCGACTAACCAAAAATATTAAATTTGCTTATAACGTATAGGAACCGATTCAAATGACTAAAAGAAATTGGAACTAACTGACTGAAAGTAACCGAAAGTTGATTGAATGACAAACCAAAAGTAACTAATAGCACAAAAACGGACTAAAACGTATCGGAACAGATTAAAAATGTTAAAGTAAATTAAAACTAACCCAAATTAAACGAATATTGGCAAGTAACCAAAGACATTAAAATTGGTTATAACGTATCGGAACCGGTTCCAATGACTAAAATAAATTAAAACTAACTGAAATTAACAGAAAGTCGATTGAACGACTAACCAAAAGTATCCAAAAGCACCAAAAGGGCTAAAACATATCGTAACAGATTAAAATTATTAAAGTAAGTTGAAACTAACCCAAATTAACCGAATTTTGGGGACTAACTAAATGAATTAAAAACATTTAAATTGGTTATAACGTATCGGAACCGATTCAAATTACTAAACTAAATTAAAACTAACCGAAAGTCGATTGAACGACTAACCAAAACTAACCAATAGCATCAAAAAGGGCTAAAACGTATCGTAACAGATTAAAAATATTAAAATAAGTTGAAACTAACCAAAATTAAGCGAATTTTGACGACTAACTTGAATTAATTCAATAACTAAAATAAGTTGAAAGTAACCAAAATTTGATTGAAAGACTAACCAAAAGTAACTAAAAGTACCAAAACGGGCTAAAACTTATCGGAATAGCTTAAAAATAATATTAAGTAAGTTAAAACTAACCCAGATCAATTAAATTTTGGCGACTATCCTAAACACTAAAATTGGTAATAACGTATCGGAACCGAAAGTAATCAATAGTTGATTGAACGACCCAGTTTTGGCGGCTAACCAAAACTAACCAAAAATATTAAAATTGGTTATAATGTATCGGAACCGGGTTCAAATGACTAAAATAAATTAAAACTAAACGAAAGCTGATTGAACTAACCCAAACTAACTAAAAGCACCAAAATGGACTAAAACGTATCATAATAGGTTACAAAATTTAAAGTGCCCAAAAATAATCGAAAATTAATAATATGGCAACATTCATAAAATATATACGAAGGGTACAGGGGAAAAACGATCTAAGTGCCATTTCCATAGGAAACTTTTATTATTGATTTCACAGAAAAAATTTTTCTTGATAAAAGTTGGTGCTTGGAAAAAAACTAATTTTGACAATGTTAAATTAAGACTAAGTATTACAAAAAATCAAAAATGGTGGTTAAAAAAAAACAAAAACTTAGGAATATTGGAAAAGCTTCTACAGGAAAAGTAAAGCTTCTATTAAGATAAAAATAAAAGTCAAATACCATTTTTTTCAAAAGTGCATCGTTGCTGAACAAAATAAGGACAAAATTAAGAAAAAGCGGGTTTTTTCAGTAATTGAAATGGATTTTCTCCGCAACGGTGCGGTGCACTTTTGGTAAAAATGGTATTTGACTTTTATTTTTATCTTAATACGAGCTTTATTTTTCTGTAGAAGGTTTTCCGATATTCCAAAGTTTTTGATTTTTTAACCGTCATTTTTGAATTTATTGAGTACCCTGTATAACTTATCTTTAATTTAGCATTGTTAAAATTAGTTTTTTTTCAAATACCAACTTTTATCAAGAATAAAATTTTCTGTGAAGTCATTAATAAAAAAGTTTCCTATGGAAATGGCACTTAGATCATTTTCCCCCTGTACCCTTCATATGTATACACATTTTATAGAAATAACATGTTTTTGTCATACGCTCCCAAAACTAGCTATTTTACGGACTCCTTTGAGTCCGTAAAATGCTTCTTTTTAGGCCTAGTCCCTAAAAGTCGTCATGGCAACTTTTACGGACTATTCCAAAATTTCTGAATATGTCTAAATGTCAAAGTTCGAATGACATGACAAAATTGTCAAACAGTTGCTACGATATCAAGTTCTAAGCTAACTTTGTCGTACATTATGATTTCAAAAATTATGGTAAATTTGCAAATTTAGGCGTTCTGAAGAATTGCAAAAAGCGTATAAATAAAAATTAAATTTTGGGAGCGTATGACAAAAAATAGTGTTTGTCACACGTACCTAAATGAAGTTTTTCAGGACTCATCTGCTATTCCGGACTCGGCTAACGCCTCGTCCGGAAACAGCAATGATTCGTCCTGAAAAACTCCATTTTAGGTACTTGTAACAAAAATAACTATTTTAATTTTTTTATTAGTCTTACAACCATTTCATCATTTAGCCATGTTGATTTTAGTTTGACAATATAATTGAATTATATTTCAATATAAAAGGTCTCAAAAGAGCGGGACATATTTTCCGATTTTCGAATTCTTCTAAAAATTCTAGATAAATTTCATGTAGCATGTCGAATAGCCTCCTTTCCATTTAAAGAATTTGATCTGTTTAACTTAGCGCGAAACGATTTGCATCTTCTTATCTTAGTTATTTAGTAATTATCTAGATATACCAAATTTTCGGTTTGGTGGGGGTGTATTTTCCAGGTTGTGATTATGTGGAAGATAAGAAAGTGCAAAACATTTCGTTTGACAATAAACAGTTCGTATTCTACCATAAACGCGTAAGTCTCAAAAACATTGTTTTTGCTGGTTGTTTTTCGTAAAAGTCGATCGTTATCCACATATATCCATTATTTCAGATTTGATCAGCACCTTGATATCATTTTGATTCGCTGTACCTTTTTTGGTTTTAAAGATACCAAGGTAAACAAAATAGCAAAATGTAGGGTTGGTAGCCAAGTTTTTTCTAGATTACATATAAAAGAAACACCAATAATTTTCTGACATAAAAGCCTACTTTATATATTTTTTAAATAGAACACCCTGTATATTACTACATTTTTGGACTCTCTAGTGAAATCAAAACACATGTCGTGTATAATATCCTATACCTATCTTTAGCTGTTTACGAAATATTGACAGTTGAAAGTCGGGCATTTTGACAGGCTCTTAACCGCACGAGATCAAAGAAAACGGTTTGCACATCTCTATCTTAGGTTTTCATAAGCTGTCGAATGACAGTGGCTTTCAATTTAACCGGAGGTTTAAAAGTTCCGGTCAATTTTATTCGCGGGTAAAATTCAAAGTTACTGTCATTTGATAGCTCATGAAAACCTAAGAGAGGAATATGCAAACCGTTTTCTTTGCTCTCATGCGGTTTAGATTTTAAAGCCTATCAAAATGTCAAAATGCACGACTCTCAACTGTCAATATTTCGTAAACACCTAAAGAAAGATAGGTATAAAATATTATACACGAAATGTGTTTAGACTTCTCTAGAGATTCCAAAAATGTAGTAATATACAGGGTGTTCCATTTAAAAAATATAGAGTACGATGATGTGTCAGAAAATCGTTAGTGTTTTATTTTATATGTAACGTAGAAAAAAAATTGGCTACCAACCCTACATTTTGCTTTTTTGCTTAACTTGATATCTTTAAAAACAAAAAAGTTACAGCGAATCAAAATGTTATCAAGATAAATTGAACGCACGGTACAGGTTGCTCCGATTTAGCGTAATTGTGCACTTCATGCATAAACTAGTTCGTGAACTATAGCCAGATCAAAAATTTACTTTCATTTCACCATCTTAACAATATTTTTATCTAGCGAATAAAATGAAAAAGCTGTTACGAAAAAATATGCAAAATCGTACATAATACGTTTATAAAATTGTGCAGGTTGCTAAGAATCTATATAAAACAAAACTATGTACTTTTATAAGATCTTTTTTAAGCTTAGAAGAGAACAACTAGATAAATCAAAATTTTAAAAATTATTATTGCAGATCTTCACAAGTTCGTCTAAAACCGTAACTTCTTGTGCAAAATAAAATCTCATATAAAAAAACTTTTGTTGTGTATAGATCTTGTTGATATTTAAAGATTAACTTGGAGCTTATATTCTATTATAGTTATATTCAGCATTCAAGAATGCTGTACTTACTACAAGTAATCTACATTCGCCATTCTTAATTTCACTTCAAAAGACATTTTTAACTATCTCTTTCAGGTGTAATGTTTAAATAAATATCCGGCTCTCTTTATGCAGCTTTTTGGATCAAAAAAATGGTTATTCTCTACTCGAAATAAACAGTATTTTATAAATCATATATTCTGTGATGAAAGTTTAAATAAAATAATAGGGGAGAGTAACAATTTTAGTATATAACGTCCCAAAAAATTTTAGTACGGCTCACTTCACTAATGATTGCCGGGGGGTTGACGTCGAGTTAGATTTATTTATTTCCTCCCCACTACATAGTGATAAAGTTGGTCCTCGCTTGTCAAAGGTGCCGCGCTTAAGTGTCGCAGCTATAGTTTTCTTTAGGCTATGCCTATATTATATTAGAGTTCCTTTATCTCATAGACATAATAACATGTTTTATAAATTTTAAAACAATCGTATTGCAATGGATATAATAACGGACAATATTAACACTATTTTACACAAAATTTGATTATTCCTCGGTTATACTTAGCTCACTCGTGTTTTTAATTTTCGTATATAATCGCCTCCATTGCCACCATTGCCAACCCTCTTCCGCGCGTCTGCTATTGTAATTAAGTACCTATCTTAAGAAACATTCTAAAACCATTTGACAATTTGCTATCCATAATAAAATCCTCATAAAGGTGGGATTTTTATTGCCTTTGCAAATATACTTGGGGTTATAACTAACATCCTGATAACGTTATTTGATGTTATTATTTAACTGCAGGAAATCGCATGCAGGTTAATTGAGATTAGACACACATGGAAAAGCTTCCTCTTATTTTCAATAATACAATTTGATTAGATAATGTTAATCCTCAGAATACAACTAAATACCAGATATAAAAAACGTGCAATTCGTACACTAGAAGCCAGCCACGTAAAAATAAGTATAAATGTGTATAGTAAAATAAAATTGATGGAAAGGTAGTAAGATCAGAAATTGTATAATTCAAGAGTCCAGACCGACATATATATAATATACAGGGGACAGAGTAAATTATCAAGCATCACGAATCAAGAAGATGTGTTGCAGCAAAACATAACCGAAAGTTATGAACTACCAGTATGAGCACCACGTACGAGATAGGTTCCTACTTCTCGTGTCTATTAGATAAAAGTTGTTTGAAAATTTTAAATCATTACTTATAAGTGTAAGTAGAAAAGCAAACCATTTCCTGGAATATGATGCAAATTTTCACTTGGATCTCGTATTTAGGAAGCCTCCGCGTTACAGAACCTCAGTTAAATGACGCAGCCTGATTGGCTAACTCCAACCCCGCCCGTCAATGTTGTTTACGTTTGTTCACGCATTTGTATGAGATTTTTCGAGAGAAGCAGACATGTGAATGACTGGCTCAGGTGGTAAGGTTCTCGCGTTTAGAATGCTATGTAAGTGGTTCGACGCCCGGCGCTTGCTGTTTTTAAAATTTTTATTTTTTGGATTATTTACTTTTTTTGGAATACTTTGGGTTAGTTTCTGTTGGTTGCGTCTCGCATAGAGCGGAAGGCAATGCATGAATACAAATGCGTGAAGTGAAAAAACGAAACAAACATTGACGGGCGGGGCTAGAGTAACACACGTGCTTATCTAGCCAATCAGGCGGCGTTATTTAACTGGGGTTCTGTAACACGGAGCCTTCCTAAATACGCACTCGGATCTTGTATTCGTTTAAGTCAGGTCTATGTCTTCAACTTTTATTGGATGCTCAATTGCTCAATATTCCAGACTGCTAAATTCGTGTTAATTAAGCGTTTGCGGTATTTACTGACTTACAAATGCATTGGAGATTTTGAATTAAAGGTATATGGGAGTATTTATAGGATTGCCCTGGTCTGGAGTTGAAATTGTGAAGTAGTGGCTACTGAAATGTTGGCCATCTGTACTGTAGTACAACAACGCTTCCAACTAGCCTCAACATCATACAAAATGTTCACATATAAGATCCATAATGTCATACTAAATAATTCAACAGTATGCAAATAGTACAGTTTTCGACCAATGAATTTTGAACAATTAAATAACCACGTCCCCACAGGGCTAGAGGTGGAATAAGCATTGTCAGCCGATACGACTTAGCTTCTATTTGTTAAAGAACTTCATATTATGTAGGTTAGATACCTAGGCACATTGAAATGCCATGCATTTCAATGCCTAGGCATCCTCATCTCAAATATTTTAAGTATTAAAGCGTTGTGTCCTTAGACTATTAAAAAAACAGACTGAGGATTTCATTCATACACAGGCAGTATAAGCGATCTGTTATTATGGCTGGAAATATCAAACGAGTCCGACAAAGATGGATGCATTATCACAACTGATTCACTACCAGCTAATCATCTTGTGGCGGCATCCTTTGATTTGGTAAAGCTGTTAAAGCAGCATGTGGTACTATGCCATCAAAAGAGTGAAGTGGAATGTACCGCGACGTTTTTCCTACTCGGCAACGTAAAGCTCTTTAAGTCCTTCCCTTTTTCACATCTGCTGGTAGTAGGTAATAGAATGCACTAACAAAAACAGCATTGGTAGAACAAATAACCACGTTGCTTACTTTTTAAGTCAGTGTCATGCGAGAAATATGGGTTAGGATTCTGTCGGCTGCTTCTTCATAATCATATTCCAATGTAAGTTCTTCTTCAACCTTGCCATTCTTTATAGTGAAACATCTTGGCTGACATCTTTAACTACGCCACCAAGATAAATGGGAACAGACGCAATGAGAGAATGTTTTTTTCCGGGATACCCAATCAACAAAGTGTGATTGCAATAATTCTTTCTTTTTACCCGAAGCCCAATAAGCGTCAGTGTTCACAGGAAGGGGTGTGTGTTATTTAGGGCTCCATATTCCACAGGCTTTTTTCGTGATCGCTGGGACCTCTCAAACTCCCTCACACTTTTTTCCTTGTAAACGTTGAAAACAATATCTATGCGCTCACTTCTATGAGAAGCTTGGCATATAGCACTCCAAATTCTTCCTACGAGCTCTTTATATCTCCTCAGTTTTAAAGATAGCTGGCACCCTCCTTGCAAATGTCATAAAGTATATAACTGTTGCTTTGTCAGGATATTGAGTTTTGAAATTTGACGGTGTTTGTAACTTTTTTTCTAGTTCATAAACCTACTGCGATTTTTCGGATTTTCTCAGAAATCCACTTCTAGTCAAAAACAAAGATGTGGAAGTTAATTCATAAGACAAAAGACTGCTTATTTCATATCCTCGACACCGTGTGATATCTGTTAAACGCAGATCATGGGCAGTTTCACTCTCCACCTCCACTTCAAAAGAATTAATTATTTTAGTTTTCTCTTTCAATCTCTTGATAGGTTGCATGAGACTAACTGACCTATTTTGAAATCTTTTCCCTGCTGGAGTCCGTAAGCATGAACGGATTTCCTTGTTTCTTCATGAAGTCACAATTCTTCTAACAACTAACTCATCAGCAGTAGTAAAGAAAATTCGTAATGCAAAGTGTATTCATCTTTATAGACAAGGCCACATAAATCACGCAAAACTTGTGTTATTTGAACTTTCTGATGTTTGATCACATCATGAAGCACCACAGCTTCCTTTCTTCTTGTTACTCTGATGATTCCTCCTTGCCCTTTAGCTGGTTTGTCATAATTTTGTTTCAGTGTTTGATCCATAGCCACACAACTGAACTTTCGCTGAGTGTGTTTTATAAGAAAATGTCCAGCTTTGAATTCCGAAAATGTAAATGTAAATGTAAAAAAGAGTGGTATTGGCCGCATTAAAGCACTCATATTTAAATCCCAGTTCCCTTCTCTCTGTGCTTAAGTCAGATCTCTCAATAGTGGAAAAAGAGTTGTAATTACAATAAAATCAATGAGCATTGTCTAAATTCCATCGCGAAGTGTATATATTAAAAAACTTATTGTACCTATCTCAATAGCTATGGATAGGATTTACCAAAAAAATTCTAATTACAAAATGTGTTTGCCTTTAAAAAAGGAGTAAAATTAGATTTATAAAAATTAAAATCGGAGAACTGTGTATACGGAGATATAGTCAATCAAAAAACCGACCATGATATGGACTACGTGACCAAATTGTTATATTACTCCCATAGGTATGTAACAAATTCCCGTAACAAAATTTAGGGGACATATAACTGCAGACGTGACATGGCCTAGCTCCTAGACTATGAAGTAATGTTTCAAGCCTAATCGACTTTGATCAGCTTTTATCAACTAATCGTGTTATATGAAGGCTATAAATAATATAGATTAATTTACATAGCTTTTAAGGCCCTTCAGATGGTGAAAGTACTGTGTATCGCGCTTATTTTCGAGCAAAGACTGAGCAAATATTCGCAAAATTTACCAAAAACTTGGGAATATTCGCGACATTTTAAACGTGCGAAACGGCGCAGCGTCCCTTGTGGATCTGAATAATAATAGGACTGACCACTATGCTGTATCATCTCACCTATATGGGTGGGTTAGTGCAACCAATCTAGATGGAAATGTTAAGAGCGAGACAGTTCAAAGAGAACATAAATGAACCATGCAGTATAATGGTATAAGTGCCCTACAGTAGATTAAATAAAATACTGCTGGGACCACAATAAACCTCGAGCTTCAGTGCAGGTGTGTTGGTCAAACTTCAATACAGAATGTAGAATAGAGGGAATGTTATCAGAACGAAAATATACATAGAACATTCCAAATTATGAGTAAATCAAAATATCAAAAGCAAATTCATAAACATCTCTAAGTAGTTATATTTCTTACTTTCTATGTTTCCGTATATGCTATATGTTTTCTTATTTGAAATATTTTAGTCTCGTTTTTCTTTCTGTTTCATGTAATTTTTAAAATTGTATGTGTGTTAAATTTAACTAACAGCACACCAAATTTGAATATTAATAATAGAATCTCGTCTAAGAAACAAACGCCTTGGTAAGTCACTTCACCATTGATTTCAATTAAAAAAAATATATATTTTATATTACTTTCCTAAATTAATATGTCTTACTGCTAAACCTACTAGGCACAAGCATGTTGACTCGGTTCCTTACAACAATAATTATTGTATTGTACGAAAAACAAAGACACGATGGCATGAAGTAATTTTTAATTTCCTTGCCATTGTATATCCTCATTCACTAATAAAAAATAGGAACCTTCATTATTTATTTCAGGCATTGATGATGTCAATGGAGCGTTGAAACTATTTAAATAGATTTTTTTTTGTATTTCGCAGCTAATACAATTACTTTATATATTTTTTTATCTGATATATAGAGAATCATGATGTCTCAAGGTTAATGATGAATGTAATCGTGCAATTATATCGTCATATAATTATAAATAAAGAAATATAAGGATATGTTTGAAGGAAAATATGTCTTCGGTAGTGTCATCAATGTGCCAAAAAACGCACGCTTGCCAGTTCGGTTAAATTAAATACAATTTTGGTATGACGATGACGTGGAGAAACGTCCTGGCTTTAAATCTGGAATTGATGAGTTTAAGGCCCTTATATGTTCTGTTAAAACTAGTAACAAAATCTCATACAAAATTCACACAGTTTTGCGGACGTCGAGTCGTGTAGATACAATAGACAATATATTGCAAAAATGTTTGACGGCAAACTGATTAAATGTTATAAGTTTATATACAGAGTAGATATATGTCATCTCATAGTTATATTTTTTAAGTGAAAATGACTTTAGACGCGTTTGACAACTTTTTTCTGTGTAGTGAATAGGACTGCGTCGTTACGCGTCACGCTCATTCGGGGTAAAATCGGCTCGAATTGACTTCAGCCAAAAGATGGAGATAGAGATAGAGTTAGAGATAGATAGAGAGAGAGAGAGAGAGAGAGAGAGAGAGAGGGAGAGGTGCGTTTAGCACACCCTCTTCCCTGGTTACTGAGTGAAAGTGAACCGTCACGCGCGACTCGTGACACTGGGCTGTCGCTCATTCGGTTAAAGTCGTAGCCAACTCAATTTTTCTTCAAAAAGGTTACGCATAAAAATTTGAGATTGGCACATTTTTTGACAATACCTGGGGGCCATAATTAGAAAACGTTGTTACGTTAAATGTGACTTTTGAAAAATTTGCTTTGATACAACGACCGAAAAAATAAACTATGTATTTTTTGTGTATATATTTTTGAAAAACGAGTGAATTTGAGTCGTTCTATCATCAAAAAAGTCACTAGGAACTGAGACTGCAGTTCGAAAGGGAATATCTGAGCCAAAAACTCTCTAAATAATTCTCTGCGTCAAAAATGTCGGGAAAATAGACATTTCAGGAAAAATGCGAAAACATCGATTTCTAGGCCAAATCTTTTTTTCTCGAAAAACATTTTTTTTGTCAAATCCATGGCTTGACGAAAAATGATTAGACCTTTTATATAGGGTGAGCAAGTTGAATTTAAACTTTTTCTCATTTCTAGTTTTGACAAGACAAGTCACCACTTAATATTTTAGTAGTGTAAAATCGAATAAGTTGAAGCAACCAAATTTCGCATATTAAAAAGGGGGAATATCAGCAAAACATCCGATTGAAAATGACGGATTGGTAAATTTTTTGATTTGCAGTTAACCGTACAGGGTTTCTGGTTATATTTAAAATGGTAGCATATCAAATTTGAAAGTTTTGGGCTTTACCTGTATCGTATAAGCATTTGCTCAAAAAAGAAACAACTGACGATCGAGTCTGTAAAAATAAACATCAACTTCGTTATTTTAAATGGCACACCCCGTATATGGTTTATTTGTCGGATAGTCCGTTCGTTGCTGATTTCGAAATACCAGGTTTGAGTTAGAGTCTTCTAGACCTCTTCAAAACTAACTGAGAAAAATGACAAAAACTGTGTCATAAGTTCAATGCATTAGACTAACACATTTTGAATATCGCTCTCTTTCTAACACATTGATGTTATGGCTCTGTTTTTGTCATTTTTCTCGGTTAGTTTTAAATATAGAGGTATGAAACCTGGCATATTCGAAATCAGCAACGAATGGACTACCCGATAAATGAACCATATACTGGATGTGTCATTTAAAATAACGAAGTTGATGTTTGGTTTTTACAGGCTCTATCGACAATTGTTTTTTTCAGTCAATACTTATGATTCAGGTAAAGCCATAAAACTTTTAAATTTGATATGCTATGCTAACTCTTCAAATTAAAATTTTAGCTATCATTTTAAATATAACCAGAAACCCTGCATAGCTATTTTCAATCAATCTCAAATTCGTGTCTCTGTTATAGAAAAGTTCTATAACAATTTTCCGTGCGAGGTCGGGGAATACGAGAAAATCGAGGTTAAATCGAAACATGCCGAAAATAACAAAAAACTTCCAAAGTTCTCCAATATTTCAGCAATTTTACGAGTCAGATAGTTTTGCTTTTGATGCATTAAGGGAAATTCAAATATTTTTGACAAGACAATTTTCCTGATATCGAAAACATTCGTCCATTGAACTCTATCTTAAGAAAAATAGTCCCAAAAATGACCATAGATGCCAAGATATGAAATGTCTATGATTAGGTACAGTGCAAAGGAAAATTAATGAAATAGGTTAGGATATAATCCTGTAATTTAATACAAAATATTAAATAATAACTTAAATGGAAGCTGAAGAGAAGTAAAAATAGAAAGAAGCTAAACTTGTAGATACATGATGTCCAAATAACTTTCGGCAAATTATGTTGAATCGAATAAAACATACTTATTTAATAAAAAAAATGTTTTCATAGATTACTCATATCTTAAGCAAAATTATACAGCAAATATTTTTTATGGTTTTGCGCACATGAAGCAGGAAACAGAGCTATAAGGAAAATAAAACACGAATGGAATTTTAGAAAATGTGAAATAAAAGGGCAATTCTGTTTGTGATACTTTACATAATAATTTTTAGTGTACGTTTAATTTTTTCCTGATCCTTTCGCCATGAAGTCTTTTAGTAAAAAAACAATAATTTGACGGATAAATACCTTTTTAATAAATCCTAAACTCTTTATTTTTAAGTATTTATCATAGTTTGCTTCGATTACTCTTGTAACTTCGGAGCTACACTATGTTATTTACTTATTAACAACCATTATTATAAAAATAGCTGACCTTACAACTCGTTGTGTGCGTGTGTACCCTGGACCTTCAGTTAATTACAGATATATTGACTTTTGCACAAACCAATTAAAATGCAAAAAGTAATAAAATTTAAGTTTGCAAACAAACACAATTATTATAAGTTCTGCCAGTGGTACTTGGCTAAAACAATAGGAATCTGTGTGAAAATCCTCGGTCGCTCTTTAGATAAAAGCAGTTAAGTATTCAAATTGAGTGCTTTTCGGTCGATGGAACCTTCACTTCTGTTATATTAGAAGAAATACTTGAAAAGTTCATTTTTGATCGCTTAGTAGTTATTTATTTGATTTTAGAAGTTAAACAAACCCACAGCATTGCAATATAGGTTATATTACGAGATGTGTATTGAGTGACTATTTTTTGCAAAATGCTTTGCTTCGGTTTCTAAATAACAATTACATCTTCAGCTGTATTCAAACTGTACTTTGATAAATGAAGAAATAAATGAGGCCAAACTTTTAACTGACCTGCCAACTTTAATTACCATGTACAGTCGGACTTGCCGCTGATGCAGTTCGACGGCTGGGGGGCCTACAAAACCCTACAAAAACAGATGGCGGCGAAGGCCGCCAGTAGCAGTAGTTTTTTTTTTAACTGTAACTGTTTTGATAGGGGCTGAGTGAAATCAATTTTTTTTAATCGCATTCTTTTCGAAACTTATTACCCGTGCTGTTGACTATACTAAGGGGTTCTAGATAGAACGGAGCAAGCCCTAGTAAGTTGCAGTATCCGAACTGAGTGTACGAACCATTGATTTATAGGAGTGGATAAGTGATTTATAGGAGTGGATAAGCAATAAATATACTAAACATGGCAAATTTACGACCGCGAAATGTAAACAAAGAGATTTCAATTTGGACTTGCGCATTAGAAAATTAGTAGGCGCCAGCTGTTGCACTGTGAAGGTCAATATGCAGTCCCGGACTTTAAATTTTGAAATCGTATTATAAGCATAATCAAAAATGATATTATCATTACATATAATAAAGTAATAGAGGTCGAAAAGTCTTTACATGGAACAAATTTTAAAAAATCTATACTCAGTCGACTATTGATGATTTGCAGATAAAAAATAAATAGTTAAAAAAAAAATTGTTTGTTTGTGTCTATGTTCGGGCGTCATTGAACAACCAATGAACTGATTTTGATGCGGTTTTCACTATCTGGAAGCATATTATGGGGGTCAAGTAATGGGATATAAGGTAACCTCTAAGGGGGTAAATAGAGGTACGAATTTTAAAGGGGGCATCTTTGTTTAAAAAATAAAAAGCAAGAGAGACCTTAAAATTAGTATGTACCGGGTGGTCAGTTAAAAAGGGCACTCGGCCATATCTCGAAAAGTAATTATCGTAAAGACTTGCGGTAAAAAATTTTGTAACTTAAGTGGCCAAGAGAAAACGCTGGAAATTATTTATAAGTTTCTAAAATGGCCGCCAGGTGGCGTACGCGCTATCTGGAATTTGAAAAGTTGTTTTTTTTCCAAATTTTTACCAATTAAGAATATTTGAAATGCAGCTAGTTTTAAGGCTGAGACAAATTTGTTTTTTTTGTTAATAACTTTTTGCTCTATCTATTCAAATAAAGTGGTCGGCGTGTCAAATGTTTTTCCAAGCAAATGTCTATAACTTCAAAACGGCTCAACGGATTTCAATAAACTGAGCTAATCAGATGCTCTATGAACAAGCTGATTGCGATTGCTTACGTTGCCGCTAGAGTGCGTTTTCTGACATAACCACGAATAAGACAGATTTTCTCAAAAATTTTAATGCAACGATATCACTTTTTTTACAGTTAAAGATAGCCAAATGAGAGCCTAACACGTCAGTGAAAACCGCATCTCAATATCTCTTTCCTAATCTAAATTATAAATAAAAGTAATTTAAAATACGAAAAAAAATTAATATTTCAGGAAATGTTTCGGTACATATGTCGTTTTTAATTCCTAATTATAGTTGTTTTACCACAATATATATTATTTTACTGTTAAAATACTAAAATTATATTAAAGATTTGAATAGTAATTAATATCCATTCATTACGTTTGATTTGCTTTTCCGTCCACACAAAATTATAACTTTTTTGAAAAATCAAATATGCTTTGGAAAACAAAGCAGCAATCATTATAATGTTGTTGCCTAGTTGTCAATCATATTAAGATTGCAGCTATTTATAGTGTATGACATATTTTGGTGTTTTTATTCGTAAAGAAGTATGCCTTTTCCACCTGCAGAAGTGTTTGATATGTTTCGTACTTATTTTCCATGCAATGATAATGCACCGGTTGTCGCTAGAGTCGATGCGGTGGAATATCCTGAAAGGCGTCAGCCGACTGTCAAGGTTTTTCTTAAAATCATTAATCGCTTTCGAACAACAGGAAGCATTCATCGTCCTATATATAGAAGAAGGAGAAGAGCACGAACTGAAGAAAATATTATAAATGTCTTGGCATATTTGCAATTTGATCCTCATATAAGTACTAGGGCAATTGCAAGGGAGTTGGGAATAACTCGAACTACTGTTCTAAGTATTCTGAGGGAAACAAGTAAGTAATTACCGGTAAGATTGCAGAAGCGTCATTCATTGGTTTTTAGATAAGTTCGACATTATATCGATAAAATCTGGTTAGTTTAATAATATTTTATAAAACAGGAGCATAAAGTGACACTTTTTTTTACAAATAACGGTTGTAAAAAAATTATGTTTTTCTTGCAGGTTACATCCATATCACATTACGTTACACCAGGAATTAAGGAACGACGATTACGACCGTAGATTAATATTGCCACTGGCTATGGAATATGAATCAAGAGGATCCTGAGATTATTTTACGAATTTTATGGACAAATGAGGCCACATTTCGTAGCGATGGGAGCGTAAACAGACACAATATGCACTACTGGTCACACACAAATCCCAACTGGATGCAGCAGATTCAAAACCAAGGTCGTTGGTCTGTAAACGTTTGTTGCAGGATTATAGGCAGTAAAATTGTTGGCCCTTGGATTTTCAATGAACGACTTAATGGAGACACCTACCTAAATTTCCTCGAGAATGAACTTCCAGTCCTTTTGGAAAATGTCCCTCTCGAAACTCGTCGTAATATGTGGTTTCAGCATGATGGGTGCCCAGCTCATTATACAGCGAGAGTTCGCGATTTCTTAAATAGGACTTTTCTGGAAAAATGGATAGGACGAGGAAGTTTATTTTCATGGCCACCAAGGTCTCCTTATTTAGACTAATTAGACTAATTTATAGGGGCGACTAAAAGATCTGGTCTATGTAACCCGACCCACAAGGGAAGATATGATTCAACGGATCACAAATGCCGTTCGTAACATCTCAGTGGCTGAAATCGAAGCAAGCGTGCTGACGACACAACAAAAAAATCCAGTCCTGCACTGAACAAGATGGCCGTCATTTCGCACATTTAGGCCTTCACTAATTATCGTTAATAAAATATTTTATAATAAATCGGTCTTTTTCAAGACTATACTTCTTGCGTTAAAAAGAAGTAGCTTTTAGTAGCTTTTAGTGTTTTATTTGTGTTATTGTTCCTCGTTCTTGTTGTAGCCTATTGGCTTTTAAACACACTCCAAATTGTGGCTTTAGAAAATAGAATTTGGACCAGTCCCAAGTCTGGATAAAGTGTGAGGGAAAGCAACAATATATGTTAGAAACCTTTAAATATACGGAGTTTAATTTTTTTAACGACCACGATAAATAATAACAAAACAACCTTAAACACCATTTTTCTTATCAGGTTGGCATTTTAGCAGTAAAATAATATATATTGTGGTATAACAACTATAATGAAGAATTAAAAACGACATATATACCGAAACATTCCCTGAAATATGATATTTTTTTCGTATTTTAAATTACTTTTATTTATAATTTAGATTAGGAAAGAGATATTGAGATGCGGTTTTCACTGACGTGTTAAGCTCTCATTTGGCTATCTTTAGCTGTAAAAAAAGTGATACCGTTGCATTTAAAATTTTTGAGAAAATCTGTCTTATTAGTGGTTATGTCAAAAAACGCCCTCTAGCGGCAACGTAAGCATTCGCAATCAGCTTGTTCATAGAGCAGCTGAAAAGCTCTTTTCAACGACACTAAGTTTGTTGAAATCCGTTGAGCCGTTTTGAAGTTATAGACATTTGTTTGGAAAAACATTTGAACATCGCCTACCACTTTATTTGAATAGAGCAAAAAGTTATTAACAAAAAAGAATCAAATTTGTCTCAGCCTTAAAACTAGCTGCATTTCAAGTATTCTTAATTGGTGAAAATTTAGAAAAAAAACAACTTTTCAAATTCCAGATAGCGCGTACGCCACCTGGTGGCCATTTTAGAAACTTACAAATAATTTCCAGCGTTTTCTCTTGGCCATTTTAGTTACAAAATTTTTACCGCAAGTTTTTACGATAATTATTTTTCGAGATATGGCCGAGTGCCCTTCTTAACTGACCACCCGGTACACTGCTAATAAAATAAGTAATTACGGGTTTCAGAGTTTTATAAAATTGTATTAAGGTGCAGAAAAAGGGTGCTCGTGCATCTCTACTTCTTCACGTGACGAATTTTCAAACAGGTCTCTCTACATGGTACAAATTTTAAAAAATCTATACTCACTATAGACTATTGATGATCTACAGATAAAAATCGGGGCAACATGTATTTGGGGATGGTGAAAGGTGACAATAGACGGCGGGGTATAATTAGGACGTAGCGAGAAGCGCGGAGTCCCTTTGACTCCGCGGTGCGTAGTAGTAGCACAGATTAAATATCTATGGTAGTAGATACCACCCAATGTTCCGGCAGGATAACGTATAACGTCTGCCGGATCCGCTTTTGTATATAAACAATTTTTGAAGTGAATACTTTTTCAGTTTCATGAGAGTGATTTATCAAGGCCGCGACACGACACGGTTTATGATATTTGCGTCTCGCAAGACAGATAACGTATACAGTTAGCTCATACCTCTGATGACTGCGGCATACCTAAACGTATACTATAGTATAAGTCTGTAACGTAACGAAGTGACACTAATCGAAAGTTGCCAAAATTAACCAAACCTATTAAAATTGATTATAAATGTATTGGAACTGACTGAAATCACTAAAATTAGTTGAGACTACGTGAAACTAACCGAGAGCTGATTGGACGACTAACCAAAACTAACCGAAAGTTGATTGGCCGACTAAGCAGAACTAACCAAATATAATAAAATTGATTTATAACATATCGGTAAAGAAATACTCACTTGTATCACGTGTACTGCCACTGGCGACTTTTTCGTTTCATAATTTTATTTAATATTTGGTTGTAACTAGTACTAACTATATCGTTCGGTATAATGTTTGTTAAGGTGATAACATTAAGATGTTAGAGATTTTGATTCTTGGGTTATTATAATTAGAATAGAAATATTCGTTTGAAATCGTTTAAAATTGTCAGTATGGACACAATGGGGAATTGTCGTGCAGTAATTAGGATTAACAGATCTAAAATGCAAAATTTTGCTCCCCATGATCTAATTTTGTCATTTTTTCTTAAAATCTGTTTGCATAACTACAATATTTTAGACGGTCAATCAAATTCAAAATAGGGCAGTTCATAATCGGTATGCACCCCAAGTACTAAATAATAAGTAATACTAAAATACAAACATAATTCACTGGCCTGAGAACAAAATGAGTTTGGTCAATTTCTTTCTAATTAACTCCCCTTTTATTTCCTGAGTCCGTCTCTCCTCAAACTGAAAATCTTATTTGAGCATATATGGAAATGACATTCTTTATTATTTTTTGTATACGAGTTTTCAAAAATGTATGTTCAATCAAATCCGCATCGTCAAATATAAAATATTTTTTTCGTTCTACCACTGGCCTCGTTAGGTTGGTAAAGAAGGCCCCAAAAATGCTTTTCTTTTAGCATTTTATTGTCATTCAAGCTGACAGCATGTGTGTACTTTTTTTCACGAAAATACAAATTGAAATCAAGTCCGCAGAAGGACGCAGCAGGCCACCTCAAAAGTGCTCGAATTATCAGCACAAATCGCCGTCAAACTCTAAACACTAATAACATATTGATTTGAAATAACACAAATACCATCATCGAACAATTACATATACAGCGAAATGAATAGTCGCGAGTAGCACAGTACACATGAGAGAAGTGAATACTTCTTTATCGAGTCTCAACTTATTTTAACTTAACTTTCGGCTAGTTTTGCTTAGTATCAACTTATTTTACTTATTTGAGACGGTTCCGATTCGTTATAATTAAGTTTAATAGATTTGGTTAGTTTGGGTGAGTCGTTTAATCAGCTTTCGGTTAGTTTCACTTAGTATCAACTTATTTTACTTGTTTGAGACGGTGCCGACACACTATAATCAACTTTAATAGATTTGTTTAGTTTTGGTTAGTAGTCCAATCAACTTTCGGTTAGTTTCACCGTTGTTTGAGTAATGCTTTATTCAAACAAAGGTTTCACTTGGTATCAAATTATTTTACTTATTTGAGATGGTTTCGATACGTTATAATCAACTTTAAAGATTTGGTTAGTTTGGGTTAGTCGTTTGATCAACTTTCGGTTAGTTTCACTTA
>MU182355.1:360875-383659 GCA_016904865.1 Pissodes strobi | reverse complement strand
ATACTAAACAATTACGGGGGGAGTAATTGTTTAGTATATGTCCTTCACATAAAATGAGTATTTTTTTATTACGGAAGGTTAGAATTCATCTTAAAAAGTAATTTATACAAACATTTTCTAGCGGAAATGATAATTATGGAAATATTGAACATTTCTTACTTTAAAACCGAAGGACATATACTAAACAATTATTACGGGGAGGTAATTGTTTAGTACATGTCCTTCACATAAAATGAGTATTTTGTTATTACAGAAGGCTAGAGTTTGGGTTAGTTCAACTAACCCAAACTAATTTTTTTATTCTTATTTTACGAGATAAACTATCCAAAACTAACCCAAAGATTAAAAAAAAAACTAAAAAAATGTTCGTGTTGTTGATGCTCAATAAGTTGAAGAGAACACACTATCGCTCTATTATTTTTTTTGCTAATCCAAACCGTTGTTTGAGTACCTTTACTCAAACAACGTCCAAACTAACCGGATTTAACTCAAACTAACCCAAACTTTTTAAGATGAACTCTAACCTTCTATAATAACAAAATAGTAATTTTTTTTTATGTGAAGGACCTATTACCAGAGACAAGGGGATGTCTCTGCTATTACATTTACCCAAATGAGTTATGTGCATGTGCTTTGGAATGTTGGATCGATTTATCCAACCATATCGTATAGATAGAGTAGAGTCAAGGCCACCTATACGACAAGGCCAGGAAGCAGCATATTATGAGTCATCACAGGTAGACCATTGAGTCGACCGTAAAATGTAAACAAACCAGAGAACAAACTGTAATGTGCTGTAATTATCTAGTGTTTTTATCATTCTATTTTCGGTTTTTGAAGGGAAGGTAATTATTTTGTTTGATAGGGGTCGGGGGGCTTTAAAATAAAAGGGAATTATTTTGATGTATGTTTTAATTTAGTTTCTACTCACCTAAATTACCAGGGCCCTACCTTGATCATACCCTTGTACTTGTAACTAATAAGTCCTTTGCTTCCTTATTAATGTTAAAATAAGACAATATGATAAAACAGGAGACAAGTTTATTAATTATAAAAATATATATAAGAAATACAGAATACATTAATAAAATAAATATCAAATCGAAGATAGGAACAAGTTACTGTTACAAGTACTAGATGAAAGGAACATTATATGTAGTACCTAGCTTAAGAGTTTATAATTTACAAACCATTGTTTATGATTTTTTAGTTAGTTCACCTATTGAGTAACCACTGACACATCTTTGTAAGTACCAACAACAGAATACATGATAGAATAAAACGATTAATTTAGATTCAGTCATGTTAAGTAAAAGAAATATCGCATATATAAATACAGAGCAGTGATTTTTCTATGTTGTACCCATAAGTACTGTGAATAAAATGCAAAGCAGTTATAAACCAAAAAGTAGTGTGGCAATAAAATCAAAAGGAAGGTTCGTCTTCACGAAAGTCATATTAATATAAATACGAGTAAAACTAGTTAGTTTAGTAGAGTTATAGTTCTATAGTTGATGTTATAAGAGTTAGATAAGTATTAGTAAAATGTTTCTAGTAGAAATAAAGTGTTAAGTGTTAATTAGTGTTCAAATAAAGTAACTAAAAACTGTGGCAGTACTTTATTTACTTTTTGGTTTACATCTTTTCAATTCAGGCATAGTTTTTGTTGAAGTTGAATCATTTTTCTTTTTAACGTAATTTTTTAAAAAAATGTTTGTCATTGGTTTTATTAATAATTTTAAAATTTGATCTTCACTATGGCATATGCCATTATGCCCCAAAAAAATGTCCTCTAGTTTAGTTATAGCATTGAATATTAATGCTTTAAAAATCTGACGTTTATTTTGTTTTAAAAATTCGTCTTCTTTATCAAATAACTTTTTTATTATAATATAGGCATATGATGCAATTTTGACGACTTCATCACCTGGGTAACAAAGTCCTCCCCTAGATGTTAGATGATATGAGGCTAAAGTTAATATTGGAGGACTCTTCGTCCAACTCATTTGAACTTAAAAATGTTTTGCAATATTTATTTATTTGTTTATATGCATACTTTAAAAAATTGGCATCATTCTGCTCCAACCTTGAGTCCGTGCTGAAACTGGAACACATGGTTTTTAGAGTCCTTGGAGATGGCAAAGTTAATTTACCCGAGCTTCTCAAAAACTTATACGCACGTGGGGATATTGAATGAAGCAAACAAGCAAACAGATAGGTCTCACAAGTATATCTGAGCCTGTTTTTTGTGGAAATGTTCAAAAGATTAATTTGCTCTTTCAAAAACTCAATCATATCTCACTTTTCAGATTGGTATTGCCACTGCACTGACTCTAAGATGTCCGAAACTAAGAGAAGCTTACCTTTGTTGTCCACATTAACATTATCATCTTTATTTTCATTGTCTATCAAAAATATTTTGGATTCATGAAGCACTTTATTTAAAGTAATAATATCCTCGACCCGCACTGGTAGTTTTATAACACTCTTGTCTGAACACAATATTTTTTTAACGAACACATTGCCCAAAAACACTTGAATGTTTAAGTCTTCTGACAGAAACACAGACACTTTCACACTTGGGTACCCTTCAGCGGGTCCATTTAAATAAAAAAAAAACACACACAAGTTTGTTCTTCCTTTTCCTTTCAACCATCCATCCTCAAGTTCGTTCATTTTGATGTCAGCTTCATGTAGCGAAGTAAAAGATATTGCTTTATTGTAGGTAGTTGCTACATCCAAACTTTCAGCAATAGCCCTTTCCATTTCCCGGCATTCGATCTTTCTGTGTTTAGTGTCTGGACATTCTCGGAGAGGGACATCATCTTTACTTGAGTATGAAGGGCATCCAGGTAGCTTACTTGGAATAGCACCTATAACAAACAGGATTGTCTCAATAACAAGAAAGGAAGAGCCCTGTTAAGCAGATGTGCAGTGAGAAAACTGCATTAACTAAGCACATGGGTTGATCTTTTTTAGTAGCCACTACTAAAAAAAATAGTTACTACAACCAGTCTGATCTTGTTGTTGCAATAATTTTAAATTAGTTGACCTTTATAGATTATTATAACTGACATGAGTTCTGATTATTACAAATTTTTGTTAAAAGATAGATAACTATTATTCTGGCTGTGGCAACATGTGTTCACTGATTAAGCGAGTTAAATAAAAAATACCAAAAATATTATTAAAAAATTAGTTGCAACAACTTGGTTCCCACAACTAGTAGTCTAGTTATTCCTTCGTGGTATATACAAACACCCTTACATAATAAGACAGTAAGTGTTAATTTTTTTCTCATATTTCTAGATACTTATACATACATATCTCAAAATAAAAATATTATAATCCTGTTGTCTTATATGAGGTTCAGTTTGGTTAGCAAGCATTTCTGATTAAGAAAAAAGTTTGGTATTATGTTTTCTTTTGTTAACCCAAAATGTTCCATGTCATAACGAAGCTCCTTAGTTGCGACAAATTTAACTAGCAAAATTAGTTGTCATTGATAATTATACTGGTTACATCAAAACAAAATTATGGCTTATATAACTACTTCTGTTTGTGTATTAACTAGATTATTGGTTACAACTAGAAAGCTTAAACTGACTAAAATAATTTGTTGTAACGCCTATTATAGAAATAGGAAATTTGAATTTAAAGTGTAGGTGCTGCAACTATCTTTTGTAGCTTAGACAACTATAACTGGGTTAAGATATAAATGTTTGCAGTTAACTAATTCATATTTTCTTTCATAACTAACTTATTGACCTGTCCTCTATGTTATCTACACTCTTTAGTTATAGTTACTAAATTTTTAGTTTGGGTTAGTAGCTTATTTTTTTTTTTCTCAATGTACCTACCTTCTACTAATCTTGGCAATTTCAGAGAAGCCTCTAATATTTCTCCAGTAGATTCATTATTAAACGTGGTTTTTCTCTGAATCAAATCATTTTGAAAGTGAGTTCACATACCTGAAATAATAATGCATGACGTGTTGATTTTAGCAGAATAATAAATAATAGATACGTGGGCCAGGATTATCCAAGTTCTTAATTTGTAATTCTTAATTGGTAATTCATAACTCGTAAGAAGTTAAATACGTGTTTATCCAATTCCTAATTTTTTTTACAGAATTGGATAAATGTTGTCATTATAAAGCACATATTTAACTTCTTACAAATTAAGAACTTGGGTAATCCTGCCCATATTTTAAACATCACTATAGTACCTAATAGGTAATATATGTCCCTATATTAAATATTTTGATTACTTACTCTGCTACTATTACTAGGTGTAAACTGTTCTCTTTTTATTGCAAGAATCCATTTTCTCTTTAACTCCAAATCTTTTGGAAATCGAAATGTAGCAACTTTAGGCCCATTGTCGTATTTCCCTTTACACTTGGGGACACAGCACCGATAAGGCATTGTCTAATGGCAAAATTACTTAAAAATACACAACAGATAGGCTCCTAAACTAGAATGTTTATTGTTCAAAAACCTATCCGAAATCACTTAAATTTATTTTAACGGAGTCAATCTTCCACAAGAAACTGTTGCAAAATATAATTATAACTACAAGTTGTAAAATAATCGAATAAATGAAAAACCGAGTGAAAATACTACTTCCAAACAAATAAGTCAACGATCTATTTGGTCTACCTGTGATGACTCATCCTTGCCCAAAACTGCCTGCTTCATGGCCTTGTCTATAAGGTGGCCGTGGTAGAGTAGAGTGGCAGCCTTCCATATTTGGGTGGGGAAATGTGGCAACGGCGTAAGTCGTAAGGTGAAAATTGAAAACCTGAAATCCATTGTTGGCCAAATCAAAATCCCATATCTGATAAAAGAATTATTATGCGACCGATATTTTGTGATAAAAAAGTAATAATTAGCAATGTTAGAGGATGTGGTATTCCGCAATATGATATGAACTTATTGTTAGGGTGGCAAAATGGAAACTGACGAACCTGTGTTTAAAGGACTCTTGTATTTTCCACCCAGTGGAAAGATTTTAAAGGTATTGTTTAGAAAATATTGTTTAAAATGATTTACATTATTTATTCACTGTTGTAAATTATACCGACTTGGCTTTTGCCATCAATTATAAAAGCTAACATGCTAACACTGCTAACAGGCATTTTAAGAGTGAAAAACAGTTTTAAAAAATTGCTATTTTAATTAACATCGTAAGATTATTTAAAAACTATGCTAACAACACCATAACACGTCGTTATTTTACAACTCTAACAGCTTCAAACCTAATTCTGTTTCACTGTCATACCATCATTTAGGTTAATAACAATGGGTTGTGTACATTGTACCTACAATAAAAACAAGATATTAGATTCAGACTTGTCTGCATCATGTGGTGAGCAAATAATCATAGAAGCAATTTATCATTCCTTTGCTACAAGCCAAAATTTTGTTCATCACAAGTTGTAACTACATCTGGATATCATATCTTGAACCTATTGTATCATGAGTTCTATATTTAAATATAAGAATCTTCGACTTTTAGCACACTATACTTAGTCAAGAATTAAAAATTTTAAAAAAATGTCAATGTAGGGTTGTAGAGCCAAAAATGAAATGAAAGAGAGACATTGATATATAACCAAGATGGGGTCATCTCTCAACTCTCACATATCTCATAAAAGTCATAAAATTAAGAAGAATGAGGTACTTTTGTATATGTCCTTTTACCATCTGCTCAGTCACAACAATGCTAAGATTAGAAAGATGTAGGGAGGCCATAGGTGGAGCAGCAGAGAGATCTTTGGTGGGATCCAAAAAGCCATCTGAAGCTTCCAAAGGCAAAAAAGCGCTCTCCGCATCCCTAACAAACCCGCCCTAGCTCTTTCTCTGAGAAGGCTGACCGTTCTGTGGAAGAAGTTGATCCTGATTGTCAGTGGACACATCTGCAGTAAGATCAATAAATTTTCGCAAATCCTCTGGATCGGTTAGCTCTATATGTAGATTAAACGATAGCTTAGCTTCTGATCAAGGGTAATGCCCAGATCCTTTGCAGATTCTACCTTAACCAAATTGATACCATTAATAAATTCAAAAACAACAGGATTCTTTACGCTGTAAAATGACATGAAGTTACACTTATCAATGTTCAGAGTGAGCTTGTACACCCCAGTGTCCAAAACTGTTCAAGTCCCCCTGCATGTCCAAACAATCAGATACAGCCCCAATGGAATGGAATAATTAAAATCATCAGCATAGAGCAAAAATCTAGAATATTTGACAGTTGTGGACAAATCATTTATGAACAGGTTGAACAGTAGTGAGGAGATATGACCACCCTGGGGAACTCCAGATGTTACATTAATCGCACCAGATGTTACGTTATTGATATTCATCATAAACCTTCTACTTGAAATATAGCTACGAAACCACTCCCAAAGACAACCTCCCACTCCATAGTACTTAAGTTTTTGCACGAGTATCTGGTGGTTGACCCTCTCGAAGCCCTTGGAGAAGTCGGTGTAGATTGCATCAACCTGACACCTATCCTCCAAGGCCCTCAACACATAGTCAGTGTACACCAATAGGTTGGAGACTGTTGAACGATTACTAACAAATCCATGTTGCTGAAGGCAAATTTTTTTGTTTAAAATACGGTGTGATTTTTTCAAGGGTAATCGTCTCAACAACTTTGCTGAATAAAGACACCCTACTTATTGCTCTAGAGTTTGTTATATTGTTTCTATCTCCACTCTTACATAGTTGATTCTCCAATGATCGGGAAATTGGCCTGTTGACAAGGAAACATATATTGTGAGCAAAATAGGACACAAGATAAAACGACAATTATATATGAAGTCATAAGGGATGCCATCGGGCTCTGCAGGCAGGTTTAAACGTAAAGACTCAATAGCCTCAACGACATTGTTCAGGTTGACATCAACATGATTAATACACTCAGGATAATCGAATTTAGATGCTATATTACATGAAGCATGTTCATCATCTGAGTAAACTGAGCCGAAAAACGAGGCAAACATGTCAGCTATCTCTTGTGGATTCTCAGATACATGATTTTGAAAGAAAGAATTCCGCACTTGTATCTTCATGGTAGTCCAAGATCAAATCCTTACTATTCTTGGCAGATAACAGCAAGCAGTTTGGAACCCATCCATTTTACAATCCAGCGTGGGTTACCATAATTTTTTTGGTATTTTTTAGAAGACGTGTCAATTTCTCAGAAACACATAAATTGAATGGTTTTATGTCATTTTTAGACGTTTTTTATTTGCGGAAACGTAACAGTAATCAACTGTCATGCGGGACAACGGAGTGAATAACAGTGCGGGGTAGGGTAAAAAGTATATAAATAAATTATAGTTTAAAAAACTTAAAAAACTAAAATTAAATAATAATGTGTAATTAAATGCTTCTTACTAAGTTTAAAATAGAATAAAGTGATTGACAAAAAACTGATTTTATTGTAAAATTGTGGGGTACTTTTTACTATATTTTTATAATAACTACACTTTTATCAATAGAACCAATGAAATATTTATAACAATTGATATTATGCACCCCACGCCTTTTACAATACAAATTTTTTTTGTCAATCACTTTATTCTATTTTAAACTTGGTAACAAGCATTTAATTATAGTGAGTTAATTTAATTTTTATAACTATTAAACAAAATCTTAATAGTTACACATAATTTTTTTTTTAGTTGGGTTTTCTATAAACCGTGTTTTTAAGTTTTTTTAAACCGTAATCTATTTTTTTACTTTTTAGTTCGGTTTCTCTTTAAAGCGTGCTTTTTTATATTTTTTAAACTATAATTTATTTTAGTTTTTTTTAACTGTATCTTATCTTATCCTAATGATCCTCGTAAGGACCGATAACAATACAATAATTTCACAACTTTGTCCTAGTCATTGGTTCTTGATAAGGGAGCAAAGTTTCAGTTTAATCTGATATTTTCAATTTGGTGAATTTCGAAAATTCCGTTATAAACAAACAAGCATATAAGTGAAGCTAATATAGAAGCGTATTAAAGAGAACTGTGAAAAATTAATTGTAGAGATTTTGAAATTTTTTAAATCAACTTTTTTATGTCAAATTATTATATTGTCATCGGTCCTTGATAAGTGTTCAAAGTCTCAGTTTAATCTGACATTTTGAAGTGGATGAAGATCTCGTCCAAATATTCCGTTACAAACATGTGCTGTACATACAGGTTAAGCTAATAAAAGGATGTTAAAATAGAAAATATTGAATTCGCAAAGACGAATTTTGTTAAAAATATGTGCTACTTTTATAAATATTCCAGTGGCGTAACAAGGTTAGGGAAAATAGCTCCACTGCTCCATTGCAGTTGATCAATTTTTTATCATTCTACTAATATTTAACTTCGCGCATATCCCTCTGTTCGCTTCCCTCGCTCTGGCAACCAACCAGAACTAACCCGAAATCATGCCCAAAATAAAAAAAAAATTATTGATGCTGTCATAAATTTTGGCCATTTGCAAGCGTGAAACTATTTTTTTTTACAGGAAAGTGTGAGTACAGTACATTTTGCTTTGTAGATGAAACACAGTCTCCAAAGGAGGGGTCGATTCTAGTTCAAAGTGCCAAATAAAGGGAAAAAAATTGGTAATTTCTTAGAAGACGTGTCAGATTAGTTTTTGAATTTGGATGTTACCTAAGCATACAACTGACCTATAGAACTGCAGTACAGTATATTTTGCTTTGCTTATTGAAAGTAAACAAAGCGAAATGTAATGTACTACAGTTCTATAGGTCAGTTGCATGCTTAGGTAACATCCAAATTCAAAAACTAATCTGACACGTCTTCTAAGAAATTACCAATTTTTTTTCCACTTATTTGGGACTTTTATTGACACTTTGAACTAGAATCGACCCCCTCCTTTGGAGACTGTGTTTCATCTAGGAAAAATGTAGATGTTTTCTAATTTATATTTCTAAATTTGTTGCAGGTAATTAAATTTCCAAGTCTGCAGTTGTTGCGATTCGATTACCACTTGTTTTTTGTCTGTTGGGGGTAATTAAAATCCATAGTAGAAATGACTCTGTGAAGGGTGGTACGGCTAATTTATTTATTTATAATGCACTCGGTTTTATAATTGCCTTCTTAGTGTCTAGTTATATTCGTCGTTCTCGACATCGTACAGCCCGTTATGTAGCTTCTGTGGAAGCAATAACTCCTATATGAATCGGTCTTGATGGCGGCCCCTCCGAACGATGAGCAAGCAGAAGTCAATTTCTCCTTTAAATCAATACGCGAATACGCTCCTTTAATCCGACATATACCTCATTTTCTACAATCATTACCTGAACGCTACTTAACATATTATTTTTAAGGGCTGTCAGCACCTCTAGTTATTTGCATAAACCACGAGGTAAACCATCATGCCGCTCTGAGGTTATCTAGGTTCCTCAAAAGTTATTTACTCTTTGTAGAATTTCTGCTTTCAAACTTGTTTGATCATTTTTCTTTGAGAATCTTTGGTATTTTCCTTGTCATCAGAATCAGTCAAATCATGGATATCTTCAACTCTATTAAATTTGTTTTGTATTTTTTTCATTTCCACTAGGAAATTGCTTTCCTGGACAACAATGCATTTTTTAATCAGTACATTGATCTTTTTTTCAGATTCTAGTTTATATTTTTCCAACGTCAGAGTAATCTCCGTAATCTTAATAAGCACCTGCAATCAGCGCAACAAAGTAATAAGTTTCTCTACGTTAGCGCATTTACATGAGATTCTGTGGTATTTATCTCAGCGCTATTCTTGCATAGAATATCCCGCAATTATCACAGAAAGCTGCAAATAGTTCGTCGTCCTTAGAGGTCTTGAAAATGCATTGTTCATTGCACCTTCAACAGACCAATTCTATTAATTTTGGGGCTCTTTGCAATAAATCCTTCAACTCAATTCACATGCACAAAAATATAGCTGTAAAACTATATGAAATTCTCGGAAATTTCTATCAGCATCAAGAATCTATAATTAAAGAACATTAAGAAGCTTTTAAAGTCTATTGTATTTTTGAAGCATTGAAAGATTTTAATCAGTTATTTTTATATTTGTATTTATTGCCATTTTAGAGTAATTGTTTTGTTTGGCACAAATAAACTGTTTAGACATGTGTATATAGAGCTCATAATTGTGAATCAAAAGCTCGGGAATATTTTTTTTGTAATCATCACCAATGAAAAAAAGAATAGAGATGCTACTTTCAATGTTCGGCTCTGTGAAACTGACCTACATGATGTTTTGGGTGCTAACTTGGAATGCATGTTATTACTTAATTTTAAGACCCAAAGACATTTCTTGAAACGTTTTATGAATCCCAAAAGCACATTCTTTAATTTAAAACTGATTGTGAATGGACATATTGATGAATTTATTTAACAGGTTCTACAAATTGAACAATAAATAAATAAAAACACTGGAGAAAAATAATTTTCTTTTGCAACTTAAAGTGCATTTAAGCAATGCAGGATAAATGTTTTAGATATTTGCGATTGAGACATAGAATGGTACAGGTAGGCTTGCAGCTCGCTACACAATGGCAAGGTCTTCACTTATTTTGAGTTGAATGAACTGAAAGATTCCGATGAGTTCTTCGAGTCGTTTCCCTTTTGCAACTTATTCAATCACAGTATTAGTGTTTCACAACACACTTATAATATGAAATGAAAAATATACTGCACGGAATTACAGTTCCTTGTAACAAAAAAAAAGACATATTTGTATATTTTCAGGTGTAAATCCAAATTGGAATTCTTGGACAAAAATAGATCTAAATTTAGAAAACTAGCTATTTACACTCCAAAAACAGCAAAACTGAAACTTGCATGTTCTGATCAAACAATGCAGTCTCATTTTCCCATTGGTAGACAAATCATTACTCACAGTCAAGCAAAGATATTATATTTACACTATTAATACTATCTAAAAATTTAGAAACTGCTAAATTAGCGTTTTGCAGGTCAAAGCGGAAACTAGTAATAATAGTTTACGTGTTTACTGTTTACCCCAAAAACATTTAATGTCTTTGGTTTACCCCACCATTCTATGGATTCTGGAATTGACCCGTCTGCTTTGTTCGTTCCCATCATTTGTGCATTACTGCCAATCTAAACTAAACACTGGAACGACAGAAATAGGGCATCGCACGGAAAGTTTAATACAATATTGCAAAATATGTTGTTTTCTATGCATAATATTGAGGTTTTTCTGTATAAATATTGTAAAACAATATAATACATCATAATATAGTCCAAAATAATGTATGTTTTAAGATCAAAACACACGCTATAACTGTACACGAAGAAGCCTCAGGTTATACAAACTATGTCCAAGCAACCATTCACAAACTTTTCTTTGAAAGATCATTTTTAAATATCTTAGGTCTCCAGGTACATGATTAAACCGTTAGATAGGCATGATCATACTACAGTATTTAGTCCCCAAAAAAGTATAAGAAAATTGAGAATAAAATTTAATGTGTCCAAAATAATCTTATTGCTGTTATTTGCAACAGTGCTTGTTGTAGTTCCAGAGCTAGAAGCTTGAATTTAAAAGACTTTAAATTTAAGCTGATAAGCTCCAAAACAAGCCAAACTGTTTTGGCTTGCTGATATTTTTAAAAATATCTATACATATTTATTATATTGCAGAAAGCATGGCAAAAAAAATACTGTGATTTATATAAAAGGAGCAGCAGTGGAATAGCACGCATAGAAATATATGAAAATGAGGCAAAGACTGGTCAAGCAAAAATTATAACTCTAGAAGATGTGATTAAAATAAAGCCAAAATCTTCAAATGTAATCAATATAGTGACCAAAAACTTCTTAGACATGGACTTTGGGACAATGACTGAAGAGAATTTGAATAACTGGTTTGAGGCCTTAAAGAGTGTAGCCTTTCCAGATGATAATGCAGGGATTAACAGTATTGAACAAGATAATGATTTATATTGTTCTGCAGTTGAAGGTTAGTTTAATTTTTTTTATAGTGACCCATTTAAGTTGAGCGGAACTAAATATCTCCGTCATTAGTTTTCTCATAGAACATAATAAACCTTTTGGAATTGGATTTGAAATAACTATCTTGTTTTTCCAAAATTTTGTTTTACTTAATCTCAATAGAATCGGTTAGCATTAAGTGAAAATACTTGGTTAATATTCAGCTTATCTTAACTTTTTATTTTAAGATATTCTATTCTCGTTTTTAACGCAGTGTAAAAATTGACAAATAAATATTATATGCGTTTTTAAGAATTATGTTAGATATTAGAAACATGCCCTTGGCATATAGACGACGCTGTACACAACTTAAGCAATAAACAATTGAAACAAAGTTGCACTCGTAAAACATTTGATTGAATTTTAAACAATTTAAATAATTGAGCATACTACACAGGGTTTTCGTGTGAATTTTAGCCCGCACCTACTGCCTTTATTTTTTGAGGTAGAAAAAATTTGAAATACAAAAGTTAGAGGATTTTTTTAAAACCGTCAGGATTCGTTATCAGATAAAACAAAGAAGCGTAGTAAAACTGTCTAAAATACCAACTTCGTTTGTTTTTTTAATGGAGCACCTTGCATATTATTCACAAAAAAAATATACCTAATTTGCCTGCATTTGCTGTGGCCATTAAAAAAAATGATAATAAGCATCATAAAATTTCCCTACAAATTTCCATCCACCACGATACTGCGATTTATTTATTAAACACACAAGTAGTTTTAAATCCTGAAATTTTATTATCAAATATTTCAAAAATGGTCCCCGCAAGTGCAGTCAAATTATATATTGTGGAAGTCAGAACAAAAATATCTTTCATTTTAGTGAATAATATTACAAGGTGCTGCATTAAAAAAAAAAGTTGGTATTGTTTGATACTCGGTTTGATACTTTTACGATGCCTATTTGTTTTTTCCTGATAACGGACCCTGGCGGTTTAAGAATCTTCTAAATTTTGTATTTAAAATTTTTCTAGCTACACAAATAAAGGTGGGTGCTAAAATATATGGTATTGTATGGTAGTCAAGGGGGTAGGAATTAGCTTTTAAGATTAGAAATATGTTGGCGTAATAATAATAATAATAATAATGGATCAACCTTGAATTTTCCCTGTATGTACAATATAATCGTAGATTGTACAATTGTGTCGAGAGTATTTTTTTAGAACATGACTGTGTTATTTTAGGAGATTTTAACTTACGTGACCTTGCTTCTGGGGTGGTTAATGGGCATACATGTGATTTTAATAGTTTTATGGCTTTTGCGAATTTGGTACAAGTGAATAATATATGCAACGCAAATAATGTATTGTTGGACTTAGTAATTGTTACCCACCATGTGCAGAACTGTAGCGTGGTCGCTGACGATGATCCTTTACTGCCTGTAGACCAGCATCATCCAGCATTGAACATAAGTATTGAGAGGGAGAAGAAGTGGATGAAATGTGAACAAATTCAAACCACGAAGTTTAATTTTAAGAAAGCCAATTACTATCTAATGTAGGATATGTTTCAGAAGGTTGCTTGGGATGATTTGTATGAATGTGAAAATGTTAATGATGCGTTGACAATTTTCTATGAGAAAATAAATGAAATATTCGTTGAGTGTGTTCCCGTGGGTACTCAACTCGGTAGGTCATTCCATGTTTGGTATGATCGAGAAATAATAATATTGATTAAAACTCAAGAAACATATTTTCGAAAATACAAAAGAAATAACTCGATATATTGGTACAATAAATTTAAAAACACAAGAACATTAGTTAAAAATAAAACAAAATATGCATACAATAACTACATAAATAGAGTCAGTAATAGTTTGTTATAGAATCCCAAGTCCTTTTGGAATTATGTAAAGTCGCGAAAAAGGGAAGCAAGAATGCCATCGGATGTCTGTTATAATAATGTGCAATACACAGGACCAGAAAATACCGCTAATGGATTTGCACAGTACTTCAGTTCGGTGTTTTCAGATGCAGAAACTCTTAATTATCAGAATGTGGGAGTGAGAGATTACTTTTGCACATTCTCATTTAATGAGGAAGAACCTAGAACGGCAGGAAAAACGTTAAAGGGCAATATGACCGGATGGGTTCCCTGACTACATTCTGAAGGATTGTATTGGTTGCCTGAAAATGCCGTTGGTATTTTTGTTTAATTTAAGTTACATGACTGAAACTTACCCTGAGGCATGGAAAGCAAGTAAAGTAATTCCAGTCTTCAAGTATGGACTGAGACAAGAAGTAAAGAATTATAGGTCAATTACAATACCCTGTGCAGTGTCAAAGTTATTTGAGATAATGTTATTTGATAGAATATATGATGGTGTCAGGTATAGTATTGTTGAATAAGACGGTTCACACGCAGTATTCAACTCGCTCCGCGCATTTTTGCGATTAATCGGATATTTAAGTGTTTTAAAACGTTCTTTTTTTATACGTACATGTAAAAAGTGTTTTTGATGTTGACTATTGTAAGGAAATTCATGTGAAATCTGGACTAAGTGCGAAAATGAGAAGCGATAACGTCGATTAATATATTAAATATCAACAAACAGAGAGTTTTCGTACGGTTTACGCTAAAACGTTATTTAGTGTCCAAAGTGATGTCGCGTTCATTCAAATGTTGCAAGAATAAAGAGTTCTTGAACTCTTGTTGTATATATTGTTTCGCTGTTTTTCACCCGAGTTGCATGGACCGTAACACGGAAGTAATAAAATTGAGTGGATATAAAATTTTTTGTTCATCGTATTGTCAAGCCCAATTCAACGCAAGAGAAGAGAAAGACAAGCTAAACGAGAAGGAAATAGACGATCTTGAAAAGGAAATAAGATGCAGAGATACACACATTGAGAGGCTTAGGCGAAATAGCCAAGTATTTGAGGATGTCGTTTCGGAAGCAGAATGCAAACTCTCAGATCAGCTGAAAAATCTTAATGAGCGCAACACCGTTTTAACTAATCAACTCCAACTTTTAAAAAATAAGGAAGTTGAGATAATGTCTCAAGTAGAATCAATGCAAGAGGACAAGGCCAAACTGGAAGCGAAAATTAAAGAACTTACTTCTCTAAACCAGAATCTAATAGTTTCTGTGAACACTTTGGAAATCGAAAATGATGTTTATGCAAAGGAATTAAAAGAGTTGCGTCAAACAATAAATGGCCTCAAGCAAAGCAACACCAGCATCGCAATTAACTCCGAATCATCTGGTCAAATGCCTAAGCAAATCAAAACCAATAATACTCCAAAGAAAAAACTACTTATTGTCGGCGGAGAGAATGCAAGAGGGAGTGCGTTAATATTCAAGGGATTAACTAAAAATCAATTTGACATCAACTGTCAAACAAGAGAAAATACTCTATTCAGTGATATTGTGAAGGTGTGCAAGGATCTTAGCAGGGAATTTGACAAGAATGATTTTGTTATTCTGTTTCTATCTCCATGTAATGCAATCAAGGGTACACGTATAACCAACGAGGAACTCGATGTTCTAAACTTACTCACCTCAAAAACAAACCTCATTATTATAGGTAATACCTATTATGCACGAAGACCCATCCTTAACGATTTTCTACACACGGAAAATGTATTTATTAACTCGTTTTTTAATGGAAAGGAAGGAATCTTTTTACCACTTCTATGCAGTAAAGGTACTTTGAATTATGAAGCCAAAAAAGAAGTTATTATGTTTGTTGTTAATAGCTATATTTTCACCGAAAAATTAGAATTAAATTTTCCAAGGCATCCGGGACCACTGATTCAGTATTAGCACATGACACACCATCCCCTGACTTGGAAAAAGAAGATGACATGGTAAAGTTCAATAAATGTGATCAAAACTTCAGAGATTCTCATCGGAAAAATCAAAGAAAATGAAAAAACTTAAATGGTACTATTATTGCTACAAAACATCCATTCCATAATATGACAAAACATTTCAATTTATATTACCAGAATGTTAGGGGTCTCCGAACAAAACTTTCTGAATTCTCATCTAGTGTATCCTCATGCAATTTCGATATTTTAATGCTGACTGAAACCTGGCTAACAAGTAACTTCAATGACTCAGAGTTAGGCCTACAGAATTACAATGTTTTTAGGATTGATCGTGACCCAATAGCCACTGACAAAAGCAGGGGGGGAGGAGTCTTAATTGCTATCAGGAATGATGTAAATACAAGAGAATTGACGGCCCCGCATCAATCTAAGAGTCACGAGGAAGCTTGGGTGTTAGTAACTGTTAATAATGAGAATATAATTTTGTGCAGTATATATTTTCCTCCAGATGCAATGAGAATGATTATGAAGAACACTGTAGGAATATTGAACATTTTTGCGATCTATATGAAGGTAGTGCTACTTACATCGTTGGTGACTACAATCTTCCCGCTCTGACCATTGTTGGTGAAATGGACTATAATGTGTCTACTCCTAGAAATTGTGCTGCTGCCGAGACACTGTTGGGTGCTATATCTTACGCTGGTTTAAGTCAAATAAACCACATTCCAAATGTTAACAATGTTTTTCTCGATTTAATCTTTAGTAATGTCGGTGATACAATGATAGAATGTGCATGTGATTTTTTGGTGCCTTGTGACCAACATCACCCAGCGTTATTTTTTAAGCACGATATATGTGACAATTTTAAACCTTTAAAGTATGAGGAGAGTATTTGCGATTTTGATAGCTGTGATTATGCCAGTATTAATGAATTCTTAATTAATGTTAATTGGGACTCTGTTTTGAATTGTGATGTAGATAATGCCGTCCATAGTTTTTATAGTATTTTGAATGACTGTTTTAATGTATTTGTTCCCAGAAAAATTATAAGATGCGATTTTAAATTTCCTGTATGGTATACCCCACTACTTAAAAATATGATTATAGAAAAAAAGAAAGTTCATATTAAATATAAAGTAAGAAAGTGTATTGAAACATATTTGACATTTTGTAATCTCAGGTCTAAATGTAAGGAACTCTCTAGGCTGTGTTATCAACAATATATTCATAGTATAGAGCAGGGTATACATAGTAATATCAAGACCTTCTGGAATTTTATTAAAAGTAAGAATGATTGCAGGGGCATACCGCAGGTGATGACACTTGACAATGCAGAGTACTCCTCTGGATCTCATATTGTGGATGCTTTTGCGGATTATTTCTCCTCTGTATATGTAAACACTGTCACTGTCCCTTTTCATGAAAACGAAATTTACTGCTCTAACACCAACTTGAATATTAGTTCCTACAATTTCAGCATTTTGGACGTATTGACGCGACTCGATAAAATCGATTTAAATAGGGGTCCAGGCCCAGATGGACTCACTGCTAAATTTTTAAAAGAATGTTCTTTTTCACTTTCAAGGCCCCTCTGGTTAATATTTAATAACTCTATGGCTAATGGAGTTTTTCCAATTGTTTGGAAACTCTCTTATATATCCCCCATATATAAAAATTCTGGCAGTAAATCTTGTATTAAGAATTATAGACCCGTTTCAAAAATATCTCTAATATCAAAAATAATGGAGTCAATAATAACTGACTTTATGGAGGACTCCTTTAGAAATATTATAATTTCGAAGCAACATGGATTTTCTAAAAATAAATCAATTACTACCAATCTGTTGCTTTACACTGAATATATATCGGAGGCCCTGGAGAAAGGCAATGTTGTGGACTCGGTCTACACCGATTTCTCAAAGGCCTTTGATAAAATAGATCATCGGTTGCTTTTGAGGAAATTGTCTGGTTATGGGGTTCATGGCACTCTTTTGCAATGGATCAATTCATATATTTCTGGTCGAACACAAGTTGTCAAAATAAAGAATCACTTCTCAAAAATCGTAAGTGTTACTTCTGGGGTTCCTCAAGGGGCACATTTGGCCCCATTACTATTTAACATCTATATTAATGATATATGCCATTGTTTTTTATCATCTGAATATATTTTATACGCGGACGATTTGAAAATTTTTAAAAGGATTAACAGTGACAGTGACATTGTGCAGTTTCAGGAGGACATTGACAGATTTTATGACTGGTGTGTTAGGAACAAAATGGTCCTTAATGCTGATAACTGCAAATATATCCAATTTTCTAAATCTCTTAGCACGGTTCCTAATAGTTATCAAATCAACAGTTGTGACATTCAGAGTGTCAATCTCATTAAAAATCTAGGAGTATTTTTCGACTCAAGGCTCACATTCTCCCATCACATAGATAGCTGCCGTAACAAAGCATTAAAAATGTTAGGCTTTATTAAAAGAAACACAAAGGACTTCAGAAACATCAACTCGATTAAATTGCTTTACACATCTCTTGTAAGATCACACTTAGAAAACTGTACTAGTGTGTGGAGTCCTTACTACCAAATTCATATAGACAAATTGGAGTCTGTACAACGTAAATTTTTTCGATATGTAGCATTTAAAAAAGGCATAAGAATGGAAAATACTAATTATATTGAACTTGAAGAGAGTCTTAAACTAAAGAAATTAAAAATACGCAGGGAAATATGTGATATTGTTTTAACCCACAAAGTTATAAATGGACAATTAAATTCTCCAGAACTATTAAATAAATTTCAGTTTTATGTTCCTCCGAGATTTTTAAGAAACCAACGAACTTTTTACTTGTGTCAGCATAGAACTCTTTATGGAGAGAACTCCCCTATAAATAGAATAATGAAAAATGCAAACAAATTTGAGGGGGACTTTTTTAACGAATCGCTGAATTGTCTTAAGATCTTCTTGAAGAGGCATTACAGTATTAATGACTAATGTTTTTTTTTGTAAAGTTCCTAAACATGAAGTAATACATATATGATTGTTTTAACTATACCACCAAGCGTTCTACTCAATGACTATACTTAGATTTAGTTTATCTAATTTTAGTTTTGTTTCTTGTTTTATTTTTAGTTTTATTTTTAGTACTCCTGTACGAATGGGCTTAGCCCGTGTATGAATGAATAAATAAATAAATATCAGCATGGTTTCCTCCCAAAAAAGTCAACAGTTTCTAATTTAATAAGTTTTTGCCAATATATCCATGATGCTCTAAATGATAAAGGACAGATTGATGTGATTTATACTGATACGGAAAAGGCATTTGATAAAGTTAAACACAGTGTAATTATAAACTCACTTATAAAGCAAAATATATCCCCCAAAATCACAAACTTAGTTAGATCATACTTGGGGGGTAGGAAACAGTACGTGGAAATCATGGGAGCCAAATCGAAAATATATATCAGTGGCTTGGGTGTTCCACAGGGGTCAAATTTAGGGCCTTTATTTTTTATTATAATTCTAAGGCGTTAGTGTTTGCCGATGATTTTAAAATATTTTTAAAAGTTGCTGGTGATTATGAATGTGAGTGTCTGCAGAGAGATTTGGATAGTACTGTTGATTGGTGTACGTCAAACGGTTGTAACTTTAATGTGAGTAAATGTGCGAAAATATCATTTACACTCAAAAAGAAGCCTACCGTGTTTGGATATGAAATAAATAATGCTAGTATCGAAAATAGTATAATGCAGAGAGATCTTGGCGTGTTGTTGGATGAAAGGATGCGATTCACAGAACACATTGTGGGAAAAATAAATGACGCACACAGGACAATGGGATTCATCGTCAGAACGGCCAAAGGTTTTGACGTAAAGGTTCTGCTCAGGTTGTTTGACAGCTTAGTGCTACCCAAACTGGAGTATGCAAGTATTATATGGTCACCTCAATATGAAGTCTGGAGTAAGTCACTCCAAAGGGTTCAAAGAAAAATTCCTAAAGATTATGTTTCTTAAAAGATATGGGTATTATCCTCCACAGGGATATGACCACGGTACGTTACTGAGCCTGTTCGATAGGCTTTCCCTAGAGAACAGAGGAAAAAAATAAATTTGATTTATATGTTTAAAATTCTAAAAAACCATGTGGAGTGTCCGGACTTCCTTGCAAAATTGCCATTTGCCATTAATGTGGGTAGCACTAGGCAAAACAGGGTGTTTTATTTAGACTTACCCAGAACAAATACTTATAAAGCGTCCCCATTGTGGATGTGTAATATTTTTAATATGTTTGCCAGTGACCTAGACTTGGACCTGCTACATTTAAAGGCTTTCACCAAGATCATATGTAAAAACTACAAGAGTTTCAGGGACAGGGCAACTGTAATTGATCCATAGTTTTTTATTCCTATGTTTTTGTTTGTGCTTATTCTTAGTACTAGTTATAAGATTGTATCGGTAAATGGCACACTGCTGTAGATACTATAACAATAAATAAATAAATAAATAAATAATAGACTAGAGATGTAAATATCGTTTAATCAAGTTTTATTTTATTATCAGGTGTGTTTTGTGTAAAACTACATCCATCAGAGGCTTCCCAGAAATGCAATTTGACAAGCAAGAACTATACTCTTGTGGTAACTCCTTCAACACTTCAGCTTCGGGATGAAATCGATAATACGTTATTGTATACTTGGCCTTTTAGTTATATTAGAAAATATGGGTATAAAGGCGGAAAATTCACTTTTGAAGCTGGAAGAAAATGTGCTTCTGGAGAAGGAGTGTTCTATTTAGAGCATCCCAATCATAATGAGATTTACAGGTAATGCAGCATTATTAGCTTTAATTTTCGCTCTTTTAAGGGTATTTTTTCAAAATATAACAATTTTGTATGTTTAACGAATTTGTATGATTTACTACAGACAACTATTAAGTCATAATATGTAGGCTTTTCTACACATTTATCTTTCCTTTATTCCCACGGTAGAAGTATTTCATATCATATCAATACATAGAAAAAGCGCCTTAATTACGATGGGAAGCTTTAAAAAATATTTGGTCTCTCTCTGATTCACTAAACACAAAAAAAAACAATTACCGCAGAATTAATATTTTTTAGTTAAGTGTATAATTTTATACACAATCAACATTTGGTCTGACAACTGCATAAGAAAGCTTTAGCGACTTTTGAAAAATATACAGGAGAAATAGATAGATAGGTGTCTCTGCCCAGAGCTGTTTGAGTTTGGAACTCGTGAAATTCCGATAATTTTGGTGTATTTTTAAATTTGAATATTACTAAGACATAATTTCACATACTTAATTAAATTTAAAAAAAAAGTAGTGTAATTTATTGATGTTGTTGTACAAGTCATAGGGTTTTGAACACAATAATGATTAAAATACAATATATCAATCAATTCACAATGAAGCAATATGAAATAGGTTATCAACACCTAACATACAGAATAAGTTAATTCAACTTCTCAAAATCACGATTATAAAACTGCCCAAGAGAATAAAAGCATTTAAGATAATAGATAATTTTTATTTTTAGGGGCATCACATGAGATAGATGTGATCTTATCTAATCATATACTATTAAAAAATATATAAACAATACAAAAGCCTATGGATACAAATATTGCCCTAATAACACATTCTAAAATCCCTTCAAAATGGCATCAACAAAAACACTAAAATTAGTTAAGATTTCAAAACTAACAAAAGCTTATTAAATAATAACTCAGTTACAGCTTCTTGAGCTTGGCGATATTATTTATTCACCTTATGGTGGCTGGAAATCATATGTTTTAGCAGGGTCCACTTTAAAAAAAAAACAGAATGGTGTGCCATTGCAGTAAGGTAGCCCCTGCCTCTAATAACAACAAACAAACTGTCTGAAAATTGGTGTTAACAAATTCTGTATGCTTTTTATAATCAGCACCAGATAAGGTAATGCTTAAAAATCGGTTCCTTGAATTGGGGTTACCTTAGTGGTATATTTGGGACTCGTTCATTGAATTTAATTCTCCCTAAGATGCCTATTTGCATTCTTTAATCAGCCTGGTTATCTTTCCTAATTGGTGTTCTTTTTACATTTTCGGCCTTTGGCCTGACCAGGAGTTTCTTAGCATTGTCTTCACTTAAGGTGTGTCCTGGGATGAGGGTCATTTGTTATTAAGCCTCAGCAACAGATAACCTAGATAAAAATAAAATTCAAGTTATTTTTTATCCGATCGAACGAAAAACTATACATTTCCGATGTGTTTTCTCACCGCAAAAGTCATGATTCCAGTATATTGTATTCGTTGCTTGGCAACATACAATAACTGTACGTACAACATTTCGGTCCTAGGCCGGGATTATAACATTCCCGGCCTAGGACGGGAATATAATATTTCTGTCCTATTTAACTTGCGGCCCAAGTAACAAAACAAGCTTTAATATGGTTTTCAAGACGTTGTTACAGCCAAATGAATAAGACTCACTGAAAACCTTCTGCTCTAGACAACCTCTTGAAGGCAAGATAAAAGCTTTCTTACAGCCAAAGGGCCCACTCCTATGAGGGTGTCAAGAATCTTAAAGCTTGTTTAAAACCAACTTGCATTGAAATCGATTCTCTTATCACTGCCTTCAAGGCGATCATAAAACTTTTAGCAAGTGTTGTTTAAAACCATAGGATTTATAGTGATCTAAGATTAGGATGAATTTAACAATGAGTTTTATAACATCTTTAGATAAAATTATCATAACCTGTAATCCAGTTACATCAAAAAATATCCGTCATGTGATGTCGTCTAGTCCACAGTTGTGGTCTAGTCGGTGATGCATTCCAACTCATAAGAATAAACATGGAGGAAATGCAATACCAAAATCTGGTAAATTCGCCGAAATGGGAGACAAAAATTATAACTTAGTTATAAGAAGTTACGTCCACAATACAATATGTTTAGGTTGAAGGAAATC
>MU182355.1:325151-355875 GCA_016904865.1 Pissodes strobi | reverse complement strand
GACGACATTATACTATACTGAAATAGAATGGGATTCTTTTTCAAAGAGAAAGTCATGATTTTGCATTTGTCGACGTTAAGGGGGAGCATGTTATCCGTTCACCATTGATTCAGGCTGCCAAGGTCTTTCTGAAGCCTCAAACAGTCCTTCAGAGAGTGGATGGTTGAGAAAAGTTTAAGGTCATCAGCGAAGAGAAGGACGTTGCTGTTAAAATATCTCAGTTATGTCATTAATAAACAAGGAAAATAGCAAATGGGCTAGGTTGCTACCCTGCGGAGCTCCACTGGTAGCCTCGAAAGATAAGGATCTATGTTCTCTATGCTCAACATAAAGCTGGCGGTTTGAAAGATATGAGGAGATAAAATTGCATAGTTTTTGATCGAAGCCAAAAGCAGCCAGCTTCCTCAAGAGTATCGAATGATCAAGTCGATCAAAGGCCTTTGAGTAGTCGGTGTATACTGTGTCAACTTGCAGTTGGGAATTTAAAGCGTTAGTGGTATATTGCATAGAACAAGCTAGGTTAGTAACAGTACTTCTTGCAGAAAAAAATCCGTGCTGTAGTGGTGTAAGTACGCACCTTACCTCTGAAAAGATTCTTCCATACATCGCCATTTCAAAGACCTTTGCGAACACACTAAGTAGACATATGGGTCTGTAGTTGTCGACCAAATCCACCCTGTCCTTTTTAAATATCGGACAGATTTTCGCGGTTTTCCAGCAGTCCGGAAACCGATCATTTTTTAGGCATAAATTGAGGATATAAGAGATAGGCTGAAGCAGGACAAACCTGCAGTCACGCGCCAAAAAGTCTGGCAAGTTGTCGGGACCCTGAGTCATTTTTGGCTTGAGTTTGCAAAATGCCTTCAAAATATCAGAGTCCGAGAGCGATTTTATAGATGTACGTTGTTAGAATAGATGGGCGGTTGAAAAGGAACATCCATCTTTGGTGAGTATACACTTTTGAAAAATGACGCAAATGCGTCTACAACCCCCCGAGACCCACTGCATTCAACACCGTTCAGGTAAACGCGGTTTGGAATGCTTTGTTGGCTCCGTCTGGACCGAGAAAAAGACCAAAACTGGAAAGGGTCTGAGCCAATGCTCGCCTCGCAACGGGCAGTGTAATCGCCATAATCAGCATCAATGTTTCGTTTTATTTTAGCTCTAAGAGTACGAAACTGATTTAGTAGTTCGGTAGAATTGGATTTTTTAAGTTTTTTACGAATTCGTGCCTTAGATTTAATGGTTTTTATGGTAGCGGAGCTATACCAAACTGGATACTCTCTATTATGGTTAATAGTTTGGGGAACACATTTATCAAGAATCGAATACAATGTTTGGTAAAAATAGTTGCAGGCGCCCTCAGGCGAAGCATAATCTTCCAGAAGAGACCAGTCAGCACCCGGCAATAGATTATATAATTTATGAAAGTTAGCTTTGCGATAGTTTAACATGTTTGTGTGTTTTTGGCTTTAATAGGTGTCAATTTATTTATTGATATGTTTCAAGTCTATGCCGAGCGCAGGATGATGGCCGTCCTCGGGAACAAAAGGCATCGGATTTCGCGCTGCATGACATGGAACATTCGCAAAGAGTAAGTCGAGAGTTCGACCATTGAGATTAAGGACATAATTATATTAGACTAGATTATAAAGTTAGCAAAGTCTAGAGCGATCTGAACCTTAGCATGATTAAAACTGTTTTCCACATTGAAATTTTGTAGGTTGAAATCCCCCATAATTACTAGATTAGTATCCAAAAAAAGAGGAAATGTCTCGAGGGAATCAAAAAAAGACTGGTATTCATATGCCGCGAGATTGGGGGGAATATATATAACTAGCACATATAGTGATTTAAATTTAGCAACAATCTTACTGCTAACTATATCAACCATAGGGTTTTGATCTTGGATGCCTGATACGTCAAGTTGACTCGCCCCAAAGTCCCTGGAAACAGCCAACAGCACACCACCTCCTCGGGAGACGTTGATTTCCCGAAATTTGCGGTCGCTTCGGAAAACCATGTAGTAGTCGTCAAATAATTCCGCATTTAGAACATCTTCGTGGAGCCATGATTCAGTTATTGCTACAATCTGGTACTCATGTGAACTTGCTGATGTGAAGAATCCGTTGGTTTTTGTGTTGAGTCGTCCTCTTGCGTTTTGATAGTAACATATTGTGTTGTTGCTGGAGGTAGATGATGATTTTATGTTCATGTCAGACAGGTTTATGCGTTTAAATTAAGTGATACGATTTTGGGAACACCACGAATATATTTTATACGCAAGTTATGCTCTCCAGAATCCGTCCTTATTTGAAGCTCGGTTTTTAGAGCTTTATACTCCTTTGCTTGGGTGGGGGTTCGATAATTGTTGAATGATAGATTAGAGAAATCCTGATTTTGTCTAATTGCCCTCGAGTGCCGAATTATCTTCGACACATCAGATGGAGAAGACATGATAACTTTAATGGGGCGAGCACTGTTAGGTATGGCTTTCCCCACTCGAAAAATTTTCAATGTTGAAATATCCAGGTCTGGAACCGCAGAGTGTATTATTTCTCCTATAATACGCTTGTCGGAGGATCGCTGTTCTTTCCCTGCAATGGTGAATTTAGTTTCCGATAATCCGAAAACAATCAGGTTAGACTGGCGAGATTGACGGTCACTCAGTTCGGAGATATAATCAAGCCTTTCAGGCGATTGATTGGAATCATTCTTGTTAATGAAATCATTAATTTGCATTTTCAACACCAACACTTCAGATTGGAGCGCTTCATTTATCTTCCTTTGATTTTCATACCTCGCCCGAAAATCGGTGATCCTCTGTTCCATGGACAAGAGCTTCATCATAACATCCTTCAATGTAGGATCATCGTTATTCGGCGGAGGCGAGCCTACGGGGGAATCAACGATACCCGCGATACACCCTTGGCAAAACCATCTGCACCCCTGTGTGTATTTAAGTTCCTTGTTATAGTAATTCAAAACGGCAATTGGCATCTCAATACATTTGGCATGAAACCAGAGCGCGCACTTCTGACATAGAATTCCATAAGAGCCCTTCTTAACTATCGAATGACATGGTTCGCAAATGTCTGACATTGTAGATTTAGTAAGTGTCAAAAATATTTGGAGTATATAGTCTAATTCGCCCGGACTATAACAAAATGCACTGTCCGGCAATTCACGGGCCGACAAAAAAAAAATCCGGTTAAAGTTCACGAGAGCCGGAGAAAAATGATATCGCAAATATCAACGTTTTTATCGTCCATTGTGTTTGGTGTAAACAATGTGTTGTTTAGAGCAGAACCTGTGTTCGCAAAAGTATCTTTTTCGTTTAAAAGTCCTTAAATAACGATTATCACACAAGACGGGAAGCACGCAGAGCAAAGCACCACCGATAACACACTGTACGAAGAAACAACAATTTTTGATGCCTTGAAACAGTCAAAAACAACGAAAGAGCCAGGAGCTAATCCTGCACGCCTGTATCAATCTCAACGAAAACTACTGAAAAATGTGGCCATCTGGTCATGGAAGCCAGAGAACTTGTCTTGCAATGAATTGCTTACACCGTCAAGCTTTAGGTCAATTTTGCTATACAACGTATCAAGAGCATCCTGCATCTGGTTCCTCAAGTTGGCCACACCACCAATCGAATCATACTATTCTCGCTGCTATTATGATATTTCGTTCTAGGAAAGGCGCTATCTAGAGCCGCTTACTCTGCAGGCGACGCGACGTAGCGTCTGGTCCGCCATAGGTATTTGATTTCTCTCCTTTACATATCTGGGAAAAGCAGCTTTGACGCCACCTGGGAATTCGTGACTTCTAAATTATTTTTCGATAGGACAAGAATTATGTGTATGTATCTTAAGAACAAAATACATTGATGTGCATAGAACACATTTTTTTACGACAAATTGTCTGCGTTATTTATTGTTTGTATCAAAAATTATGAGTAACACTTATGAGGTGACTCATGTTTATAGCTCTGAATGTAATAGCTTTACCTTCTTTGTTGTTATTTATGTCCGATTTCCGAAACATTCTAAGTCGAAGTTCTCAGTGACAGCAGCATAATTAATGAGCCTGACCATTCCAGGACTGACTTATTTTAAAGATCATCACCAAGTTTAATGTCAAAAAAATGTTAACAAAAATACAAATTATTTTAGGAAACTTTCCCAGACAAAAGTTCAGACGGAGATTCGAATATCTTCCCAGGAGAGCTTATTATTCTATTTACGATGTTTTTGTAGTTTGACTTAGTCTGTGACGACCTTCGTCGCTCTATTTTATATATATTTTGATTTGTACTGAATTTTTTTCTCTAAAAAAGTTTTAATCATCTCCTGATGATGCTAACATTGTTAGCGAAACGTGCGTCGAGTGCAAAAATTCTGCTTCGATATCGTGGATAAAACTGGTTTAGTGCATTTTGCCAAAGGTTTCAAACCCCAACATAGATTGATTTTTTTGTTTAATTTATATATTTTTCCTCTTTTATATTTAATTGTTTTCTGACAATAATTTTTGCTTAAACAAGTATTAAATTGTTCCTTTTTTCAGTAGTCATTGGTATAAAAGATCACATTATTTTCTTGAATTAACTATAGTCTTAGAATATATAACAGAAAATTGAAATTGCCTGAACTAACTAGGTATTACCCTATCTATCAAAGGTAAAACTATTTACATTTCTATTTCCAGGTGCTTGTCTGCCAAAATGAAAAATATGAGGAAACTACTTAATGGAGAATCCACAACATCGCTAATAGATTGTGGAGATCTGCAGCTTCATGCTGCTTTAAGTATGGAAGCAGGCTCTCGAAATCCACTACCGCTGTCCTTGTCAACACAACGCTCCTTCCACGAATCCAACAAAGTATCCTTAGGACTGCACTTCCCTCCTTCAACGTCGTCTGTTGAAAGCCCGGGATTAGTGAAAACAGTTCCTAAGAAGCCACCTAGGAAATCTCTACCTCTTAAAAATCTTACCGATATATTAACTCCTGTGGTTACACTTAATGCCGTTCATGAGTATACAGATGTCAATGTCGAACAATTCCATCCTGACAAATACGATACCGTAGAAAATAGAAAAGATGCTTGGAAAACGATGGGTGTTCAGGACCCTCCACATTCTGAGTTGATATCTCCTGACTCAGAAGATACATATTGTTCTTGGGGTACTGCCACTTTTAAAAAGTCTGTCAGTGAAATGAAGCTAACTGAAAGAAGCTCCGCTCCAGCAATAATAACAGAACCTACTACATCTCCGGTAAGTCAGTATTATGACTGTCTGCAACATTTTGGTTCATCCAACGCACTAAATGTTAGCACAGGCTACAAGAACATAATACCTCAACTAAATAAAAGTATTGATAATCTTAGTTATACTGAAGAGTCACTCCCAGACTGTGGTGATGAATATACTTCATGGGGTACCCTTCCACTCACAAATTCTAAAAGTGAGATGAAGTTATCAGAAAAAAATCATGCACCAACTGTGATATCTGAACTGATCCAATCAACTGATGACCAAGGCTATGATCACTTGAATTTTTTTGGTCAGTCCAGTGCGGCTAACTCAAATTATAAACATATAATATCTCTGGCACCTGCACCACCAGTTAAATCAAATTTTAATCTGTATGAGGAATATAATGTCATGGAAGCCGCAAGATCCGCTGATGACTCACACTTAGGTTATGCTTGTATTAAAAAGGATAACATTAGCGGTGCACTGATCGAAGTTGAAGATGACTCTACGACTGTTCCCTTTGAAGAAATGAAAGAAGAACCTCAAAGGGTTGCTCACCAGTTTCAGAATCACCAACCATATGCAGTAATAAGTAAGCCAAAACGAGTCTAGTCTCCAGTTTATTTACCCTAGAGTTGTGCCTTAACATAACCTGAAACGCTTTCTGAATGTGGCCTAATATATGTTTCCAATCAGTAGGAAATAAAATTTAAAAACATCTGTGATATTTTAAAACTTACATCACCAAACTTGTATATAAAAATTGCTATAAGATTCTCAAAAAGGACCAGTTAGTTATTCCAGTTATTTTGTTTTTTTTTTCAATTTTGACGGAAATTGATTTTTTTGCCAGACACATGGTTGTAAGTGTTATGAGTTGTGATATACTATTCATCTTTTAAGGAATCTAATGATTTACTGTCAGTTGATTACGTCTGTCTCTGGAAAGACTGAAAATAGATGTAGGATTAAAAGTATTAATATTTCCTATTATAATGAAGTAAAAATACTAAGGAGCAATTAATACAAAAATACAATTGATATCCTTCCTTTCAAAGATGTTAACAACCTATACCACATCTAAATTTTTTTTATGATCAATGCTTGCCTTTTTCACCATGTGTTATTTATTTCTAACTGCTATAAAATCCCTTGTTCTCTCTTGATTACTGGTTACTGTAGTGTATACATTTAAATGTGTATTTGGATATAAATTATTTTATCCAAACTTCATATACCCAGTTTGGGTTAGTTATATCCGGTTTATAACATGGTTTCAATACTTCAATACATTTTCGGTAAGCTTTCATCTTTAGAAAATATAAGCACCTATTTATATATCCTGCCAAATAAAGTTAAATATTTTTTATCAGTATTTTTAAGCTAAGGGGTCATGGCCCATGAAGTCTACACTTTAACCATATACATATTATGTTTATTTTGTTTGTAGTTGAGTAATTTACCACTTGCAAGTGTTACTACATTTAACTAACAATAAACAAAACTAAAACATTAAACTAAATTAGAATGTTTTAGCTCTTTGCAAACGTGTATTTCAGCGCCCTCAGCGACGCCGACGCTTCATATTGACTCTCCAGGCACATTATGCATTAGTAAAATAAAAAAACATAAATAAGTGGTATTAAAATTTATTATTTGCTACTTTAATTCAATGAAGCATAGTTCCACCATAACATTCATTTGAAAGCCTCAATTGATATCTGAAAGATTGCCAATAATTGCCATTTAGGATGCAAAAAATTTTAAGGTAAAGTCCAGACAAACATTTTCTTGATTTCAGTCAAAACAATTATTTATCATTACAGCTAGGTATTTCCCTGCAGTCAATATGTTATAGTAAATAATAAAAACCAAAAGAAAGTTCATTTGCTTTTCGGTCTTTGGTGAGCAATGTGAACTAACCCTAGCTATTTGATTATTTTGAAATATATATTTCATTGTGCTGCACCACTTAGCACACAGGTTTTTCTCGAAACAAATTGAACTTTAAAGTGAATGAAATCATACCTCTAGGCCTTCACTCTTAGCAGGAATTTATCAGAAGAATACTGTCAAATTATCTGGAGACAGTTAATTATATAATATTCTCTATTTTAATGGACTTTCCTCTCATATTATTTATACTAAGTGGTGAAGGCCTTTAAATAATTAGTTTTAGTTCTTGTACTTGCTGCCATATTTTTTAAAAAAATTATATATTCTTTTGACTTAAATATAGGTATCCTTATGCTAAAGAATTAAAATACAGATATTTTAAAACACATTGAATATTTTTCTTGTATATATTAATTTATTTGTCTGTACAATTTAGCGGCTCGTTTATGTATTCACCCAAATTGATTTTCTGGACCGTCTCTCCTTTTTCAGCTAAAATATCCTCAATATTCCTTTTGCCATTTAAATCGGTAAACCATTTTAAATTGTCCGCAATTAAATGGTTATTTTTGCATTGAGAACACTCCACTATAACTACTCCCTTTTCATATGCCACTTTTGAAATATTATGAAGATTTCTTGTATCGCAAATTTTACATGTGTACTCTAAACGAAGTGTTGCTTTTATCTTGGCTAAAGGCTCACTCTTTTGTATTATATTAGAATGTAATCTTATTGATGCCAAGAAGGAATGCTTTTCAAGTACACAATTAGAATAGCGGTGATTCACTGCCACATTGACCATACGCAAAATACTGCCAATTCGACGGAATGCCATCTTTATTATTATAATACACTAGCCACTAGAAAAACTGAAAAAACAAATACTATTACATTTATAAATATTTTTGGAAATGTAGTGCAAGTGCATAATAAGTTACGGGAAGTGCACAGTGCAGTGACCACTGACCACTCAGTGACAGAGGACAGATTTAGGCGAGTTTTAGCGTCAACCAGGTTCCGAAATGTACTACCTGGTAACGGTTAACTTTGTTTTGCGGTAATGAGAACTGGCAACGCTGTAGCTTATTACCTGGTTACAGAAATGTTATCCACCTCCACAATTTATGTCTGGGGGCAGCCCCGTAACTTTGAGTCGTCAACTGATTTTAACATATATTTAATACTCCTAAATACATGGTTTTTATCATATAAATATATGGCTTTTATGATTCGCCTCTAGCGAGCCGCGGTTACAATCCATAATGACAGTTGGGTGGGCGGAGCTAGAATTGTTTACTATTTGGAGAGTGGCCGTGCTTGACGGTCCAGCTCACCCAGCTAGTTATCTGTAACGGCTGTAGTAGTCCAGTGGTTCTATGCTGTGTTTCCGGCACGGCGCTGCGGGCTCGATTCCCACCAGTGGCAAGCCTGTTTCTTAAATTATGTTTGTAAAAAGTTTTTTTTTTATTAATTGTGGGTGCTTAGCACTTGGTTAGTTTTCTTTTCTTTAGCCCCTGTATCGCGCGAAGGGCCATGCGTGAGTGAAATATTGGTTGTTCTAAAATAGTAAACAAACCATGTCCCGCCCATTATGGTTTATAACCGCTAGAGTCGAGTGTTTTCATGTACTTCGTGATACAAGTTTATACAACCAGTCGTCTCGTCTGTATGTGGTCTAGAGGTCTGCATGGTTGGCCTTCTCTTCGGCGACCCGAGTTCAAACCCCGTCGTTTTTTTTTTTATCAGATTTTTGTGTTTATGATCGTCCACCCGGTGGTGTTCGAACCTTAAAACAAGCCGTGCAAGTACAAGTCTGAGCCCCCCAGGAGTACATACTCGACATACTGGAGGCTCTAAAAACAGAATCTCTATCCACCAAGGTGTAACCAACGTAGAAGGGTTGTTCTACCTCTTGCTAAGCCTCGGTAGGGGTCTTTACTGGCTGAATTTTCTCACGAAAAAGGCCAATAGAGAGTTTACTACTACTACGAACCTTAAACCTAGTTTTTGGGTTTTGGTGTTTGTTTTTATTTCTATTATGGATAAAATAATGAATACCAATTTGGTTTCATTTGAAGACCCAGACTGGAGCAAGAAAAACGTAGCCCTCGCGTTCCTCAGGGTCTCGGGCATGAAAGTAGCCCCTATACGTTATTAAAAATAGTAACGTTTACATTTGCATCAGAAAGTGGTTAATTAAATTCATTTTTGTAGTAGGAGTTGTACTATTGGCTCTGGTTGTACTACAAACATGGACTTCACAAAAAAATATACAACAATGAATGCACTCAAATGCAATCAAATTTATGGTTATGTTAGGTTTGTGACAGTTTGTGTGGTTAAGTGGTTATAGTAGTGGTAGTAGTAAGCTCTCTGTTGGCCTTTTTCTTTCGAAAATTCAGCCAGATAAGACCCCCTATCCAGGCTTAGCAAGAGGTAGAGCGACGCTTCTACATTGGTTACACCTTGGTGGATAGAGATACTATTTTTGGGGCTTCCAGTATGTCGAGTATGTACTCCTGGGACCCCGACTTGTATATGCACGGCTTGTTTTAACGTTCGAACACCACCGGCTGGACATTCACACACATTTAAATCTTGTACATGCACGGGGCTCTAACCCCCGGCTGGACGTCCGAATCTTATTCGGGGAATCTACACAGTCCCTGAAAGCCCCATGTGTCCCCAAACTACCATATATGTATATGAAGCTGGAACAAAATGGCCGATACCCGACGACGATACAATTTTGTTACGAAATATTCTTCAGATCGTTACCACCCTTTTCCCAAAGTCGTAACCACGTTGTGTAACCTGGTTAACGCTAAAACTCGCCTATTGTAGTGTCTATAGTAGGGATGGCATCGATATATTGGATATATCGATATTTTTCCTAAATATATCGATATCATTTTGCTTCCATATATCGTCGCACAAAAATCTTACTATATGGAAAAAGTACAAATTATTTAAAATCCTATTTGCCTATTAAAGTGTAAGGAATATTTCCCCGAAAAATGTGACATTGTAAGTGACGTCACCTGCTGTCTGTTGTCTTAATGTCGTCTGTCATTTCGCGCGTCCAAATTATAATCACAGAATAACATAGAAATAGGACTCCTATTTCTATGCAGAATAAGAAACAATCAGAATACTGACAGAAAGAGAGGGGGCGATGCTTTGGAAGAAATTGGAATAACGTAAATCCATGTTTTTCGCAAAGCACAGGCGGTCGAGGTCACAGCGGCCGGTATCGGACCTCTCTTTCTGTTCGTATTCTGATTGTTTTATTCTCTGATAAAATATACTTTGCCTCCTTCCGATCAGAGGTCTGAGTGCGCTCGCAAATAAACATAAGGTTACGTTCGATTTGTTTATTTAGAATCGAGTGTTTGGTAGTTTTCGGTTCAAAAGTGAATTTCGAAATAATATTTTTATCTGTTGATGCTTAAATAGTGATTTGAGGCTAGTTAGTTAGTTTTTAGTTATGGGCTTTGGGGTTACGCATTTACTTATAAACGACCCGTGTCCAAGCTTAGTTAGAGCTGGGGCGACCCATCCCGGATAAGTTACACCTTGATGGACAGGGATACTATTTTTAGAACCCCCAGTATGTCGAGTATGTACTCCTGGAGGCTCAGACTTATTCTTGCACGGCTTGTTTTAAGGTTCGAACACCACCGGCTGGACATTCACAGTGTTGCCATTCGTAGCGACTTGTCACGAAAATAGCGACTTTTTGATGACTGTGAGACATAGCGGCGATTTACAAAAACAAGCCTATTTGTAGCGACTTTTTCGAATTTTGAATTAGGTTAGGAAGTTTTGTTAATCACTGTTTTGCGATTTGGAATTATCGTATTTATCTTGATATTCAAATTATAATTGAGGACCGGGAGCCACTGTCATGTCTGCTCTATCGGCTCGGCTCGGATTAGATCGCATCAGTTGTGGTCCGGGGTCCGGGACTTCCCCGAAATCGATCGTTCTGGTCAAAACCTTTTGTTTCTATTCCATGTTCCATAATTTGTGTGTTCGTCTGCCTAAACGCAATTTAGTGCATTTACCTTCTGCTATAGGCAGTATACTTTATACCAACTGCTAATCAATCTTTAACTAATACATGATAATCAAAATACAACAATGATTGGTTTTATATTTTGTCCAACGTTTTTCTTATTGGGTAGTGACTAATTAAATTAGTTTTTGATGTGTTGTGTGTTATGTTGTTAGTTTTAGTGAAAACACTATTTTGTTTCTCCTACGTTTTATGCAGCAAAATAAAAAATCCTAAAAACACGTTTTTTTTTTTTTTTTTTTTAGGATACTAGGATACTTAGGATAGCGACAAAGTGGCGACTTTTCACACCAGGTTGTAGCGATTTTTGGCTTTGCCGCTCTGGCAACACTGGACATTCACAATTCACACACATTTAAATCTTGTGCATGCACGGTTAGAGTCTTATGCAGAGGGGCTTCACACAATGCAGATATAACCAGTTGCTTATAGTGCCTGTATGTATAGAAACATAGTAGTATTTCATTTATTAGGGAATGTAGAATTTTCTCACCATATTCTCTGATTGAATTTAAGCTCCAGGGAAAGTTTGATACAAAGTAAATCACAGCGGGAAAAGTGTAAATGCTAATAAATGTTCTTCCTTTTATGGCATAGCTGATTGTCTGGCGAACTTTTAAATACCTACAGATCATACGAGAAATTACTTGAACAAAGTAGCGAACCAAATCACTGGTTATTATAAAATGCTAATTTTAAATTGTTTGCTCCCTTAAATCTCAATTATTATTTTAAAACGGAAAGTAATTTGGCCTACGCTCATTTCATTATAACTAAGGTGGGATTCGAGTGCTGGAAAGTGGAATAATCTTACTGACTACTAGGTGGAGAAATTATTTTCAACAAAACAGTGTGTCAACACACTGATAGTGCGAACCTGGTTTTAGCGAATTAACAGGAGTTAAAGAAAAGGCGGAAATTACAGTAACTACATAAAAGGGTGTAATCGGTGTCCATTACAACCCAAGACATACCCGAAATCATGAAATAAAAATTAAAAAAATTGCAGTACGACAATCCCATCTTACACCTTTTCCAACAACGATTCACACAATCAGGTGTTTACAGGTAGTATTTGTACTTAGCAGCGGAAAGATATTTGCGGGCGCACTCTGACCTTGTGAAAGCGAAAGAGGCAAAGTATATTAAAATTTCTAGATGCGAGTTCTGTCATTCCTATAGAATTTCCCGACCGCAGTTAAATAAAAGGAAACATTTCCATTCGTTCGCATTGTTGAGGATTCGCCCCTATTCGTTAGCAGGTGTGAACGGTCGTTTCCAGCGATTTTATGAAGTCGCGAATGGCCGAGAAAGGCGTTACCAAGAGGTGTCAAAAGAAAATGCTTTGCCGCTAATGCAGAAATGTTGTAGTGTGGACGCGTATAAAAAGAATATCAGTTTTCTTTAAGGGCGCGAATTTATGGAACGCTGCTGATGCAAATATTTCAGGTCATTCGTTTAAGTGTGGCTGGCCTTGAGGAAAGTTTCTACCGAGCGGGTAGCAACGCAAACGAATGCGAACGAGCAGCAACGTTCCAATGTGTCAGCGACTTTAGATCGAATAATAAGCGTAGTGTTTTTAGCTTTAAATAATGTTTATGATAGAACCACCTAGAAATAACATTTTTTGCAAATACTATATGGAACAATAAAAAAATATCTGCTCTGTGCAATTCGCATTCGAAGTTGTTACAAAATGCTGGTAATACCACTAATCCTGTTGCCCATTTGCTGCTTAAACATTCCGATGTGGATAAAACAGCGTTTGAATTAAACTTTTTGCTTTGCGTAGTTAATAAACATATCGATATAGCGAATATATCGATAAATTTGTTTCGATATATCGAATGTATCGACAGAGTATAAGTTGGTTTGTTATACTCTGGTATTGATATATTGATTCGAATAAAATATGCATAGTTTCCTTTTTTACGTCTGTGATCATATGATACGATATATCGATATATACATTTTTTTTGCCATTCCTAGTCTATAGAGACAAGCCACACATGTCTCGTGTCCAACCAATACCTCCTTCAACTAGGCCAACTAGCTGATATTGAAATTAGCAGTGACGTCATGAAAAGTGGATATACTTTTTTGCCATAAGAAAAGCATTAAGAGGAGCCAAGAGGTGCCCAGTAAAAGTATTGTTTATTTTATCGCGCCTACTTCCGTATTTAACGTTGATTGCCACGCTGGGCGACTGGAATGTCAATTCCTATCTCGACGTCATGTATCCGGTGCTGCCAGATTGGGCGCTTTATCACAATATGAGCTACTTGCTATTTGCCACAAATTATTTTTCAAAGAAACGTTAAATATTCGTCTTGGATTCCAAGATTACAATTAACAATATATTAGATACTTAATGTAAAAGTTTGCTTTGGTATATTATAGTATAGTTATATTAAATATAAACAAATATTTAAAACCCAAAAAGTAAATATATAAAAACTGAAAAGTGAAGCAATAACGGAATCAAAACCTTTAAGAAAATAAACGTTGCTAACCAATAACCTAATTATTTTGTATAAATATTAGGTCCATTTAAAAACATAATTTCAAATGTCATTCAACAAATGCTGTATTTAGTCCAACTAAATATACGTTAATAGTTTACATCCCAAATAATGTATGAAACTAACTCTAAATCTGGCAACACTGCATCAGTGCCTTCTGTCAGTTGGCGTAATGGCGTACTTTCGACTGGCTTGTTAATTATTGTTCTAGTCGATTTTGATTGTTTTTCTGTTAATTTCTTTACACTTTCGTGTGTGTAAATTTATGTGAACAATGATGTGCGGTGGAAACTCGCAGAAAAGATCTAAAGTTCATGTTTTTAGCCTCGTTTTTAGCTTTCCAAAATGTTTGGAGTTGACCTGTTGCGTTCGTGTAATAAGAGTTTATTTTGTGCTTTTTCAATGTGGTCAGCAAGTTTATAAAATTTGTTCCTGTTAGCTAATTTTGGAGTAAGTAATATTTAGTGTAATTATGCCTCATAAAGGCTGTAATGCAATGTTTGCTATATGCCCTCAGTGGTCAAAAAACTTCATGAACTAAAACGAGACAAAATATTAAAACATGGATATTCCCGTAGTTTAAAGGCCCTTTTTCCATCATTTATAAAAAAGCCAAATGTTAAATTAGCTCTCAAAATATTTAATCATTTTATTATAGAGGCTCTGAAAGGTTTTCTCTCGGGTGTTCTTAATAATTTGTCACATTCACAAGACACAGCAGAGGATCTGAAATGCCAGTTAATCACTTATTTAAGTAGATATTGCTGTCATATTGTTTTAAAAAAAATAAGTTGAGAATTTTGTAAAGAAAATTTAACCTTAAATGAACCTTGTGTTGTAGAAGATTCTTACAATTTCATTAATTCCTTAAGTCGTGGGGCTCTTTTATATCCTCGTGAACGTAGTTTCAACAGCCTATATTATATTTAAAAAACTGATTAATGAGTTCGAAGACACATTTTTAGATATTTACAATAACAAGTCTTTTCTTTGTGAGCTGTTGTTAAACTATCTAAATCAAAACAGCCTTTTGACTAATTTTGAAAATTGTAAAAATCACCTAAAAATTGACGTTTCAAAAATTTTTCTTTGCAGCATTTCAAATACACTTCTTTCTTAATAATAATTATTGTTCTAAACATAATCATAATATTTTGGGTAAAAGGAAAAAAGGAAACTGGAGACTTTTAATAAATAAATATTAGACCCCAATAATATACCGAGTAATATACCAAATCTAACATAAAAAAGTAATAATTTGAAACCTGTATAAATCTTTCATGTTTTGTCATAAATATTTGAAGATTGCAAGGTTCTTTGGATGGAGAAAACCGAGGAGAAAACGCACTATCAAATTTGACATTACTATTACCCAAGCTATTACCTATTATGACACTTTTATACCTATAGTGATGTTTTACCGTGGTATCTAGTTTCAGTTTATCAAAATAGGTAGATTCTATTTTGATAAACTGGATATTCAAAGGTTTATGCTTTGAAATTTCGTTTTCCTTTAACAAAAATCGAATGAGACACGTCTAAAGGCTGTTCATGACTTGCAGCCTTGTTTTAGCCGGAAGCTCTTAAATATTATTTATGTAGGTATGCAGAAAAAGGTAAGTAAACAGCAATTTCATATTTGATTTAAAAAAAAAATGAGTAATACACATTATCAGTCATGATAGTCGTGCTTAAAGTAATATCAGCTTGTAGGAGGTATTGTATTAGGCCAATTAAAGTGTGGCAAGTATAACTGGAACAGCGGAAAGAATGCGGGCAAAAAATTGGCTATGTTGTCGAGTAGTTTTTTGAGAACTAATATTTATACCTATTATTTAGATAAACACATAATTTAATATACTCATTAACTCATTGAAAATAAAAAGTAATATCCAAACTGGAACTTTACTATTACTTCAACTTTAATTCATAATCTATTTTACATATTATCAATTTAAATAAATTTGCGACATTTATATCTATTTGCCGGATACATCCGGCAACAAGTGCGTGAAGTTCCCCTCGTCCTCGTGACAAAGTGCATCAAGGCGATTGGCTGCAAGTCATTTTTCCTCTCTTTGCTTCTCAGACGTCGCTGTTCCAAATAAGTTTGCCACACTTTACGTTTCAAACTACATATATAAAAAAAAGATAAATTTACAAAACACAAGTTTTTGTTATATTTTTTTCGAGATTTTTGCATCTAAAATGTCTACTTAACTGTGAAATTTTAAAAGAAATTGCACATTTCAATATACGCCTGTAAATAAGTTAAGACCACTTTTGATGACGTCACGCGTAAGCCGTCTGGCCTTGTTGTAGGAGGTATTGGTCCAACGATTATAATCGTTGTCTGGTGTCTACTTCCACGTGGTACGTGGCTGAACTGGAACTGCGAAGGTGAAGCTCTCGTCTTCCTGCAGCAAATTTTCGACCTTCGGACCTGCGCATGTGGCAGCAGCCCTGTGTTGGTTTGGCTAGGGATGCCGGTTTGGCATGCAATGCCCAAAATCAAGAAAATGCATCTGAAAATGCATATAGCACGTACGCATGTTCGAAGGCTCAAAATTGCTGTAGGCTAGAATGAATGTGAAGCATTTCAAAATTAAAAAGAAAAAAAAAAAAAAAAACGTTTTACAAACATGTTATGTGTTTATGATGCCCAGGACTATCGAGGATCTGCATGCATGGGCTAAACTGGAATTCGTCGAGGAATATATCGACAAACTTGCATGCAGATTCTTCGAATTTCAAGTTCAAGGATCGCCGCTCACAGAAAACATCGCGAATAACAGATATAGCCCCGAGCACCCAACCACATATGGGACTATCTATAGAGAAATTTCATTGTTCTATAAACAACTCATGCCTCCGTAAAACTTTACATCCCAGAGGATCATCAAACACTGTAAATGATATCTCCAATCACGTTTAATAAGCCATCTTTCTGACATAAATCGATAGCAGGAGTGCATCGCCGAACTGGCAGCATGAACAACCTGCGTTCAGACTGGCCCGTCCACCAAGTTCGGACATGGGGGCGAGACTAGTCAAGGGAGCTACGGCACCCATAAATACGCTCAGACTACACACACACACAATTCATTTGATTTTGGCCACAGAAGCATCCATGTCTCCGTAGCCGGAACCGCGAGACTCGACCCATGCACTTGATACAAAATAAACTACTTGAATGGACTTAATTCTGTTTTAAGTCTTTAACTTTTACATTTACCTTTTGTTTTACGAATCCATGTTGTATATATTGTAAATAGTAGTGTTCTGTCCCCCTGCTCCATGAGAGCATTTAAACAGGGTTTTTGACAAATTTTTCCCTGTATATCAACCAGGCAGTAAAGTATAATAACGAAATAACAAACCCACTAATAACAGAAGAGCATTCGCTCCGACATACATTATCGGCTTTGAAGGGGATACCCAAGTAAAGCACAACACACAAAGCAGTACCACACATCTTAGTTTTAAGTTAGGCTAACAACTGCCCCCTATGGGTGTCGATATCTGAGGGCCACGGTGCTGGAAGAACAGCACTAGGCGTACACCTCAGCCGATCATACTATGTAGGACATGCTTAAGCTAAGAGTGTAGCCATATTAAAGTAATACTTAGATAAATAAACGATGATGATGATGATGCCCAGGACTCAGGTGGTAGGACTTGTTAGGATCCTTAGGAATAAAACATATGTTTTCCGTAGCGAGAGGTGTACTATAATTGACCGTGGGTACGGAGGGGAGGGCATTGCATGAAGTGCTTAAAATACAAAATTAAATATTGTGATGCGCGCACAGCCCAGGACTCGTCAGGCGGAAAGACTTGCGCGGACAGTTCCAAGTATTTTTGGGCAATATTGTATAGATTAGATATCATTTTATACTTCTAGGTTATATCGATACGAGTAAAGTATTAAAAAGTTGATATCGATACCAGCATACTTGATATTGAAAACAAAATATCGATACATGCACATACCACACGTGGATACATGTTGTACTGTGTACTGGGACATCTCTAAATGTGACGTGTTACGTCACGTGTCATTTCCCTAATGGATTTCTGATTTCTTAAATTTTAAATTATAGTAATTAATCTTCATAGAAGATTTTTCTATGGGCATTACCAAACCAGTTTCCAGACGAGTTAATGTTTCTCTAAATTAGTCTTTTTTTCCCTTACTTTGAGAAAGAAGTGTGTTTTCAGCTTGAATATATGTTTTTGTGTTTTACCTGTGTCTATGGATAGAGAAGTGAATTTAAATCTCTTTTATAAAATTACCTATTGACAACGTTAATAAAATGAAAAATATTTTTGTCACTGTAGGCACAACAAAGTTCCCAGAGTTAGTTAACACCATAACTAAGCTGGATATAATCCAGGCACTTAAAGAATTAGGCTATGGAAATGTACAGATCCAGACTGGTCAGGACTTTGATGAAGTGAATGTGGTGGATCCTACTATAGAAAATGTGTCAATATTCCAGAAAGGTCAATCTAGGATAGTAGAACTGATAGATTTTAATATTACTATTAAATATGATAAATATTTTGAGGATTTTGATCAGCAGATAAAAAAGGCGGATCTGGTAATAAGCCATGCAGGAGCTGGATCATGTCTGGATGTTTTAAGGCTAAATAAACCTCTAATTGTTGTCATAAATGATAATCTAATGGATAATCATCAAACAGAACTTGCATGTGAACTTGAGAAGAACGGTTATTTGTATTTCTGTACATGTAAAACTTTAATTGATACTTTAAACAAGGATTTTAGGGTATTAATTCCTTATCCCAAGCCTACAGCTAAATTGTTTTCAGATTATTTAGATAAATATTGTGGATTTATTAAATAGATATTTAGATGTACTAAAAATATTGCTTCATGGAAAAATCAAGTGAATTGAAACATTTAATACAAGCAACATAAAGAATTTTAGTAATAAAAAGTTTAAGGATGGTAGTTTAAGTAATAACAAAGAGTGCTGCTCACTGCGATACTCAGTCAAAGTTAGGGTGCATTTTATGCTAGTGTGACATCTTGCGTGAGCTCCATAACAAATTATTTTTATGTTTGTCTAATGCAGGGCATTGTGAGCTAGAGAGAAACAACTCCTTTTTTGTGTTACCAACTTCGGTATGCTAGTTGAGATAGTAAGAAAGCACAACTTTTAGATTATGTATGTGTTTACAGACAAAAATACTGTAATAAAGTAAATTATTTTTCATAAATATTTATATATTAAAATGTGCTTTTTTCCTAGTAGTTGGCCACCCATACAGAGTCAATAATTGTTGTCCCTGCCCCATATCCAAATGAACGTTTAAGTGATGCACGAATAAGTACGTTTTTACGAGTTCCATACTTTTATAGTCAAGTTAGTGGTGTTTTTTATCAATTAAATATTTTTTGTTAGTTCGGCTTGAAGCTAAGGTGCTTGGCACTGCCTTAGCTGAAAATTAAGTCTTGTGGACCAACCGTTAATTAGATATAATTGGTTTAAGTGCAGACTAACTACGCTACCTGTTAAGACGAGGATTAGAGAGCGCTTGTAGAATGGCTGGTGGTACGACAACCCGTAGTGCAGCTGGAGGAAGTAATACCCGTTTTGACGAAGACTCTTTAGAGAAAATTATTTCAAAGGTTTGCACTTCCATTGTTAGTCAGCTAGAGAAGAAATTGTGTGATAAAATGGAGCAACTAGATGAGAAGTTAACCCAGTTTTGTGAGACACTTGACGGTCTTAGGGTAAAAACATATTGGAGCAGTTCAACTCGCCGCGCCTCTCGATGTTCACATTGCCGAGCGGCGCTCATAGAACAAATTTATGCCTATACATAGTACAAAACATATTAAAGCTATGCTCCTTGCCGCGCACCTGGCTATACATCTCGCCGGAAATTCGTAAACAAAATATTTTGTTTTTTGGGGATGCAGTTGCCTAAAACTCGTTCTCTCATTGGTCATCTCAAGGTCACACTTTCTTGAATTAATCGCTCTCTGGAAAAGACTGCTGTTCTATTCTCTTTCTTGCAGTTTGTTTAAATTGACTTCTTCGTAGTTTGTAGTAAGCGAATGAATGAATATGAATAAAGAGCAATTAATTAGTGCAGTTTTCCAAAAACCAGAAATATGGGATCAGCGTCACAAATCTCATCATAACAGAGATATGTTTTGGACAAGTGTTGGGTTCAAGTCGCATCTACATGTAAAATTACAGGTAAATAATAAAAAACATTGCTCACACAATGACTTTCACTATCAGAACTTGACATTTTCAGTAGCGACTCGATAATTAATTTTCTAAAATGGCAACTTGAAATGCTCCGATATATTTTCGCAGAGGCAAGTAGCAATGCGCGGCGATATGCAGTGGCAACAGCGCGGCAAGATGCATGGCATGATGAACTGCTCCAATATGTTTTTACCCTTAGGGAGTCGGTAGCAGTTAATGAAAAAAATATTGAGAACCTAAACTATCGTATGGACTACCTAGAACAACAAGCTAAATCAAACTCAATTAGGATTTGTGGATTTGCCGAGTCCGACAGTGAACTTAATGAAGAAATTCCAAAATTTATTACTGAGACACTCCAGGTAAAATGTTCAAGGGGCGACCTTAATTACGTTTTTAGGAAATCAGATGACCCTCAAGAGGGTAAACCAAGACCTATAATTGTCAATTTCATAAGCAACATTAAACGAAATGAAGTATTTTGGGCTAAGAAATTACTAAAAGGAACTAATGTCGCTATGTTTGAAGACTTAACACCATCGAGATATCAACTGTTAACCGATGCGAAGAAGAAATATGGATCCACCAATGTTTGGACATCAGCTGGGAAAATTTATCGTTGGAACCAGGATAGAAGAAGAAAAACGCAGATTAAGTCTAAATCTGATTTAAACTAATTCAGGTATTTGTGTGTATAACGTCAAATTATAACGTGTTACTTCAACACTCCTCTATATTAAATAGACGCAAAACATATTGAATATGCTGTTAAATTCCTTACATTTATCTTTTTATAAAATTTTAATGCTGGGAATTCTATGGTATGAGGTATTTTCGATTGCTCTTTATTACAATGCATTATTGAATTTTTGATGTATAAGTTATAGCACCAGGTTGATGTACGATGGTTGGTTCATAGCTTCATTTGTACAAATTATAGTACAATTAATATTTAAACAAAAACTTGATTTTTTTTCTCGTTACATCGCAATTTATTTCATTATTTTTTTGTAATGGTCAGGTATGGGACATGTAAAGTAATCATAAAATGGATAAAAATAGTAAATTCTCTTTCGTTCATTTTAATATAAGATCTTTATATTCTGGTTTTCACGATTTTCAAGATTTTGTTTCGGAGGAGGAGTTTCGGGTGGTGGGATTGTCTGAGACTTGGCTAAATGAAACTATTTCTACTGAAAGTTTAAATATTCCTAACTATGCCTTAGTCAGAAGGGATAGAGATGCTCGCGGTGGTGGTGTAGCCTTGTATTTACATAATTCTCTTAAATTTAAGGTTCTAACTCCACCGGGCCAACAAAGTCTACTTGAACAAATTTGGGCGAGTGTAAAAGTTCAGGGCCAAATTTTATATTTTGGTTCTTTATATAGGCCTCCACATTTAAATGTTAATGATTGCCTGGAAGATTTGGAAAATACTTTAGTTAGTTTTTTACCAACCTGCAACCATATTTTCTTTGGGATGGATTTTAACATTGATGTTGCGCGTACTGATAACGCGGCCTGTAAACAGCTTTACCGATTATTAGACAAATATAATTTAACCCAACTTGTTGATTCTCCCACCAGGATTTCTTCAAATTCTAGCTCCACTATTGACTTATTAATTACTAATTCACCGCAATTGTCTAGCAAAATTGAGATTATTAACATGGAAGATATCTGATCATCATTTGGTGTATTCAATTCTGCATTTGGAAAAGACACGGGTACCGGTTTTATTTCGAACTTACCGTGATTACTCTAGTTTTATTTTAGATAACTTTTTATTCGATTTACATTCTATTCAGTGGGATCTAATTTATAGTTTAAATGATGTAAACGAAATGATTTCGTTTTTGAACTTAAATATCAATGAAGTATTCGACATTCACGCTCCCCTAAAAAAGTCTAGAATTACTAAAGCACCGGCTCCCTGGATAATCCCTAATATTAAGTTTATGATGAAATTACGGCAAAAAGCTCTTTCTAAATATAAAAAAATTAAAACAGATGCAGCATTTAAAGAGTATAAGCAACTTCGAAACTTTGTTACATCAGCAGTTAGGAATGAGAAAAAGGCATTTCTTCATCATAAATTTAAAGTCGATCCCAAATCTTTTTGGAAAACTTTAAAATCATTAAACATCCATAGCTCTTCTAATTCCTGTCAAAGTACACCTGAGTATAAACCCTCACAATTTAATAAATTTTTTGTCTAGAGTGTTCCAAAAGTGAAAGCTTACTCTGGAACTAGTATTTTGCAGCAATATGAAAATAATACTTATCTAGTCGTCGAACGTCAATTTAAATTTAAAGAAGTAAGTGAAGACCTAGTAGCTAAAGTAATTTCTCAAATTAGAAGTAATGCTATGGGTTCCGACTTTATAGATATACGAATGATTAATCTCGTTACTCCTTACATTACTCCGTATATTTATTTATTTATTTATTTATTTATTACATACGTATCAACAGCACTGGTGCCAATTACAGATACATCTTAAATCTAGATATAAAATCAAACAAAGAAAGGCAATCAAGCAAACTCGAATTAAAACTCAAATAAACAAAATACATCGATAAAATACTGTCAAGTCAAACGGCTTTAACATTATAAAACTGGGTGCAGTACATAACTAAGCTTACACAAGATTAGTCATTTGCAGCCAAAGTACAATACATATACAAATAAATAGGCATACCTAACACAACCACACAATGATCACAACAGCTACAATTGAATCTTTGGTTTATTAACTGGTCGATCTCAGCTTATCGTCGACCAAATTTTTGAACTGACCAAGACTAGTATCTACATCAATATCAGATGCATACAAATTAAAAAAGTAACACATTTTGTAAATTGGAGAGTTCTTGTATAGGTTTATTCGAGGATGGGCCAGATAAAAAACATTTGAGGCTCGCGAGTTGACTCTATTGACAACAAAAGGTAATTTACCAAGAATTTCGGGGCAGTCAATCTCACCTTTCAAAATTTTAAATAAAGCGCATAGTAATATTTTAATTCTTCTTTTTACTAACGAAAGCCTGCCAAAGACTCCTAAAAGGTATTCGTTGTCACACCCTTTCTGAGGATATACGCCATACTTCCTATAATACATGCACTTCAAAAATCTTCTCTGCACTTTTTCAATAAATGTTACCCAAACACTATACTGGGGGACCATATTATGCTGCCATATTCCAAAACTGGCAACACAAGGCTATCAAAAAGATGCCAGCAAACATCCGTGCTGAAAACTAGTATTCCTGACAATAAAACCTGCTATTTTTTGTGCACTATCAATTTTAGATATTATATGGCTAGATAAAGACAATGTTGGGTCAAAGATTACACCAAGATCCTTATGCTGATTCACTCGCCGTAAATTGACTCCATTTAAAGAATAGTCATAGCCAATAATATTATGATTCATTGTGAAAGATATACACGCACATTTATTTACATTCAAATTAAAGCTATTCGAATCACACCAGTCAGCCACGGTGCAAAAGTTATTCTGTAGGGTCACACAATCCTCAACAGAATCAATCTGACAGAAACATTTAAAGTCATCTGCAAACAACAACCCCAGAGCATTCTTGATACCACCGGCCATACCGTCTACGGCTGCCAAAAACACAAAATATCCCCCCTTTTTGTGGCCAAAAACAAAAGAGGTCCCAAGTTGGATCCCTGAGGAACTCCCGACGTATTCGCGAAAATAACCGACCTGCATCCTTTGACCTCAACATACTGGAACCTACTATTCAAATAAGATTTAATCAAATTTTGAAGATATAGAGAAACATTCAAATCAGACAAAGATCTCAATATAACATTTATTATAAACCACTGTATAGGGTTTAGTGTTTTTCCAGAGGCTTGGAAGCAAGCTGATATAATTCCCAGACTGGCAACCCAACTGAATTGTCACATTATCGCCCAGTAAGTATACTCCCAACAATGTCAAAAATTTTTGAGAAAATAATTTATGCACAACTTAATGAATTTACCTCTAATAGACAATTATTGCCAACCACACAGTCGGGGTTTCGCGTGAACCATAGTACCAGTACCGCTCTCATTCATGTATGTTATGACATTTTGAAAGCGTTTGATCAAGGAAGGACAACAGTATTGGTGCTGCTAGACTTCAGCCGTGCCTTTGATACCTTAGATCATTCCATTTTATTAGCAAAACTTGAATGTTTTGGTCTTCATAGATCTAGTGTTAGCCTTCTGGATAATTATTTATTAAAAAGGTATCAAAGGGTAAGAGTCAATTCTGCTTGTTCTGAATATCTGGAGTTATCACGGGGAGTTCCACAGGGAAGCATTCTTGGTCCCTTACTTTTCTCCATGTATACATGTGATTTTCATAAACAACTTCGCATTTGTCGTTCACACCAATTTGCAGATGATACCCAGCTGTACCACTCGTTTAATCGCACTGAAATTGATGAGTCTGTGCTGGCCATCAATTCGGACCTACTGGCCATGTCTAATCTGTGCTTAAGCCACAAATTAATTCTAAACTCTGCCAAATCCAAGCTGCTGGTATTTGGAAAACCTCTTCCTAGTACGGCGAGAATAAGTATAGATGGTTCGTGCCTGATTTCTACTAATAGTGAGAAGGGTTTGGGAATTGTTCTGGATGCTGACCTGAGATTTGTGGGACATGTATCGAAATTATTACAGGCATGTTTTTACAAATTAAAAACCACTGTGCGATGTGGAAGTAAATAAAACGCGATGATAGTGGTAGTCTTTCAATAAATAGTCTACAGACCTTTATGTTGTTCCCTATCGAAAAATAAAGATTTTCTTTCGACAGATGTAAGACTGCACCTCTGCGATTCATTAATATTATCCCTTATTAACTATGCAAATATGCTCATCTGGCCGGCACTATATCGACGTGAAAAAAATAGCCTACAAAAAATCCAAAATGCTTGCTTGAAATTTAGCTTTAATATGAGAAAATATGATCATGTAACTCCGCTACTAGAGAGGTCCAAATGGTTGTCTCTGGATGAAAGATTTACACTGCAGTTGGCTACACTTGTGCATAAAGTACTCCTTTCTGGCGAGCCGGTATACTTACGTAATAAACTTACATCAAATGTTAGTATTCATGGTAGAGATACTCGAAACGGCCATACCCTTGTCATTCCTAAGCATAGAACCGCAAAATTTCAGGGCTCATTTAGCTATAATGGCCCTAAAGTGTATAATTCTTTACCACCTGAAATTAAATCACTTTCCTCCGTAACAACATTAAGCAAAGAGTTAAACGCATTATTTTAAATAGAAAGACAAAACCAAGCATTGTAGTATTTTGATTATCATGTATTAGTTAAAGATTGATTAGCAGTTGGTATAAAATTTACTGCCTATAGCAGAAGGTAAATGCTCTAAATTGCATTTAGGCAGATGAACACTCAAATTATGGAACAAAACAAAAACAAAAGGTTTTGACCAGAACCAGACCGATCGATTTCGGGTAAGTCCCGGACCCCAGACCACAACTGATGCGATCTAATCCGAGCCGATCCGATACCGCAGCAGTGGCGTAGCTACCGGGTGGGCCAGGGGGGGCAAGGCCCCACGGCGCCAAGAGAAATTAGGCGCCACTCCGAATTTATAAATATGCTACTGCTAACAATGCTCATGAGCTTAACTGGGTTTTTAAATTAATTAAATTATAATACAATCAATGAACAAAATATGTATTAAACTTTTTACCCAAACCAATACATTTTATGTCAGGTATTTATTATTTATTCTACGTGGAATAAAAATATATATCCCGGCGCGGCGGCATTTAGTACATGCAAATTTGTAAAAACGCTGCGTAAGGCGGCATGCGACTTCAAAGACAAAAATTCTAAATATTTCGGTCGTGAAAAAGTATGTGTTTTTTAGAGTTTCGTATTTAGGAAGTACCATTAGCCAGACAAGTCTTAATAGCCTAGCAATACCAAGCATAGAAAATTAATTTGTCAAAAAAATTAATTTTGATCAAATAATCGATCAATTTACGTCGATTCAAAACCGAAGAAAGACTCCAAAGTTTAATTAATTAATTAATTGATTAAGGTTACAGATTTTTAGTTTAGGTTTATATTTAAATATGTATGTACCTGTTGGTTGGTTGCCGTTTATATATTTTATATTCATATTCCTGTAAATAAAAAAAAGCGTGTGCACTATGTGCGCATATCAGAAGTGAAACTTCTTAAACTTAAACGCCCTAGCCTCAAATTTGGTTAAAAAGTTGTTTTTTTAAATATATCACTCAATTAACAAAAAGAGAAGGCTTAAATGAAAAAAAAGCTATTCTTCATAAAAGTTTCGCTTATGTCCTAACAAGGTAATAGAGCAAACCCCATATTTTTATCTTGCAAACTAACAAAGATATCACAATAATTAAACGCCCTAGCCTTATACATATCTTAACGGATTTGGTTAAAAAATAGTTTTTTTAAATATAGGTATCACTCAATTAACAAAACGGGAAGGCCTAAATGAAAAAAAAACTATTCTTCATAAAAGTTTCGCTTATGTCTTGACAAGGTAATACAGCAAATCCCGTATTTTTATCTTCTAAACTAACAAAGATATCACAATAAACGTCCGTGACCGTTTTCCGTTCCCTGCTAGCTCGCCCGCCGTGTGTTGGGATCGCGACCTTCAAATTTTACTCCCGGTGCGCATTAAGAAGTTTCACTTCAAAAATATACGTTTAATATTATGATGTATTGTTTTTGGAATAATTTGCGTATATACACAAAATATAGGTTTGTTTTAGGCGCCAGCGGATATGCTTGCCCCCCGGCGCCCAAATTTCTAGCTACGCCACTGTACCGCAGATATGACAGTGGCTCCCGGTCCTCAATTATAATTTGAATATCAAGATAAATACGATAATTCCAAATCGGAAAACAATGATTAACAAACTTCCTAACCTAATTCGAAAAAGTCGCTACAAATAGGCTTGTTTTTGTACATCGCCGCTACGTCTCAAAGTAATCAAAAAGTCGGTATTTTCGCTACAAATCGCTACGAATGGCAACAATGGTCAGGGCAAGCTCTAGTGTGATTCTAAACGCGAGCCACGCGAGTCTTTTGGTTTAGTCCGAGAGTGTTACGAAAAATAATTGAAGATTATTTTTGTTAAAAATTTCTGGTTATAAGTGCCTTTATTTGAATTGTTCTACTAGAAGCGGTGGCGAAAAATCATTATTTCAATTACCGCGATCCTGAATGGTATGTATAAATGTTGTTTAATGCACATTCCAGCACACTTATGTCCAAAATTATAGCATATTCTAAAATCGAATGAGCACGAAATTCAATTAAATCTGAAAGCTGGCAATGTTATAGTTAAATCTTTTTTAAATCCAACTAATGTTATACAGTGTACGCCAGAATATTGGCCACATATGGCAAATTTTTTTATTATTATGATATCGTAACTTTTGTTTTAACCAATCTATTCTGCATGTCTGACAATCTAAAAATGCATTTTAACATTGAAAATGTTTCTGTTTTCCTAGTATAGGGCCTCAAATCGTGAACAAGTGCATGCTACATTTGCCACATACATATGACGTCATACGCGTGAGAGATCGTGTAAGAGCTATGACACACACAGCGGTTTTTGACGAATCGGCTGCCGATTCGGCTACCATGACATACACAGCTGATTTTGCCGCGGTGTGGCGCATGCATCAGATAACGTGCCGAGGCGGCTAACAAGCAGCGACTCGTCAATGGTCGCCGTGTGTGTTTTTCCCCATTTGCAAAGTATATTATAAGCGCCGAGTCAGTGTCCGACTCGCCAGCCGATTCGGCAAAAACCGCTGTGTGTGTCATGGCTCTTAGTTTGTTTATTTAATTAAATTTGATTATAACGTATCGGAATCGGTTCCAATGACTAAAACAAATTGGAACTAACTGAAACTAACCGAATGTTTATTAAACGACTAATCAAAAGCACCAAAACGGGCTAAAACGTATCGGAACAGGTTACAAAAATTGAAGTAAGTTAAAACTAATCAAAACGAACCGAATTTTGGCGACTAGCCGAAAACATTAAATTTGATTATAACGGAACATGTTCAAATAACTAAAAAAAATGGAACTAACTGAAACTAACCGAAAGTTGATTGGACCACTAACCAAAACTAACCATAAGCGCCAATACGGGCTAAAACCTATCGGAACAAGTTACAAAAATTAAAGTAAAGTTAAAATTAACCAAAACGAACCTAACGAAAACAAACCATAAACATTAAATTTCATTATAACGTATCGGAACGGGTTTAAGTGACTAAAATAATTGGGAAGTAACTGAAAGTAACCGAAAGTTGATTGAATGACTAACCAAAGGTAACTAAAAGCCCCAAAACGGGCTAAAACTTATCACACATTATTACACATTACAAATGTTGTCAAAACTAACCTAAATTAACCGAATTTTGGCGACTAACCAAAACTAACCAAACACATTAAAGTTGCTTATAATGTACCGGAACCGGTTCAAATGACTAAAATATAATAAAATTAACTTTACCGAAAGTTTATTGAACCACTAACTAGCCAAAACGGGCTAAAACGCATCTAAATAGATTAAAAATATTGAAGTAAGTTCAAACTAACCCAAACTAACCGAAAACATTAAAAATTCTTATAACGTCTCGGTACCTGTTCAAATGACGAAAATAAATTGTAACAAACTTAATTTTACCTAAAGTTTATTGAACGACTAACCAAAAGTAATTCAAATCGGGCCAAAACGTATCGAAATAGATTAAAAATATTAAAACCCATATATACCAAATTTTGGTGATTAACCAAAAATAATCAAAAACACTAAAATTGATTATAACGTATCGGAACTGGTTAAAATGATTAAAATTAATTGACACCAACTGAAATTAACTGACAGTTGATTGGAGGACTAACCAAGACTAACCAAAAGTACCAGAAGGGGCTAAAACGTATCAGAACATATTAAAATTATTAAGGTAAGTTGAAACTAACTTTAACTAACCGAATTTTGGCGACTAACTAAAACATGTTATGACATACCGGATCCGGTTCAAATGACTGAAATAAATTAAAACTAACTAAACCTAACCGAAAACTGATTGAATGACTAACTTAAACTAATCAAAAGTAACAATAAACAGCAAAAAGGGCTAAAACGTATCGGAACTGATTAAAGGTATTAAAATAAGTAACTAACCCAAATTAACCGAATTTTTGCGACTAACTAAAATTAACCAAAAACGTTTAAATTGGTTATAACGTATCGGAACCTGTTCAATTGACTAAAATAAATTAGAACTGGCTGAAAGTAACCGAATGTTGATTGAATGACTAACCAAAACTAATCAAGAGTAACTAAAAGCACCAAAACGGGCTAAAACTTATCGAAATAGATTAAAACTATGGAAGTAAGTTAAAACTAATACAAATTAACCGAATTTTGGTGACTAACCAAAAACACTAAAATTGGGTATACGGTATCGGAACTGGTTGAAATGACTAAAATAAATTAACTTGGAACAGTTAGTTCCAATTTATTTTGGTAATTTGAACCGGTTGCGATACGTTAACACCAGTTTAAATGTTTTTGGTCAATTTAAGTTAGTCGCCAGACTTCGGTTAAATTCAACTTAATCTAATATTTTTAGTCTGTGCCGATACGTTTTAGCCCTTTTTGGTGCTTTTGGATACTTTTGGTTAGTCGTTCAATAAATTTTCGGTTGATTTAAGTTAGTTTTAAATTATTTTAGTCATTTAAACCAGGTCCGATACGTTATAAGCAATTTTAATATTTTTGGTTAGTTTAGCTTAGTCGCCAATATTCGGTTAATTTGGGTTAGTTTTTACTTACTTTAATGTTTTGAATCTGTTCCGAAACATTTTAGCCGGTTTTGGTGCCTTTATTTGCTTTTGGTTAGTTATTCAATCAACTTTCGGTTACTTTTAGCTAGTTCCAATTTATACTAGACGTTTGAATCGGTTCCGATATGTTTTAATCAAATTTAATGTTTTTGGTTAGTGCTTAAAATTTGCTCGTTTTGGTTAGTTTTAACTTATTTTAATGTTTGTAACCTCTTCCGATCCGTTTTAGCCCGTTTTGGTACTTTTGGCTAGTTTTGGTTAGTCGTTCAATCAACTTTCTCTTAGTTTCTGTTAGTTTCAATTTATTTTAGTCATTTGAACGGATTCCGATACCTTATGATCAAACTTAAGTTTAACACAGATATAAAGTAATCAGATGTCACACAGTTCACATCGCTCCGTCGTTTTCAGTAAATATTCGGTTTTTTGCTGAATTTCTTTTTTCGCGATTTCTTGTATACTGTTGGTGCTGGTCATTTATTGGAAGTTTGCGAGTTCCAGAGCTGTTGTGATTGGCTTCACTTATTTTTCTTTGTTTTGAGTAGTCGTCATTCAAATACGTGCCGGGAAAAAACTAGAGTTGGAATTTCATATCTCAAGTAAAAAATAAATATAGTGCGTTTCATATACCAGTGCTAGTAAATTTTGACCATTTTTATTCTCTTGAGATATATAGCCTGTTCCATATTGGCAAATCAGTATATTAATTATGTCCTGCTCAAAGTGTAAAACCGTACTGAGTGAAAAGGAAGTCAAGTACAGAATCGTTTGCGATTTCTGTAGTAA
>MU182355.1:280008-324751 GCA_016904865.1 Pissodes strobi | reverse complement strand
AATAATCTGGGTATGATTATAGAATTGTTCTTCAAAATTAAAATAGTTAGTCTGCACCAATTAAATGAAAACGTGTTTTGTTGGTGGACTGGTTCAGGAAAATTAAAAATTTGCAATAGTCACTCACTTTCTTTTTTCCCAACAGGCGATCATGGAAGTCTTGTGATATTATGGCTGTACTGACTTTCTACAGAAATTCTCCTAATACGCTTTAATGTATGCCGATTTAAGGATATTTTAACATTGAAAATGTTTTTGTTATCCTAATATAGGGCCTCAAATCGTGAAAAAATGTATGCTACATTTACCACATGACGTCATACGCGTGAGAGTAACTAAAAACATTAAATTTGATTATAACATATCGGAAATGACTAAAATACATTGGAACTAGCTAAAAGTAACCGAAAGTTGAATAACCAACCAAAACCAAAAGCAAATAGCAAATAAAAGCACCAAAACGGGCTAAAATGTATCGGAACAGATTCAAAATATTAAAGTAAGTTAAAACTAACCCAAATTAACCGAATATTAGTCGCCAAACTAACCTAAACTAACCACAATCATTAAAATTGGTTATAACGTATGGGAAGTGGTTTAAATGACTAAAATAAATTGGAACTAACTGAAATTAACCGAAAGTTGGTTGAACGACTAACCAAAACTAGCCAAAAGCACCAAAAAGAGCTAAAACATCAAAACATATTAAAAACATTATAGTAAGTTGAAACTAACTTAAATTAGCCGAATTGTGGTGACTAACTAAAATTAACCAAAAACATTCAAATTGGTTATAACGTATCGGAACCGGTTCAAATGACTAAAGTAAATTAAAACTAATCGTATGCTGATTGAATGACTAACCAAAATCACCAAACCGGGCTAAAACGTGTCGGAATCAGTTACAAAAATTAAAGTAAGTTTAAATTAACCAACACGAGCCAAAATTTGGACACTAATCAAAAGTAACTAAAAACACTAAATTCTATTATAACGTATCAGAGTTAGTTCAAATGACTTAAATAAATTGATGCGAACTGAAACTAACCGAAAGTTGATTAAATGACTAACCAAAACTAACTAAAAGTAACCAAAAGCACCAAAACGGGCTAAAGCGAATCGGGACAGGTTCAAAATATTACAACAACGTTATAGCTAAATATATATTAATAGATTTTCCTATTTACAAGTGAAGGGTAATTTTTTAGGTCTTCATATCCGCACTTTTTTTAATTATGATAGTGTTTAATATTAATGTTAAAATGCATTTCTTTAATTACATATATTATAATCACTTGTGTTTGTATTTTTACTTTTTTAAACTCTGCCTTTAAAAACATTTTTGCATTTTTATCCTTCATTTTCAATGTCCCCCGGTTGCATCTTTGCGAAGGTCTGTCAAGCAAAGTTTTGATTTGAATAATATCTTTTTTTGAGGCATTTCTATATACGGATTGTTTTGGATTTACTTGATAGAGTAGAGAGCGGGGGCGTTTAAATTGGCCGCAAGATGAAGGACAAGGACATTTCTGTGTCAGCATCAAAATGTATTTTTTGACACTTTCGTAAGCAATTTATCCAACCTATTTTAAGGGCCACGCCTAGACCTTAGATCGCCCGGGTGCTAGCAACGTTTTTTGCACCCCTTTTCATAAGAAAGTAGCTAAAGAAAAAAATTTGCTGGTTCAGATTAGGGTTCATATATGATTTTGTTTTTTACGAAACTAGAATTCACATAAAAAACACATTTAGCATAAAAAAGATTATTTTAATTACTTATATAGCTATATGTTTTAATATTATACAGGATGTTTGAGTAAGGGTGGCCACCGGCCATATCTCGGAAACTATTTATTTATTCCAGAAATTTTGAAAACCATGTTACTACAAAAAAAATCATAGTGAGCCTTAATTTTAATTTTTTTAATCTGCAATTTTGATACAAAGTACAATTTTTTTATATCTAGATTTTAAAACAAATTTGTCAAAATCGGTTAATTTGGGTTAGTTACTTATTTTAATACCTTTAATCAGTTCCGATACATTTTAGCCCTTTTTGGTGTTTATGGTTACTTTTGATCAGTTTTGGTTAGTCATTCAGTCAGCTTTCGGTTAGTTTTAGTTAGTTTTAATTTATTTCAGTCATTCGAACCGGATCCGATACGTTATAACCAATTTTAATGTTTTCGTTAATTTTAGCTAGTCGCCAAAATTCGGTTAATTAAAGTTAGTTTCAACTTACCCTAATTTTTTTAACGTGTTCTGATATGTTTTAGCTCTTTCTGGTGCTTTTGGTTAGTCTTGGTTTGTCGTTCAATCAACTGTCAATTTCAGTTAGTTTTAATTTATTTTAATCATTAACCAGTTCCAATACGTTATAAACAATTTTAGTGTTTTTGGTTATTTTGGTTAAGCACCAAAATTCGGTTAATTTGGGTTAGTTTTGACTTAGTTCAATATTTTTAATCTATTTCGATACTTTTTAGCCCGATTTGATGCTTACTATTGGTTAGTTTTGGTTAGTCGTTCAATCAACTTTAGGGAAAATTCAGTTAGTTCTAATTTATTTTAGTCATTTGAACCGGTTCCGAGACGTTATAAGCATTTTTAATGTTTTTGGTTAGTTTTCGTTAGTCACCAAAATTCGGTTAATTTGTGCTTTTGGTTACTTTTGGTTAGTTAGGTTCAATCAACTTTCGGTAAAGTTCAGTTAGTTTTAATATATTTTAGTCATTTGAATCGGTTCCGGTATGTTATAAGTAATTTTAATGTTTTTGGTTAGTTTTAGTTAGTCGCCAAAATTCGGTTAATTTGGGTTAGTTTTAACTTACCTTAACATTTTTAATCTGTTCTGATAAGTTTTAGCCCAGTTTGGTGCTTTTAGTTACCTTTGGTTAGCTTTGGTTAGTCTTTCATTCAGCTTTCGGTTACTTTCAGTTAGTTCCGAATTATTTTAGTCACTTGAACCGGTTCCGATACGTTATAATCAAATTTAATGTTTAGTGTTTTCGTTAGTCGCCAAAATTCGGTTCGTTTTGGTTAATTTTAACTTACTTTAATTTTTGTAACCTCTTCCGATAGGTTTAAACCCGTTTTGGCTCTTATGGTTAGTTTTGGTTAGTGGTCCAATAAACTTTCGGTTAGTTTGAGTTAGTTCCAATTTATTTTAGTTATTTGAACCGGTTCCGATACGTTACAATAAATTTCATGTTTTCGGTTAGTTTTGGTTAGTCGCCAAAATTCCGTTCGTTTCTGGGACAATGCTTTAAGGCACAAAACCCAAGAGCCACCTTATAAGATCCTTTACACAAATAGAGCACTATATAAAAATCGGCCTCTCCTATTGGTCGATCCGCATGGTCATCCGCTCGCTACGGGGCTCAAGAATAGGAAACTAACCAGGTGCTAACCCAAACTAACTCAAGACATACCCAAAATCAAGAAAAAACTGTTAGAAACGTAATCTTAAAAAAAAGCAACGGGGTTTGAACCCAGACCGTCTAGGTGAAACCCAACGATCTAAACCTCTACACCACGAGAGCTCTTGACAGAAAATGATTGCATCACGATCACGAAGACATATTGTAATACGAGATGGATCGATCAATAGGAGAAGTCGATTTTTACATAGTGCACTATTTGTGTAAAGGATCTTAAAATGCCATTCCCAACTTAAAAAAAAACATGCCAGCTTAGTCTGCTTAGTTGAGGTAAAACATCAAAGATGTCGCAAGTCGCAACTGTATTCGCAGATTCTTTTATTCGGTGGTTTCCTCAGAGTAACAATATAAATCTGAGGTGGTTTCTCTTCCTCATCCTCAGAATATTTATATTTTACTTTTACTTGTTATCGTTTTAATTAGTCTGGTGCTGTTCTTGTTATGTTATCCTGTCCTTATTGTTCTTAAGAATTTGGCGTGTTTTAGTAATTTCGGATTTCGCTGTTTGTTTAGTGATTGATATGGATTTGTGGTGAGTAGTTCACAAAACTTGACAAAACACTGGCCAAATGCAATTTCTGTGGCAAGAAAATTAAAAAGGCGACACGAAAAAGACCAACACAGCCAATAGAACCAAGGTACCACCAAAGGCCCAGACACTCCCGCCTGTGGTGATAAAGGGGAGACCAGCTGACCATAAACAGCTAAGGGCAGATTTGAAGGCTATGCACATCAACAGGTACCAGCTAAAATATACAAAAACTCCGTTATTGTATATTGCGAGAATATCAATGATTTACACACCCTCAAGCGTATGCTCAACCAAGAGAAAACGGAGTACCACACATACGCCGAAACCCAAGAAAAAACTAGAGCCTTCGTACTCCGCGGGCTAGATGGTGACATCACCCCGCGCGAGATTATAGAAGCACTTAGTGATGAGTACAACATTCAAGCCAAAAACGTGTACGAAATGCGAAAAACAAGAATGTCATCTTCGATACAAAGTATACAATTAGGAAGCTTAATCAGGACGTAAAGACAATAATGTGTTTAAGGATTAACTGGGAAGCCAGGCGTGCAGGAAGGCCCATATTACAGTGTAAGAATTGCCAGCAGTTCTTTCATGCCAAGACCTATTGCCAGCGCAATACGGCTTGCAGCAAATGTGCGAACCAACATGAAATCGTGCACTGTAATAGTGACTACTTAAAATGCGTTAACTGTGGCGGAGCGCACAGGTCAATTGCTGAAGATTGCCCGGTCTTTATTTACAAGCTGAATCAAATACAACCACCTGCGACTAAACTGAAATAAACATATCGACCGGCACCACCTCCAGCTAACCCAGCCTGGAGAAAACCCAACGAGAGCAGAGTAGCTGACGGTCCGAGGGGCCAAGGCCTAAACAATGGCCAACGAGGAGAAGAGGAACACACGAAGCAGTTCCCCCTCGATTCCTGGCAGCCACGAACAACAACACAGAGACAGAGAACAACAAATGCAATCAATTAATGTACATAATAAGGTGAGTGGTACTGCTCGCGATAACATGAATCTAAATTGTACAAACATATCTAGCACAATGTCAAACTTAAACAACGTAGTAGCAAAAATTAATAGCTTGGTCAATCTCGACCAGCCATTCTTAGCATTAGACTGCTACTCTAATATGTTGGAAGCGTGCCGAGGAAACAAGGCTGAAATTATTCAGGCCTCGTTACGCTTTTTCACATATGAATATGCTAGATTCAATGTCTAGATGCTTTACGTTGCCTGCTGGAATTGTCACCGTATCAAGTCCAAAATGGGCGAGTTTCGTAATTTTATGTATGAATCCAATTTTCAGATTGTTTTCCTCGTTGAAACGTATTTAAAACCTAACGATACGTTAAAAATTAGGAACTATACGATCGAGAGATTTGATAGGCCCGATCGACCCGGAGGAGGCGTGGCCTGCCTCATACACGGGTCGCTCTGTTATAAAAGAATCCGCAATTTGCAAAGTGCAGTAGAACACGTCTGTATCGAGACGGAAAACGGCCTGCGAGTTTGCGGGGGCTACGCACATCCGGGGGCTCCGCCTCACGGCAAATGACTTCTTTGCTTTACTTCCGCTAAATAGAGTATCCCTGCTGATCGGCGACCTTAACGCCACCCATGCAGGGTGGCAACGAATCACAGTGGTAGGTTATTAAAGAGGATAAAATCGAGAATAATCTGGAAATGTCCTATCACAGAACACCTAATTCTACATAGCTCCAAAATGCCTCATTCCTGGACATCGGTCTTGCCCGGGGAGCGATAAGGACTACTCAGCTTCAGGAGATTAATGCCTTAAACTCGGATCACCTCCCGATCAAGATTGGTTTGTACTGTAGGGTTCCCTCGGCGAGTAACACCGCCGTTTCGTACAAGAATCTTGACTGGAGGGTATTCCGAGCGAGGCTGAACGAGTTAACTGTCATCCCTGAGCAAATAGTGACTGTCCAGGAACTTGAAAACGAGGTAACAAAATTAACGTCAAATATCCAGCGCATCAGCGATGCTTTGTGTCCTAGGGTCACAGTGCATCCTAGGACTGAATCCATTCCCGAACCGATCCTAAATCTCATTACCTTTAGAAACCGATTTCGACGTAGATGGCAGAGAGACCGGACAAGAGAGGATACCGCTCGTATTAATGCACTGACGGAGGAAATCAGGATGAGAATCCGTCAGCACAGAAATCTAGCATGGCTAGACTACATAAATAGTATAAGCAGGGACGACGGCTCGCTGTGGAAGTTGGCCAGGCGTGTCCGCGGAGGTTATACGCCAATTCCTGAAATAAGGCATCGTGGCCTAGACATAGTCAATGATCTAGGACAAGCGGAAGCCTTCGCGGATTACTTGGAAAGCGTTTACAGCAAGACGCCTGGCACATTACCCGAGCAACAACGTTATACTGGTTCTGTGCATATTTTCCGACAACGTAAATATCCCATTCCTCCTGCAGTATATGATAAGCTGAGAATAACCCCGGCTGAAATACGCAAGCGGCCCGGATAATATTCCGAATATAATCCTAAAAAATGTACCAAATAAAACCATTATCCATTACATGCATATTACTAACGCGGTCATCCGGCTGCAACACTTCCCTGAATCCTGGAAGGTAACGTGCGTGGTACATTTTCTTAAACCAGGCAAAGACCCGACTCTCCCGGCCGCATATTTGTAAACAGCAGACGCGTCCGACATAAGACGCGAGCCGAAGTAGAGTAGTATATAGCAGACGAGTGAGGCAAAACCGCTTGGTAAACGGCAGACGTGTCAGTTGCAGAAATGGTTGCGGAATCAAGAGCTGTATATAGCAGACGAGTGAGATGGATTTTTGCCAGAAACGTCTGTTATTTACTAAAACTTTTTTAATAAGATATTTTGTGTTATTTTAAATTTCTTGCGATAATTTAAAATACTTATTGGTGTACTTACCAAAATCTGGTGGGTAGGGATTATACTGGTAAAAATAGGAGTTTTCTTATTTTCTAAACATAAACTTCTTATTCTTTGCAAATATTGGACAAGAAATTCAAGTTCTAAATGCTACATATAAGCATGTATTTGTTAAAGTAGGTAGTATACAAGTAAGTAGAACAGGGTTTTGAGTTTGAAACAAAAGATACATATTTTTTTAGAACAAAACACTTTTGAAAATGGACATAGGACAATATAACAGTACATAACTAAAAAAAATTTTAAGATTAAGGATTAAAAGTTTCTAGCTAGGTAATTAATTTAAAATAAGACATTTTTGGGCAATTCATATACAGGGTTGCTCAAAAGTTCGGAAAATAAAACACTAAAAAATATGTTTCGACCATCTTTTGGGCAACCCAAAGTTAGTGTCGCTTCCTCTTAACTTGAAATGCGCTCTGTACAGCATATATCAAGTTTCTTCACGAGTAAGCAGATTGCCTAAGTATTTCTTTAAATTTTCATTACAGTTTTCAGTGAAATTTTTCATTTTCGGTTTTGGAATGTAAAATTTTCTTAAATGGGGAGTAATATTTTTGTGATAAATCTCTTGCTATTCCGTTTTTCGCCGTTAAAATTCATCTCAAGACCGCCTTCTTTATATGAAAAATGCATAAGTGCAATTTTGCTTCTGGCCTCGCTTTCCTCTCTCCTAAATCGTCATCTGTCAAGATAACTGTCGGTCAAATTTTTGATGGCATTATTTCTAGATAATTTCCTTTAGACACGGTTGCAAGTGGAGTGTAAAAACCTTTTTTAAGTTCATTATTTTATCTTCTTTATTTATTATTTCACACAATGAATTTTTATGTCAAAAAAGAACCCCAACTATTCAATTGTTTCGTTAAGAGGCTATGTAAATAGCAGACGTGGCAGGCAGTCTTGGGCGGACTCGTCTTCTAAATATGAAATGTCTTTCGGGCATCGGCGGAATTAATCGATATGATACCGCGTCTCCTGTTTACAAATATGCCTCCCGGCCTCCTATCGGCCAATATCACTACTGAAAACCCTGGGAAAGATGGCTGAGAGGCTTATTTTACCGAGGGTGAACAGGGTGGTAGATGAATTGCAAATATTGCCTCAAGAGCAATTTGGCTTCCGAAGAAGGCATGGCACCGTCATACTTGCTGCAAAAATAGCTACTGACATCTATGACGGCTTTAAAAACGCCAGTCCATCGCACTTTTACTGTTGGACATAGAGAAGGCGTTTGACCAGGTATGGCACGATGGGCTGCTGTACAAGCTTCTAGCGAAGTACAGCATGCCACTGTACTGGGTAGCGCTCATCGAGTCATACCTTGCCAAGCGCACCTTCACCACACGAATTGGTACACGAACGTCAATCAGTAGAAGATTACTGGCCGGAGTACCACAGGGTACGGTACTTTCGCCGCTACTCTTCAATCTTTATATAGCAAATATACCGTCTTATCCCGATACTCACAAACTCACAAAGCCCTCTTTGCTGATGATACAGCAATCTATTCCCTAGATTCCCAGGCGGAAGTGGCTAAATCAAATCTACACGAACACATGAACATTTTAATCCCATATTACGAGAGGTGGAAAGTCACGCTCAATGCCTCCAAAACGGAGCTACTTTTAATTTCGCGCAAGCGAAAAGACATTGGGATCACGCCCCTCGTAATAGAGAATACACCAATCACACCTGCAAGCAAAGCCATGCAGAATGGGGCGGCGGACGGCACATTTCTGATAACAAACTGAACTTTAGTAAGCACAATGATACAATAAGAGCAAAAAACATGACTATTAAAAAAAGCTTATGCACGTTAATCTCGACGCGGTCATACCTTAGCCCGGCTAATAAACTCATATTATACAGAGCCATCATTAGACCGGCCTTGTTTCATAGCGCCCCAGTATGGTGCTCGGTGGCGAAAACACACAGGAAAAAACTACAGGTAATGCAGAACAAATATTTGCGGGCGGCGTTCTCGCTGACATTACTTGATCGCGTCAGAATCGAGGATCTGCATGCATGGGCTAAACTGGAATTCGTCGAGGAATATATCGACAAACTTGCATGCAGATTCTTCGAATTTCAAGTTCAAGGATTGCCGCTCACAGAAAACATCGCGAATAACAGATATAGCCCCGAGTACCCAACCACATATGGGACTATCTATAGAGAAATTTCATTGTTCTATAAACAACTCATGCCTTCGTAAAACTTTACAACCCAGAGGTTGGGGAGGGGATTTAACATACATCAAACACTGTAAATGATATCTCTAATCACGTTTAATAAACCATATTTCTAACATAAATCGATAGCAGGAGTGCATCGCCGAACTGGCAGCATGAACAACCTGCGTTCAGACTGGCCCGTCCACCAAGTTCGGGCATGGGGGCGAGACTAGTCAAGGGAGCTAGGGCACCCATAAATACGATCAGACTACACACACACACAATTCACTTGATTTTGACCACAGAAGCATCCATGTCTCCGCAGCCGAAACCGCGAGACTCGACCCATGCACTTGATACAAAGATAAACTACTTGAATGGACTTAATTCTGCTTTAAGTCTTTAACTTTTACATTTACCTTTTGTTTTACGAATCCATGTTGTATATATTGTAAATAGTAGTGTTCTGCCCCCCTACTCCATGAGAGCATTTAAACAGGGTTTTTGACAAACTTTTCCCTGTACATCAATCAAGCAGTAAAATATAATAACGAAATAACAAACCCACTAATAACAGAAGAGCATTCGCTCCGACATACATTATCGGCTTTGAAGGGGATACCCAAGTAAAGCACAACACGCAAAGCAGTACCACACAGCTTAGTTTTAAGTTAGGCTAACAACAGCCCCCTATGGGTGTCGATATCTGAGGGCCACGGTGCTGGAAGAACAGCACTAGGCGTACACCTCAGCCGATCATATTATCTAGGACATGCTTAAGCTAAGGGTTTAGCCATATTAAAGTAATACTTAGATAAATAAACGATACGAACGTGATGATTATATCGGTAAAATTTTATTTTTTACTGTTACTTGTAACTTAAAGCTTATAGCAGTGAATGGTTAATAAAAATAAATACAAATACGTCAACAACTCAGTCTTTATTCTTTCTTTACTTTATTATATTACAAAGAAAACACTGCACAAAATCATGAGACGAGACAATACAAAACTTAATAGGCACAATAAGATTCTGGTAGGGAACCTAAAAATAATAACCGAGACAAAGCATCACCCAAAAGTCTACTCCTCTGTTGAGTTGAGTGTGTGGTTTACAAGCATACTCTTTTTTTAAATAACTGCATACGTACATATAATATCTACGTCTCTATATAGGTATATAAAATTCTGATTTTCTTTTTCTTCTTACCTCAGGTTCTGAATTGTTCACCAGTTTATGTAAACGAAAATGACTTTTTAGATTCGTCGTATTACCGGGCGTTTTTATTATTTTTCCACATACTTTACACTTTGCTTCTGTCATACTCTGTTCCACACATCGCTCTTCGGTGCCATAATTATTATAGGTAGTCAAAAATTGCACAAAACAAAAACACAAATCCATAAGATAAACGAAACCACACCGTACACCGTGTTTAACTTTATATATAAATAATGGAATTGGTCTCTGCTTTTGGAAACTGCCGTTAGCACCGATCAGCCAATATCACAATCACAAATCAAAACGTTCGTTTGAATCATTCGGGTCGCAAAAATCCCCGCCGGAATTCCCCGTTATTTCGTCTCCTCGTGTGCGTGAAGTGCTGAAGTGTGAATACCCGATTAAAACAACGTTTTACCATTTTACCGACGTGAGCAAATGTAAAAATTGCATGCATTTAGTGAACTTAATTTGTAATACGTTGAGAAAAACAAAACGCTCGTGTTTTTTTTATCGACAATATTTGATATCGATATATCGGGGATTTAAATATCGATGCTACATATCGATATTTTCACCGATATACCGTTGCCATCCCTAGTTTTATTTCATTTTGAACACCGATCTCCATATACTGATTTCAGGCTGATTTATAGTTGCAGTAACGTATGACTTAAGAAGTAACCGTAGCCGTAAACTTAAACAGTAGTGGAGCACCCATTTATAGTTGACGTAAGAAAATTACCGATTTTAGGTTATGTTTTTTGTTTATTTATTTTAAGGGATATAATTATAACTTAAAAATATTTTACTTTTAAGCTGGATGATGTTATTTGAACTAGGGCAGCAGTATTATGTGTTTTTTTTGCTACTAAAAACTATCCCGAAAAATATTATACAAATCCCGAGCAATTACAATTAATAGAAATGCCGATCACGTACGAAGGCCGACGATCCCGTCCGATTCGTTATGCCGTAACGTAAGAAATGAAAATAAACCATTTCTTACTTCTTACTGCATACGGCTTACTGCTTACTGTTAAGTCTTACGGAACTCTAAATGGTTACATTACTGACTGAATGTTTATTTTTCTTACGGCTTATTGTTACTTCTTAAGTGATACGTTACTGCAACTATAAATCAGCCTTTTTTCCAGCTCCAGTAAATTATTTGGAGTAATAAATATATGCTCCAGTCTCAATCGAATACGGCTATATTAACATTATTATTGATAATACCCAATTATGCTTTTAGCTATTGATGAACATTGTAAACTGCTATTTAAAAAGCAGCTTTTTATAATATTCGATAGCAGTTAAACGCTGCTTCGCTCAAATAGCAGCTATCGAATAGCGACTTACTAAAAATCGACCCATCCCTAAACATTATAACATTAACCTCAAAAAAAGACAACGAGTGACGTGTGAATTTGTATTTCTGGATAATAATTGATTAAAACACCACAATATTTAATTTAACAAGTTATTTGACTAAGGGCACAAATATGTTTAGTACCAAGTGTATATCTTTTTTAGGGCTAGTACTTTTAGTAGATGTTTCTACAGGTTTATACTTTCATATAGCAGAGACGGAAAGGAAGTGTTTCATTGAAGAGATTCCAGATGAAACCAATGTGGTCGGTAGGTTCACATCAATGTATTTATTACTTTTGGGTTTAAATGTTTAATGGTCAATGTTGTAATACAATTATTTCAACTTAGTTTTCATGCTTCAAAACTGGTAAGCTTTAACCTGAGTTTGCATTGCGAGTATGGTAAAGACCTATACTTTCGAGAATTTGGTCGCTAGTATTTATTTTTTTTTTACATAATAAGAACTAATTTAATATTTCACTTTGCGCATAGCCCTCTGCTCGCTCCGGGAGCGCAACCACTTAAAACTAACCCAAGGCATGTTTACTTATATGCCATTTTGTGATATTCTCCTGTTTGTATTCCATATGGAAGTGTTCTTGAATTGCCAGTTAATGTTCTCACATTTTACACTTTTGCATGGTATTTGTAATAAGCTTTGTCAACAATACAATGTATTCTAGGCAATAAAGCATGTTTTGAAAACAGTGAAAACACAAAATATGCTATTACATTAAAACAGTGCTTACTAAACCTATAAGTTCAAAAGGGAACAAATCCAAAATAACAAACAAATAAAACATCATTTAATAAGCATTCCCAGTATACTAGAGGTTTGGTTCAAAGGAAAATTTAATATCATTTACCAAGGAAGCAATAAATACTATCACATTTCTTATTTACAATATGACATTCGTCCAACATTTTATTTAATTATTGGTGAACAATCAAATTTATTGGTAAAAACTGTCCAAAGTTGATGATCCTTAAATATGCTTTTGATCTGTTCATGCATCAAATAGCTTTACGGTGTTCATCTGGCTATATCCAAACTTTCAGCAATAGCCCCTTTCCATTTCTCAACATTCAATCTGATCTTGCTGCATTTAGTGTGGACATTCATTCTCTTCATCATTTTTACTTAAATATGAAGGACATTCGCTATGCGGAAATCCATTAGGTAAAAGTGATGGCATGATTGGAAAAATTTTCCATTCTAATTACCTGTCTCTCCCTTGTCTCTGATATTGATACAGACAGGAGCTTGATTTTCGTTTAGGTCCGGAAAAGCACCTCCTCTGACCGGTTCCGAATCATCATTATGATCTTTATATTTATATGTACTTATTTTTTCATTTTGTAGTGAACTATAAAGTTCAGCTCTATGATCCCAGGACAGGAGGATTTATGCCATCATCACCAGGAATAGGAATGCATGTTGATATTCGTGATCCTGATGATAAAACTATTCTTTCAAGAGTATACTCATCTGAAGGCAAAATTTCCTTTACATCACATATTCCTGGTGAACATGTGATTTGTATGTACTCCAACAGTTCAGCTTGGTTTGGCGGATCTCAGTTAAGGGTTCATTTAGATATACAAGTTGGAGAACATGCAATTAATTATGGAGAAGTGGTCCAGAAGGAGAAACTATCTGAACTGCAACTTAGGATCAGACAATTACTGGATCAGGTAGAACAGATCACCAAAGAACAGAATTACCAAAGAGTAAGTTTGTTTTAATATCTAGATATTTGCATTTCGAACGTATAAATATTTGTATCATCATGTGTCAGTTATTGTAGAATGTATAAACTAAACATAAGAGGCAATGCATAGGTTAATAAGGTAATGCAAGTAGCAATGGATCTGTTTCACATATTTTTCAGATCATGTGCGAAATGCCAACAAACATTTTTTTCGGGTTTGATTTGAGACGAGAGAGTATTCTAAATCTATTTAAATTTGTAATTCTCAAAGCTGGATACTGTACTGTTTGGTTTTTTTTTTGTATCCTTAGTTTGTACATAAATTTAGCCAGATTCATATTTACTAGAGTTAATTATAGTAGTGTACTAAATACAAACTGAAGGAAATATAACACAATATGATAACCCATAGATTTGCAGAAGTGATTGATTAAAAAATTAAATTTATGAAAAACAGTCTAAATAGAATATATAATTTTATTATTTCTTATAGCATTGCTATCACATTAAGCACATATGAATGAAAGTTTTAAAAGAAGATAGATGAATTGCAGTAGGCAGTAGATATTTTATATTTTTTGCAGGACAAATAGGAATTTATTAGTTTTATCTTCGCTTATATTAAACTGGCTATTCCTAAAGCGTTGTTTTTAATATGAAATATGAATTGAGAATATCCTTGCAATTACGGCTGCGCGATAGCAGAAAACTGATATCGATATTGGAAAAATATTGATATAATATTATCATTATATTGATATACCGATATTATCGATATAACGGTATACCGATATTATATTATCAATATATTGATATACTGATATTATCGACATCGAATTATTGATATACCGATATTATTATCGATATATAGATATATCGATATATCTATAATTTAATTTAATCGGTATAGTTTTGCCTTAGTTTAGAATCATTCATTTTTGATATTGCCAATTGAAAATTATTTTATTTATGCAGCCAGTACACTACAGAAAAACATTTCTAAATGGTACAAAATTTACAAATACTAATAAAATACTACATATTACATATACCTAACATTAAAATCAAAATCAAAACCAAAACAAATTACTTAGACTTTAGACTTTAAACTTTAAGATGGCCTTTAACGTGGTTAAACCAATAAGAAACATATCGCAGTCGGAGTAAAATCTATTGTATGTATACATTAAACGGTGTGCAAAAGCATTTAAGCCGTAGTTTGTCCTGTGATACCTTTCGTGAAATAATTGTATTTGTCTTGTGTTTCTACCGGGAATTGAAAATAGTATCAAATTCAACAGACTGCTACAATTTATGTACCCATTTACTAATTTATACAGAAACAACACATGTGCGTTCCTTCGCCGAGTCTCCAAGCTCTGAAAACCGCAGAGCAAAAGTCTTGTCGCATAGGGTACATTTTGATACGGAAAGTGATGTTTGTATAAAAGGTATTTAACGAATTTGTTTTGAACTTTTTCGAGTCTATTGATGTGACAAGCATAACTTGGAGACCACACGACTGAACAATACTCTAAGACACTGCGCACTAAACAACTATAAATACTAGTAAGCGCCTTAGTATCGCCGATGTGCTTTGTGTTCCTCTTAATAAAACCAAGTAGTCTAAATCCTCTCAGAACGATATTGTCAATATGCTGGTTGAATGTCAAACCACTGTCGAATATTACACCGAGGTCATTTAACGATGACACATTTTCAATGACCGAGTCTTTAATTTTATACACCGTTCTGAGAGGATTGCGACGTTTGTAGAAAGTAATAGCCTTACACTTGGAAACATTAATATTTAAAAAATTAGCCTCACACCACACAACGAAACTGTCAAGGTCAGACTGCAAACAATCAGAATCTGCAGAAACAGTATTAAAAAATTTTAAATCGTCTGCATACAGAAGGCAGCGTGACGATTTAAAACAAGAAATGACATCATTTACGAACAACAAAAACAGTACTGGTCCGAGATGCGACCCCTGAGGGACACCTGAAGTTACAAAAATTTCTCGTGAGACAGAGCCACAAACAACAACACGTTGACGACGCAGAGACAAATACGACTCAATCCACCTAAGGTAGTACCCCGAAATGCCGATATCACAAAGTTTTTTTAGCAATAAAGCATGACAGACACTGTCGAATGCCTTAGAAAGGTCCGTATTAATGCAATCAACTTGATCACCAGACTCAACAGATGTCAAAAGAAAGTCCTGATATACTGCTAGATTAGTTGCAGTGGATCGCCCTGAAAAGAAACCATGTTGCTCTGGTATTATATAGTTCTTATAAGTGTTGAAGATCTCATCTGTAACCATGGACTCGAGAAGCTTAGGGATAGCAGACAGCAGAGAGATTCCACGATAATTAACTATTTTCGTCCTGTCGCCAGACTTGTAAATGGGAATTAGATTTGAATATTTCCATGACGAGGGGAAACAGCCGGTGTCCATAGATCTCTGAAAGAGAGTTTTTAAAGGGGCCAAGAGTGAACTGCAGCAATTCTTCAAAAGTATGGGAGGTATGCCGTCAGGACCAGCCCTCTTAGAAACATCAAGGGACATTATTTTATCCCTGATTTCATCGACCGTAAAAACGTGAGCAGATAAAACGGCTGAGAATTCGATAGGTAAAGCACCAGAAATGATCGAGTTGGAGTGATCGGAGTAGCAAGACTGAAAATGTGTGGCAAAGGCATTGACAATATCCATAGGTTCACCAAGCGCTAGATCGCCATAATGCATAACATTTGGTAGTCCGGATGACCCCTTTAATTTCTTGATGTAAGACCAAAAGTGCTTGATGTTCTCGGGAATCAAAAGTTCAGCATTGGTAACAAACGTCAAGTAACATAAGTCCGTCCGAAATTTGACATCTCGTCTGATGTCGGAGTAGGCGTCATAATCGTTTTGAAGACCTGTTATTTTAAATTTCTTATAAAGTTTATTTTTTTTAGTGATAAGATTACGGAGGTCACGATCAAACCAAGAGGGATATTTCATCCCCTTTATAGTTTTCTTAGGCACACAAATATCCATACCTTCAAAGAGAGCCGAGTAAAATTTTTCAATTGCCAGATCGATATCAGAAATTGATGTAAGAAAATCCCAATCAACATGGTTATAAAAATTATTCAAATCCTTGAAGTTGGCAATATCAAAATTATAGTAGGTGGATAAATCAAATCAAAATCAAATCAAAAAATACTTTATTGTCATGAAATAAGTATTTCAGCGACAAAGCTTGCTATCCTAATGTACAACATAATAAAATAGTAAGTACACTGTACCCGAAAATACAAAGTACGGAGTAAAACAATCACAAAAAGTATAAAGAACAAGAAGTACGATATACACATTTACACCACAGACCAAATAGCAAAAAAAAAACTAAAAGTACAAACTAGTGTCCAACTAGAGTATGCTGTCAGTATACAAAGATTATGTGTCATAAGCATACACAAATAACCACAATAACAACATGTTACAGAGACAATACAGTTACAATGGCGGGTCATCATAAAACTCACGCATGTCATAGTAAGCTTTATCCAACAGGATTTTTTTCAGGGTTTTTTTGAACAGTTTTAAGGAACTTAATGATTTTATCCTGTCAGGTAAAATATTAAAAATCTTTCTGCCTTCATAAAATATTGACTTCTTTGTTAATTCAGATTTTGGTATTGGCAGGGGTACATGCAACGTCTGTCGGGTTGTGCGCTGCGATTCACCACGAATGTTATGGTAATTTTTAAAAATTAAAGTTGTAATTTCAAGAATAAACAAGGATGTCATAGTTAAAATTTGGAGAGCTCGAAAGTACGGTCTGCAAGGTTCCCTTTGATGAACATTTGCAATGAAGCGAACCGCCTTCTTTTGTAAAACAATTATTAGACTCAGCAAGCACTTGGTAGTTGCCCCCCAGAATGCAATACCATACCTAAGACGAGACTCAAATAATGCAAAATAGACTGTTCGAGCAATTGTTGGGCCAAGTTCTGCTCTTACGGTACGAATGGCAAAACACGCAGATGACAGTTTTTTACTCAGGCTCATTATATGACTCTCGAATTTAAGTTCGCCATCAATGAAAATTCCCAGAAACTTTGTTGAAGTATTTTCTTGAAGAGGTTCCGTGGCTAAATTCATCCCCTGCATGTCACATTTAAAGCCTATGATGTTTGTTTTTGCAACATTAAAAGTAAGCAGATTGGCATCACACCATTCTTTTATTTCAATAAGGTCCTCAGATATTTGTTGCCTTAAACTTTGGGCATCCCTGCTGTGCCATAAAACAGAAGTGTCATCAGCAAATAGGGTGAATGTTCCAGATATGTTGATGTGCACTATGTCATTAACATAAATCAAAAATAATAAGGGTCCCAAGACCGACCCCTGAGGAACTCCACACCTAATCTGCAACGACGATGACCTTGCGCCACCACTACGAACCACCTGAGTACGGCCCTCAAGGTATGAACAAAACCAACCAAGAGTCGATCCCCTAAAACCATATCGCTGGAGCTTCCGCAACAGTATTCTGTGATCCACGCAGTCAAAAGCCTTGGACAAATCACAGAACACTGCCGCAGTGGCCTCACCACCATTAAGTCCAAGATACACTCTCTCCAAGAAACTGAAGATGGCGTCAAGAGTACCCTTTGCCTTCTGAAAACCAAACTGATCACATGTTATTATATTATGTGCCAGTAAATAATTCCATACTCTTTTCTTGACAATTTTTTCGATAACCTTAAGAGACTAGGCAACAAGGAGATAGGTCTGAAGCTAGATGGCTCATTCAAATCACCTCCCTTATGAAGAGGAATCACAACAGATGACTTTAAACAAGAGGGGAAAAGCCCCTCAGACCAACTATGATTAATGGCCCCAGACAGAGCACTCAGTGCACTAAAGGGTAACTTCATTAATACCTCGGACGAAATGTCGTCATCTCCAGAGGATTTTTTATTCTTTATTTCAAGGAGGGCATCCTTTATTTCTTGAGGATTTGTAGGAAAAAAGCAAAAGGAACCAGGTATATTAACATCCTTCAAGTAATCAAGGGGATCAGTAGAAGGCGCAATTCTACTAGTTAAGTTGCCTGCAATGTTACAATAATACTCATTAAAAGTATCTGGATCTACACTAATATCATCATCAGTATGTTTGCGTTTATTACGAAATTCATTAACCATTGCCCAGCTATCCTTTTGAATATTCGTAGAATACATAAGTTTCCTTTCGTAGTATAGATTTTTTGCAGTACTTAGAAGCCTGCGATAAGTGTTACGATATCTGTTGCAATATGCAGTGAACCTGGGGTCCCTACAAAACTTTCTAATGTAGGTCAAGGACCGTAAATTTGCCGCCGAGACTCTTAGACCCTTTGTAAGCCAAGAATTACGCTTTTTAGATCTAATTTTAATCCATTTAAGAGGAAATGCTCTGTTAAACTGTGCAAGCAAAAGAGAATGAAACAAAGCAATAGGTTCATCCGACAGGTGTATAGAACCCCAATTTACACTCTGACAAAAATGTTGAAAGTCCAGAAAAGCAGCTTCATTAAATATACGTCCATGCCTACGCTTCCTGCCTGACTCAAAACGATCAAAAATTAAACTACAATTAACGGCTTCATGATCAGATATTCCAGAGCTCATAACTGAACAATAGGGGCTATCACAGTTTGAACACATATAGTCAATCGTCGTGGCGGTTGAATTACAAAAGCGGGTGGGAGACTGTACATGCATCTGCAAGCCGTAAGCTGTCAATAGATTTATAAGATGAATAGTGCTTGCTGAATCCCTGTCACTATAGTCGATATTGAAGTCCCCCGCCAACACCAATTTAGAATTTGGGGGAACATCGCACAATAAAGAATCTAGTTTATTTAAAAATTCATACACATTATCTGCAGGTGAACGATATGCACATAAAACATAAAAATTATATTGTTTGCAAAAGTATAATGAAAATTCAAAGGTTTTTTCCGTAAGTAAATTATTATATTTATCAATTTTTTGAAAACTGTAACTTCCTTTGGATAAAATAAGAGTACCGCCATGAATGGATTCTTCTCTACAAAATAAGGAAATGGGTTTATAATCTGGCACGAGAAAACATTCACCCGGTTTTAGCCAGTGCTCGGTGATTAAAACTAAGTCAGGAAAATTATTCGCCTCTAACAGGATGTATAATTCATCACATTTATTTCTCAGTGATTGAACATTCTGCAAAAATAAGGTTAAGCGTTTACAACCCTTTGCAATTTTTGACACAGGGGATGCAGTTATAAAAAAGAATCACTACACATACCTGAACTCACAACATTCTCGTGGCCCGCCACGTTGCCATCCTGCACATCCTGCGAAGCATGCGCCAAAATAAAACTGTCCTCAGTGAGCGAGGCTGAGTTGCCTCCATCAGAATGCACAGGATCACAAACACTATGAACTGCATTGAGCCCGTCCTCAAATTCATTAATATCTAAATTTAGTTGAGTCGGTTTTATAAAAATCAAATTTTTTTGTTTACCAAAGTTGTAGTAGTCTAGGATGCAAGATAACAATTTGAAAGATAGCTTCCTAGTTCTCATTTCTAATCCACTTGCCAAATTACTATCAAAAAAAAGCACTAGATTTTCAGAAGTAGAATTGATTCTGAGAAAAAAGTTGTAAATTCTATTGTTAAATCTGTAGATTTTTAAATTGGTTTTATATGAAAAAACGTAAGGTACGGATAAGAAAATTAAGTTTGTATGAGGACATTCCTCAATGATATTTTGTATGACTTTACAAGCGGGAATTTTATCGTTACAAAAATCATTTGATCCACCCATTATCACTACGTAATCCTTAGATGTAAAATTTTGTACCTGCGACCGCAAGTTACAAACAATATTGTCTAGACTAGCACCTGGCTTAAAAATATGTTCAATCTTAAAGTCTACTGTAGAGTATTTAGAAAAGCAAAAATTCAGAGTAGTGTTCAAATTTCTTCCATGGTCATCAGACAACACTAAAACTCTACTCACAGGCTGATCACTAGGCAGAGTGGGTTGAATTATTTTCTTTTCATCGTTGTCAGGAACAGTGGAATAATCAACCTGAACCGATTTGTCCACTTTTTCAGAATTACTGATGATAGTTGACAATTCTTCACCTAATGTTGGGATCTTGACGTTCATGCTCCGTTCTAAACTTTTTTTAAGAGTGTTTATCTGAAGTTCCTGGACGCTGATGATATTGCCATCCTCATTCAATCTTGACCTGAGTTCAAAAATATCTGTTTCGCTCATTCTTAGGTTTGACTCCAAGGTATTCTTTTCATCTTCTAATATTCTAATTGAAGAAATCATTTGTCTATTTAGTATCTCTGATTCTAAAAGATCCTGTTTGAACTTGTCTATTTCTTCAGCATAAGTTAGAGCCTGCTGTTGCCTGTTATGCTCTTCCTCTTTGAATTTTTTGACTTCCCCGTTCAATGATTCAATTATTTTAAGTTGATACTCCATTTTCTGCTGCAGTTCTTTCTCCAGATCGAGAGCCAGGTCCTCAAAGCTTTGAGAACCCTTCTGTAACCGAATGATAAACTTTTCTTTTTCCTTAAGTTTGGTTTTCAGTTTGTTGAGTTCTGTATCTTTATCGTCAATTCTTGTGAGCAGCTCCTCAATCTCATTATTTTTGTCGGCAAGTTCACGCCTAATTCCATCATATGCTCTTCCCCCATTACTTGCGTCATCCCTACCAAAGCCAATCCCAATCCTGCAATCAGGGCACAAGAATATTAGATTTCTCTGACCTAGAACCAAGCAATCCGACTCCGTTATGGATATTCCTGAGCACTTCTTGCAGAAAGGATTTTTGCAAGCATCACAGACGGCACCAAAGACTTCATTTTCCTTGGGCCTACGCTTGAATATGCACTGTGATTTACAACTGAAACACTCCAGGTCCATTTTTATTCAGTATACATGCGAAAACTCTTTACAAGGGAATTCCCACACACAAAATACATAAATATTTACAAGTCGATAAAAAAAATACAACGAAAGGAATTTTATCACTTCTTGTTTTTTACAATACACACTTGTATTAACCAACAGAAGCTGATATATAAATGCTTTAAAGTCTTTTAGGTTCAATGCTAAACTTGTAACATTTTCACCAATACGTAGAAAACATTTATTTTCAGTTCCATGCGAAAACGCGAAATTTTTTGACAGATTTAGCACATATAGCAAACAAAAACTACGGAACAGATTTCACACGTGTGCACGTCGTATTATCGCCTCTTCATTAAATGGATATGGTATTGTTTTTCAGTTCGGGGACACTGCAAATATCAAAGTAACATTCAATCGCAGGATGGTAGGTGTCAGTATTAATTAAAGAATCGGAGCACATCAAAACAGATGTCTCCTGAAATTCGTCAGCAAAAACGAAGTCCAAAATTCGACCAAGACAGTTACGGTGAGGATTGATTTGTTGTAATTCTAAATAGGCCGTGGTATCCAGCAAGACCTCTGCCGCAGGAGAGCGCAAAATAGCAGGAACCAATATATCATCTTCGAAAGTCCATTGAACATTGGGAAGGTTAAAATCTCCGCACAAAATAAACTTGTGACTATCATATTTGTTCCTCATAGATTCGCAGGTATGACAAAAGGCTTCATAACATTGAAGTGATGAGTTCGGGGGAATATATACACAGCAAATAATAAATTTAACCTGATTTGCACACAATTGAATCCAGACATCCTCATAGAAACCGCTAGCAGCCATAAGTACGGAAGACGAATTTAGTCTCCTAGATGCCGCGATCAGGACTCCGCCACCACGCTGACATTCGAGCAATTCGTAGTCTCTGTCTCTACGATAAACGAAGAAAGAACCATCAAACAGTTCGGAATCTGAGATGTCATCATTTAGCCAAGTCTCTGACAAGAGTATAAGATCATAACAGGAGGAGTATGAAAAAATTTGAAAATTCTTTACTTCTGCAGCATTTAAACGATCGTTCCATTTTAACAATTATCAATCAGACAAGAGTTGGACAGATAAGCAATCTGAGAATTAACGTTTGTTCACGCTAAAACTCCCCGCAGATACAAAAAACATCGACATGGATTCAATGGATTGAACGGTCGTCGTTTTTACAGCAGTGATAAGAAAAATCCGATGGTTAAAATGGAAGAATTTGATGGTTTTCCCCGCTTTGTCGCGATTATTTTACAAGAAGCGAACTTGAAAAGGTCCCGTTGTTCAACATCAGAAATTTCTAAGCTTAAACAATATAAACACTTACAATAAATTATACTATTAACCACATAAATTTGTAAAAATACGAGAGCACAAATACACATTCACAACGTTACTTTGCACATTAGCGATAGTATGCACAATAAAACAGAACGGCGTGCTCTTGTTCATCATCTTAGTTTTGTATAAGATATCTTTTAGTACCTATCAATGTTTATTACAATAAAAAGTTCTACAAACTTCGAACGGTCATCGAATATTATAAATTTATTTAATAATGTGAGAAAGAAAATTTCGAGTTGGCAAGTGGCAAGAGAACAATATGGAAGCGGAATATTACTCATAAAATCATCGATATATATTTTTTAATTTAGCGCATAATTGAAAAAAACACCTGATTCGTGTTTGTTTTTCTTAACGACTTCAAAAGTTATATAGGAAAACTCCTAATATCTAAGTAAGAGATTTCTAGGTAATAGTTTAATAAATTATAATCCATAATCAGAGGCCTTGTAGAATGTGTTGGATATCACAATCAAAATCTGGACATGAAACAATATATATTAGATCTTTTGTCACTTAGATATTATTATTTTTGAAACAAGATATTAAAATTTCATGCAAGTATCGATATTGTTAATATATGGATATTGTAGTTATATCGATATTATTTGATGATATACCGTTATTCGATGCATCGATATATCGATAAAATATCGATATATCGATATATTTTCCCATCGCAATTTTATGAAGGAAGTAGTTTTTAACAGTAAAATATTAGGTCTGTTCTAGCAGCGATTTCAAACGGTTTCAAACCGTCCGGAGTTTGCGCATAACGATATAAGCGTCGCTTATATGGCTATGCGCAAACTCCGTACGGTTTGAAACCGTTTGAAATCGCTGCTAGAACAAACCTATTATGATGAATTTCTTATAAGTAGTGAAATATCCATTTTTGTGTAACTTGGGTTTGAAGAAATAAATAAAAATATTTAAAATTTTCTAACAATTCGTTAATGGTAGCCCGTTTGGTCACTTATTGTCATAGGCAAATTCATGGGGATTATTTTAAGGGCAAGTTCTTGAATACATTTCAATAAGGCAAAATGGCCGAATAAACTATAATTTGCAAATGCCTCCCAACATTTTTGAGCTCTATAAAAATACCTTGTTATTACCATTAGGCCTAAGATCACCTTAATTTATTCAACTTAAACTATCTCGTTGATAATCAATTCTACAGAAACTTATCAAGAGCCACTTTCTAGATTTGCATGAAAAATTGCACTGGTAATGAAAAAAGCAATCAGTGGTAATGGGATGATAAATAATTATAGACTTGTGCTTATGCCATTGATTCATATCAAATTTTTAAGGAAAATTAATAACACTTAAGTAATCAATTAGGAACCAATTATTTTTTGAGTATGAACTTAATTATGTTATATGGTTTTATCTATGCTTACATTTCGCAAAAGTAGAAATAAATTAGAAATTTACCTTTTTATGGTAAAGAGATTTATTATATTTGTAAGGGAAAAATTACAGAATTTAAGAATTATGAGATTTATTTGATATTTTATAACGGAATTTTTAGTCTTCCAACCGACCATGATGCTTGTTGCCTAACATCCCTTCTTGTATTGTTCTGGTCTTTTATCGCGTTTAATTGTAAAACTTCATTATTATTGATGCGTAAACATCTTACGCGGCGGTATGAGGGTAAATCTCGGCAAATGGGACGGAATTGTGAAAACCGATGTGACATCATAACACATGCGCATTGAGGAGCAAGCTAATCCAGGCCGCGATTGCAACGACTCAAGTGGCGCTTCTAAAAAGCTAGCCGCTAGGTATTAGATTTTTATGTCCATGATGTCCATATAGGCCATATCTTTACAAATCAGTGTCTCGAGTACTAGCAGACTCGCTCAATCAATATTGTGTAATTTTGTCGCACAGCCTTTATTCCCTCTTTTCGTGGAATTTGACGTCAGAAAAATCGTACATATTTTACTTTTTATATTGTTGGGACGTATTTATCTTTTTGTAACAGATAATTACCCGGCCTTTACGCCTCTAGACTCTTAAATGGATAAGACCTCTTCAGTCCAGGATCCTAGGACAAACCAATTGATTTGTCAAACTGAAAACTTAAGTCTATAAAAACTTTTACTAATTAGTTAATAATTTTCATTTTTAGATTTCTTTCTTTTAAAAATATGAGAAGATTTGTCCTCGGGACGTAGTTTTTTTAAGGTTTTTCAGCTTCATTAGGTAATAATTTGGTACAGAAGTCGAAAAATTATTGAACATTTTAAACAAAATTATATATGAAACTGTTTAAAATTGCAGTGGTTTGCAGTTCTCTATTTCCACTGAAAATATTTAGTTGAGAAATGTATCATTTTAGGCATACATAAAACAGCTTATAACAAATTACCGTCCTAATATTTTTTTAGTATCGTGAAGATCGCTTTCGTCAAACCAGTGAGAGTACAAATTCAAGAGTTTTGTGGTGGTCAGTGACTCAAACTGCAGTGCTTATTGCTATGGGAGCCTGGCAGATGAGACATCTTAAAAGGTTCTTTGAAGCAAAGAAGCTTGTGTAACTTAAATTTATATGTGAATATTATTTATATCTCCATTTATAATAAAAGACTAGAAAACAAAATGTCACTTTAATTTAAATTATATTTAAATTTCAGATAATATGACTTTTAAGATTTTATTTGTTTAACTTTGATGATCTTTATTTTCAAAAAGTTTCGATCACTGAAATACTGAAAACGAGACTGACCAGCTTAGGGACTATAAGGTTTTGTAAGTTGCCGTATGCGTATTTAGAAATCCTCCGCGTTACAGAACTAAATACCGTCGCCGGATTGGCTAACTCCAACCCCGCGCGTCAACGTTGTTTTTTCACTTCACGCACGTATGACACTTTTCGAGAAAAGTTGAAATGTGATAATGGATAATGTGAACGCCTGGCTCAGATGGTAAGACTCGCGTGTTTATAACGCAAAATGATTTGTTCGGCGCCCGGTCAATGCAAGACTGTTTTATTTATTTATTTTTTGGATTAGCTAGTTTTTTTGGCATGTCTTTGGTTAGTTTTTGCTGGTTGCGGCCCGTAGAGAGCGGAGGGCATTGCATGAATACAAATAATGGCTTAAGTGAAAAAACGTAAGCAACATGAAATACGAGCGGGGTTAGTGTAACACGTACTTATCAGGCGGCGTTATTTAGCTGAGGGTCTGTAACGCTGAGGCTTCCTAAATACGCTTACGGCATATATAAATTGCTGATAGATAGGCTACATCGAGCGTACAGCAACTTTTGTATGGTGATCGTAATCAGTGGAACTCACAAATCACTACAGAGTTTGACGTAGAACTAAATAAATTCATAGTTTTAGAGAAGCCGTTGCTCGGACCACATCACATGGCTTCCGAGTTGCGCGCGCATGAAATTGTTGACAAACACCATATCTTTATGGTCCAGCGAATTGCTTTCAACTAGTCTAGGAGCCGAGTGGTCAGATGCTGTACTTTTGATACAGGCGGTCCGGGTTCGATTACCGTCGATGTTTTTATATTTTATCGATTGTTTCTTTTTAGGTTTGCTTGGTTGCGCTTCGGAATGAGCGGAGGACATTGCATGAAATTAAAATAAAAAAAATAGAAATGTAACATTAACAATACATGTGTTTGTCAATAATGTGATGTGCGCACAACTCTGAAGTCCTGTGATGAGGTCCGGGTAACGTCTTGCCAGTTTTAGCACACAACAACAATTAACAAAAAAGCGGCAATTTTCTAGTTGTTGTCAGGCCGATTTTGTCGTTTTACGGTTTTTTCCTCAGATACACAAAAACTGAGTGCTTTTACGTCATTTTCAGACGTTTTTTTATTGGCGTAAACCTAATAGTAATCAACTGTATCGCGGGATAGTGGAGCGAATAGGGGGTGCTGGGGTAGAAAAAGTGTATAAAAATAGAAAATACTCGGCTTGCAAAAACAAATTTTGTTAAGAATATGTGTTATTTTTATAAATATTTCAGTGGCCTGACAAGGGTGAAGAAAAAGGGATCCACTTTCCCGGTGAAGTTGATTAATTGTGTATGATTCTACTAATATTTCACCTTGCCATCGCGAATGGTCCTCCGCTCGCTCCGAGGGAGCAACCAAACAGGACTAACCCAAACTAACCCAAGGCATGCCGAAAATAATAAACAATAATAATTTATTTTCGGGTGTGTATTGCCTATATGTCTAGTGTTTTTGTGGAGTGGCGCTGAAATGTGTGTGAAAAGTCGATCTTTGGGTTTTTTTTTTCGGCTCAAATAGGATGGATCCTTCGATTTTTTTAAATTAAATATGTTTTTTTCATTTTGAGCATGCCATTGGTTAGTTTTGTTTCTTTGCGCCGCCGAAATGAGCGGAGGGCCATGTGCGAAGTGAAATATTAGTAGAAGGATAAAAAATTAATCAACGGCAACTGTACAGCGGAGCCCCTTTTCCCTAACCTTGTTACGCCACTGGCATATGTATAAAAATACCACATATTTTTAACAAAATTCGTCTTGCAAACCGGATATTGTCTATTTTTATACCTACCTTTTTTTATCCAACCCAGCGCCGCTATTCTCTCCACTGTCCCGCAAAACCGTTGATTACTATTAAGTTTCCTCCAATAAAAAACGCCAAAAAATTACGTAAAAACACTCAATTTGCTTGGTTCCGAGGAATAAACGACAAAATCGGCCTGACACGTTAACTAAAAAATGGCCAAAAAAAACAACAAGTTCAGAACCGTATAGGTACACCGAAATGGATTTTGATTGCAAATTTTCGAAATCCATTCGGTGCACCTAGGCCAGAGACAAGCTAGGCTCTTGTTAAAGTTCAGTACATTAACGATTTATGCTATTCGCAAGGAAATCACGATAATCAAGAATCCATGGGTGACCAATCAATGTTTACAAGTCAGTATCGATCGCTAATATCGTTTAATTAACCGACGCCCGTTTTCTAGCGACAGGGTTGCCAGACCGTTCGGCTCGATTTCCCCAATAGAAATTCAAAAATCCCTCAAATTTAGGACTTTTTGAAAAAAATTCCCCAAAAAAAATATTTTTTTTGTTTTCCTAGATTATGATATTTTTTTAAATAATTTTTAGTGGCTTAAGATATTTTCCACATATCTCTATAATATCGCCAAAATAAGCTCTGTTACAAATAAAGCCTCAAAAACTAAAAAATATTTAGTGCAAATAAAAGCTACTTTGTCCAGGAAATATTTTAGTTTTCAAATGAAAGAGAGAACTTATAATCAACAGTAAAAACAAGGTAAAAAATTAAAAGGTGTGTGCTTAAGACCGTACGACAGGAGTGAAAACTCCAATAAATGCGATATTGAAAGCTAAATAAAAATATAAGTTTCTTGAAAGAAGGCTTCGGGTATCGAACCCGATATCTCTCGCACCATTATCCATCACCTCTCGAAGGTTTTTCTGGAGTTTGTCAAAAACGAGTATAAGTATATGGAACGGTATAACACATATTTATTTATACTGAGTCGATTATTGATGTAAACGAGCCTAAAGGTGTTTTCACCTTAAAAATAAATTTCTTGAACTGATTAGTATATTTAACCTAACATTATTTTCCTAAAGTTAAATATCGATAAATTTCTTTGTATATAAAACCACAGAATAGCCAGACCATTTGGCGACTATAGATGGCATCAGCGCAGCTCGGATATAAAGATTAGTAAAATATATATTTTTTTACATTTTATGATAATAATTGGATTTTTGTGTTTTTATCTGATTTTGTGATTTAACAGATCAGTTTTGAGTCGAGTCGCGTTTGATTTAAAACCCCTGTTATTCCCCAGGTAAATATTATTTCCCCAGTAGAAATCCCCAGAATAAAATATCCCCGAAAAATACCCCAAAGAAAAAAAAAATCCCCTATTTTTTGGGGAAAATCCCCTAATCTGGCAACCCTGTCTAGCGACATCTTTCAGTAGAATGCCTTATTAGGTTATTATAACAACCGCCAAAACTATAAAGTGTCAGCTAACGTCTTTAAAGACAATGTCTAAACTGTTCTTTCACTTTTTAAAGTATTGAATGAATTTTTTTGTCTAATTAACTATTTTTTCACTGATATTTTGGGAGCGGGGTAGAAATGCTCGAGGGGAGCGAGAGAGCGAAATTGTATTAAAAAGGGGTAGATCTGCCCCGAACGGGGTAGCAGTGTCAACACTGATTGGGCGATTGTATTATGCCTACGCCTACGTAACTACATTTGCATCTAGCCGGATCGGATCGCGGTATTTCAGTTCGTAGTGCACTTGTGAATGCATGCGATTTAAAGACCTGCAATTGGCAAGTATATGGTCTTCCGCTCGCTCGGGCTCAAGAAAAGGAAACTAATCCACCGACGGGATTTGAACCCTGGTCGCAAGGCCAACCATGCAGACCCCTAGATCATCTTCTGACTTACAAACAACTGCTTGCATCGCGAAAGCATACGTCACCTCACATAGCTAGCCAATCACGCCTCTCGTTCACAAGTGCAGTATGAACTGAAATCTCGCAGCCGGATCGTTAAACTCTCCAACCACCGACCCCGATATGGGCGCATTAGATTTGTACCTAGAGGGAATGCTTCATCTCCTACAGTTACATGAGGCATCAAGAGGTTACTTCCAGGCAACTTTTTTGGTCGGTGGCTCCAACCCGCAGTTCCGACCTAAAGTGACTGCTTGTATAAAGTCACTGTATGATCTGAAAGTTATGCACATCAAGCAATATCAGTTGAAATATACTAAAAACTCCGTCATTGTAACCCCGCAAACGACCTGCACACTTAAGCGGACACTTGATTCGGAAAAACAGAGTACTACTAATACGCAGAGTCGCAGGAGAATACAAGGGCCTCATCGAACCCCTCAGCGACGAGTACAAGTATCCCGATGTACTTAGTCGTACTCGGCACTAATTTTAACATCAAACGCCTTAACCAAGAAGTAAAAACGATCATGAGTGTACGTGTAAATTGGGAGATTCGACCATCGAACAAGCCACTTCTCTAATGCAAACGATGCCAGCAATTTGGGCATGCGAGAACATACTGCAACCGGAGGGCGGCGTGTAGTAAATGCGCGGGCTCGCACGAAATTATAGAGTGCAACGCGGACTTTCAGAAGTGCGTTAATTGCAACGGCCCTCACCGGTCCATTGACGAATCATGCCCGGTATTTGTCTACAAAATCAATCTTATTCAAACTAACACTACAAATAACAAGCCAAAACAAACGTACCGGCGCCACCCCCGGCCAAATCGGCCTGGAGAGGCTCCAACCCACGGGTAGCAGACGGCCAAGCGGGCCAAGGCCTAAACAATGGCCAACGACCATCCGAAGAGTACCAACAAGCCCTTTCCCCCAATTCGTGGCAGCCGAAAACAACAACCACCAAATAATGCAAATAATAATGTACATCAGCAAAAGGTTAGTGGTACTGTTCGTGCTAAGGCAAATAATTCAAATAACCCAAACTTAAATATAGCAGACATAATGTCTAATTTGAATAATGTTGTCACCAAAATCAATAATCTAGTCAACCTTGACCAGCTTTATTTAGCGCTAGATTGCTATTATAATATGCTAGAAGCATGCAGGGGCGATAAGGCTGAAATTATACAAGCCTCCCTTCGCTTTTTTTTTCAGTTAATTATGCCAAATTCAACATATAAATGCTCCAAATTTCATGCTGGAATTGTAATGGTATTAGAAACAAGCTGGGCGAATTTCGTAATTTTTTGCATCCAATTTTCAAGTTGTTTTTCTCGTAGAAACGAATCTGTTGAAGAGTAAGCGACTACAGAATCGAGAGATTTGATAGGCCCGATCGACGCGGAGGAGGCATGGCCTGCCTCATACGCAGGTCACTTCGCTATCGGCGAATATTTACCATTCGCTCCGCGATAGAAGATAGAACACATCAGTATCGAACTGTAGAGCGGCCTGCGTGTGTGTGTGGCGGTTACGCGCCCCCGCGTCTCCACCTTTTAGAAGCCGATCTCTTAGCTCTTCTCCCGCTAAATCGAGTATCCCTGCTAATGGGTGACTTCAATGCCTCGTACGCCGAATGGGGCGGCGTTACCAACAGCAGGGGTAGATTCTTTAAGGGCATAATCGATAATAACCTGGAAATGTCCTATCATAGAACACCTAATCCCACTTATCTTCGTGGTGCCTCGTTCCTGGACATTGCCATCACTCGAGGAACGATCAGGACTTCTCAGCTGCAAGAGCTTAACGACCTAAACTCGGATCATCTTCCAGTCAAGATTTGCTTATACTGCAGGATCCCCTTGTCTAATGAAACCGTCATTTCGTATAAGAATATTGACTGGCGGGTGTTCTGGGCGCAGCTGAATGAGTCGACTGTGATTCCCGAGCATCTGACAACTGTCTAGGAGCTAGAAAACGAGGTGGAAACTCTTACGTTAAACATCCAGCGCATCCGTGATGCGTTATGCACTAGGGTTACTACGCGCCCTAGCACCGAATCACTTCCTGATCACATCCTGAATCTCATAACTTTTAGAAACCGATTTCGACGGCGATGGCAGAGAAATCGGACACAAATCGGATCCGCTCGCATCAATGCACTGTTAGAGGTAATAAGGATGAAAATTCGCGAACATAGGAGCATTTTAAGATCCTTTACACAAATAGCGCACTATGTAAAAATCGACCTGTCCTATTGGTCGATCCATCTCGTATTACGTTATGTCTGCGTGATGCAATCGATTTCTGTCAAGAGCTCTCGTGTTGTAGAGGTTTATACAGCTGGGTCTCACCTGGACGGCCTGGGTTCGATCCCCGTTGTTTTTTTCTATTTTTTTTTAAAGATTATGTTTCTAAACGGTTTTTTCTTGATTTTGGGTATGTCTTGGGTTAGTTTGGGTTAGCACCTGCCCATACAGCACACCAAATCACGATTACGATGTGTTCGCATTGTGACGATGTATCTAGATGCAGACACAGGGTTGCACTGTTCTACGATGTAAATGTGCTACGTTTACACATTTCAGGTACACACGTATGCACAAAGGTTAAACGTCCGCCTCACAATGTAGCCGCAGTATACCATTTATATATACACAACTTAAATGATCCACAGTGTGTTATCGGCTGCACAGTGATTGTGTATTATGCTTAAACTCTGTTTACACATGGCATTTGTCCTTCTCAATTTGGACGTAAATATACTATTCCGTGTATATGTAGCTCCGTCGCCCCATGCATAGCCCTGTCAAAGAAACCAATTTTTCATGAGCTACTTCAGGAAAATAAAAGTTTTGCCGCCTGACCTTTATTCGTTCTCAAAACAGGTATTTTAAAAAAATAATTAATATTATGGTTTTATGAGAACGAAAGAGCGGGCAGCGAAACTTTTATTTTCCTAAAGCATCTGTCTGAAGAAAAGTTCCTTTAATATTGTTCTTTTTTTCTTTCCACATAATATACAAAGAGCGGCTAAAATATAGAACAAATTCATTTAAAAATCAGGTATTGACTTTTTAGAAAAATGTTCGATCACGTCAATTATAATTTCTCTTCCGTTTTTTTTGCATCAAAAAGAAAATATACAGGGTGTTTCAAAAAAGTAGATTTGATGTCAATTTTTTTTAAATAAAACACTATTTTATAAAATCCAAAGCAATAGTGTTAATTAAGTTTGATGTCAAATCTGATTTTTGACACAACCTGCATAATTTCATTTTAGAGCAAAAAAGCAGAACAAAAAATTAAAAGGGACGTGTAGGAGCATTTTCCTAAAAAATCAATACCTGACTTTGAAACGAATTTGTTCCATATTTTAGCCGCTCACTTTATATAGTTACTACTACGGAACGCTATCAATTAATGCAACAGAAAGCAGAAGTAGGAAAACACTAGAAAATGACAGAACTTTTACAAGAATATTAAAATGTATTGAACATATTCAAATAACATAATAAAAACGCAAATATATCTTATGCTATACATTGCCAGCCTTTGTTGCAGCTCAGCAGCTCTCTTTTCGGCCATTCTTCGTTTTTTGAAACAAAAAAAAAATCCTCCAGTCGGTTGGTTGCTTGTCGTTTGTCGTAACCATTCGCAGACCGCCACGTCGTTTTGGAGCTCAAATTTGGCAAAATGGGTATTGGACAAGAGTCTTTCATAAAGTCACTGCAATAATACAAAAAAGTACCTATAAGCTGAGCACAAAAGATCAATTGTTATGGTTGTAACTGTAAATACTCTGAAGGATGTTCACTTTCCAATTTAATAAAAGTAAATGTGCAGAACATTATACGCCGTGATACCCAATGACCTTTGATTGTGCATTTCCTACAGCATCCATACCCAGTGTGGCCTTTGAGCTATATATGAAAGAGCTGGTGCCGGTGCATCGCAAATGTAAGCATCCATTACGATTTTATATTTGACATGCATCAAAGGGTGTTGAAAATGCTTGTATCAAAAATCAGTGTAGCGAGAATCGTTACTCGATCATCAGCACCGCCTAGGTTTTTTATAATAAGAAAGTGCATACCACCCCAGAACTTTACAAATGGTAAAATGACTACTACCTGCTACCACATGAGATACAAATGGCTAGCATGCTAACGCTCTGCGCTGACATTATTCCATCTCCCTCGAATGTAGAAACGACAACACACAACTGCAGAGTGTATGTTATTACACTGTACTATTACTTTTACGTGGTGTATACACAAAATTTTACTTAAAGCTATAATCACCACACTAATGATTTAAAATTTGTCAGCATCCTGTACGAACGTTAGATTTCAAAATTCTAACGACCCAATTAACTTTACGTTATTATAGGTACATAAAAATGTTAGGTAGAAATCCAACAAATTACATTAAACCATTGTAAGCATCATGTAGGGACCTATACGGACGTTAAATTTCAATAGTATTCCAATGATCCATCTGTACTTTGTATAAATATGTTAAGAATCTTAGGTGCATAGGGTTAGTTTGGGTTATAAATATTATTAAACATTGTAGCTCCAATATTAATGGTACCTAGGAGTAATAAAGTATTTATCAATTTTTACTATACCTTATAATCCGTTTCAAAGTGCACAGAGACACACACACTTCCGCGTCTTCCCAAATGATAAAACAAAAATGGCTGCTATATGATGTGGATGTACTACCCCACTTTTATAGAGGAAAGAGGATACACATGAGATACACATGCCCGGTATGCTCACGCTGACGCTTGCCCGCGCACTGTGCCGTGCTTCTGAATGGTGGAATGTAGATACGACAAGACACAACTAAAGAGTGTATATATAGTTTTTTGCATCATGTGTGTATATCGCACTTTTACGTGGTGTATGCAGTAGGTACAAATATTGCATAAAGCATCACACATACATATGACTTAAACCTTGTAGGCATCTTTTACGGACGTCAAATTTCAACATTCTAATGATCCTTCTTTACGTTATATAAAAATGTTTAAAATCTTAAGTGCATACGGTATACAATTATTAAACATTATATCACATAATTCTATCAACAAAAACATAGGTGTATCTCATATGTGTACGTCAGTACTAGATCAACAATTAGTTTCATCATAACATATTTTGTTTCTCACGTGTATATCTTGTAGAGACGTAATTTAAATTGGACGTGCTGTATGGGTGGTTAATTTCCTTTTCTCGAGCCCCCGTAGCTAGCGAAGCGAGCACCGATCTCCTATAGATCGGTGGAAGCGAGCGGAGGGCCATGCAGATCGACCAATAGGAAAGGCCGATTTTTATATAGTGCACTATTTGTGTAAAGGATCTTATAACGCAACACAGGAATCAAACGTGGCTTGCATATATTAACACGATAAGCAGGGATGACGGTTCCTTATGGAAACTGGCCAGACGAGTCCGCGGAGGTATGACGCAAATGCCTATAAAAAAGCACCAAGGCCGTGAATTCGGCGACGACGCTGAAAAAGCGGAGGCCTTCGAGGGCTACCTGGGCAGCGTCTGTAGCGCGGCGTTCGATACCCTGCCGGAGCAGGAGCTTATAACGCGAACCGGGAATACATTTAAACAATCTAAATACCCTATTCCCCTGACATCGCTTGATAGGCTGAGAATTACTCACTGCAGGTTCTTCGAGCGGCAGATAGCGGGCTCCCCGCTTACTGCAAACATCGCTAATCAGCCCTACAACCCGGAAATTCCCATCAAACATGGTACAATTTACAGGGAAATCACTCTTTGCTATCGGCAACTTATGCCACCTTAAGATGAGTTCCCTCGGGAGTCTCAATCTGAAAGGTAACTTTCAAAAACCAGCCTAAAAAGCAAGCTACAAAAGTGTATTTCTATGTGTAGACTTTTCAAAGATATCAAGAGCACAGAAATGCAGCACCTCCTTCAAACTACGCGCCAGATCTGTTATCGCCAGGCCAATCCACGGCGTTCGGACACGTGGGCGGGGCATGTTAAGGGAGCTGGTCGGCGTATAAATATGCTCTAGAAACCGTCATAACGCATATGATTCCAAGCCACCGAAGCGTCCATGTATTCGCAGCCGGCACCACGGTACTCGCTCAGTGCAACCTGATACCATTACATTACTTGAATAAACTTAACATGGTTAAGTCCCCTACATTCATTGTATATATTTTTAATTGTTTTGTCAGAATGCATGTTGTATATATTGTAAATATAAAATTGAAGCTTTATGACGCCCCGTTCTATAAGAACAGTTGAAGTAGGGTTTTTCTGTAGTTTTCCCTACATAACTACTGCATTATTAACAACTTCTGCAACATGTACACCCAAATAGCAGGCTTTATGCCAATCTCTTAGTATTATAACTTTGAAGGGGCAACCCATGTAAAGTGTAGCACCAAACGAACAATACCACATACCTAATAGATTAAATAGGTTTAACAGCGACCCCCTATGGGTGACGCTACCTGCTGGCCACTAAGGCAATGCAGAAACATTGCCCGGCTTAACAGCAGTGTCAAGTTCAATGTCATTCTTACTGTTAGTTATAGTTAAGAAACCTGTGTAATGAACAAATTAATATATGAATCATATAATATGATGACTGTATTCATATTCCGACCGCGATTACAGCGACTCAAGTGGCGCTTTCAAAAACTAGCTAATTGAATTGAATATCTTGCTGCTGCCCCTCGATCGGATTAAGTACAATACTACCTGTAAATGGAGTTGTTAGGAAAGATGTAAGATTGGATTGTCGTACTACTTTTATATTTTTTTTCTTGATTTTAGGCATGCCTTGGGCATTGTCTTTATATAAACAAAGCATTGGGTTAGTTTTTGTTGGTTGCTCCCCCGTAGCGAGCGGAGGGCCATGCTTGCAGTGGAATATTATTTTAATCATAAAAAAATGGGTTAAGAGCTGTATTAGAGTGGATATATAACAGCTTGCATGTGTTTCCGCGAATATTTTCCATTGCCCACCATTCAAGATATGTTACAACAATAATGGCGTTGTTGTTAAAACATAAAATTTGAATTATCTGTCACATCATGCGCATGAGGAACTGCGGGCTGGAAAGTTGAACGTTCCTGCTAGATTGAGGTACTTTTTACCGCTCGCGGGATCGAAGTCGTAGGAGGTATTGGCTGGAGGCTAGTCTCGAAGGGTTAGTGCATCACGAGTCACGAGACGTTGTCCGTACCGACAAGCCGTTGCCCGTACCGCATCGGAGGGCTTCAGAGTTGTGCGCGCATCAAATTGTTGACAAAAATGTCTAATATTACACTTCACACATAGCCTTCCGCTTGCTACGGGGCGCAACCAACAGAAACTAACCCAAGACCCAAGGCATACCCAAAATGAAGAAAAAAACTTTTGGCACATAATATTAAAAATAAAAAAAGTCTTGTCACTGGAATGGAACCGGGGCCGCCATATCGCAGACTCGCCATCCAACCACTGAACTACGGACCAGTTCACAGCGATTTGCTAGACCCTAAAACATCAGCGGGCTTCAGAGTTGCGCGCGCATTACATTGTTGACAAAGGCAATATCTTTAAGGTCTAGCAAATTGCTGTCCACTAGTCGGTAGCTCAGTGGTTGGATGCTGAGTCTGCAATACGGCGGCTCGTGTTCGATTCCAGTGGCAAGACATGTTTTTTTCATTTTTAATATCATGTGTAAAAAGTCTTTTCTTCATTTTGGGCATGCCTTGGGGTGGTTTTGGTTCGGTCCTATTCTTTGAGCCTCCTTAGCGAGCGAAGCGAGCGGGAGTCATGCGCGAAAAGTGAAATAATACGTTCGGCTGATTAGGTGCCGCGCTAGGTCTAGCTCCAAGCGATTTTATTAGTCGCGTTCGGCATATACCTTAGATCGATCGGATTAATCTGAATCGTGCGTTAATGACATCTAGATGTAGGGGAAATAAATCTCAATCGTTCGGTAATTAAAATCGGAGCGATCCGACGACAATCTTCTTGCTCGGAGAATTTTGACCGATGAAAGCGAGCAATCTGAATTTGTGAGGTTAAGTAAGTTTAAATTCAAAGTTGTTTCTTGATCTCTTTTGTTAATAAGTATATTTTAGATTTTGCTAAGTATTTTGTTTTAAAATGAAAGATCTCAGCCGTATCATGGGTTTTTCAGTCTCTGAAATGAAATCCAAACCAGAATGCAGAATGACGTTTGACACCTTTCCTTTGACTTGACAACGATCTATACCGTTCGTTTATTCAAGATTACTCCGTCAGATCTGTGGTCACGTGACAAAAAATCCGTCACATCTCTGACAGGATTACCGAACTCGACTATTCTAATTTATATCTGGCGACTATACGATAACTCTCAGCATTCAGCTGTTTTCATGTACTTCGTGATGTAACAAATCGTTTCTATGCCTCTGATGGTCTAGAGGTTTGCATGGTTAGTTTTCACTTCGGCAACGCGAGTTCAAACCCTATCGGTTTCTTTTTATTTTTTTTAAGGTTAAATTTCTAAACATTTTTTTTTCTTGATTTTGAGTATGTCTTGGGTTAGCACCTGGTTAGTTTCCTTTTCTTGAGCCCCCGTAGCGAGCGGAGCGAGCGAAGGGCCTGCGAAAAGTGAATTTAGGCATGCTGCTGAGAGTTATGGGATAGTCTCCAGAGGTAAGTGCTATTCTAGGGTATAGATAGGGGAATGAATGTACGGTGACGGAAATAAAATTTCGTACACTTATTTTTTCCCAATGTGATGTTGGCTTTTGTATACCTAGTGACGTCGGCGCGCACGTGCGTCGCCCGTGGCGGCGCATTGGCCTTCGGAACCGCTCCAGTCGGTCAAGGCGTACTGTGTGTCACGTGCGGCTCGGGGTGCCGCGTAGACTCGGCTCGGCCGAGTGACGCTCTAGCTGCCCTATGTGGAGCCCCGCCTCGATTTGAGCTTCCCCATTATATTTATTAATTGTGAATTTGGGAACAGATTCCCTGTAATACCCAAAGGCCGCTTCCGGGTCTAATATAAATTCCTCAGTGTCCCCAATATATTCGCTAGAAGTCAGCGGGGGACTCTGGGTTAACGCTCTCTGTTCCTCTGACCTATCTCGATTCAGTTCTAGCACCAAGAGCTCATCCACACTCGGGGGCTTTTGGTGCGCGGTTGCCGTCGACTGAGGGGTTCGGAAAGTCATTTTTTTTTTCAATTATGTATGTCTATGTTTTTTCTCGGGATGCCAAGTCGTTATCGAGTCGACTACTCGCTATTTCAAAGAGTTCTTAAACAACGTTCAACTGGTATACTGATCTCACTGTCAGTCCGGGGGGAACGAAGATGGGCCCACCAAAGCCTTCCCCGCTATCCAAGAGAAATTGTAGATAGCAGCCACCACAGAACGTCTGTCAGCAGGAGGCTGAATTAAATACAACACAAGGTTAGTGGGCAGTAAATCTGTCTTGGGCAAGAACTTTAGAACACCCTATAGACGTATAGGAGTTCCACTTATTCTAAGAGTCACCCTGTATATGGGGACTACAAAATTAACTCAAAAGATTAAATTAAAGCAAAAACAAAACTTCGGCTTACTTTCTCCCTTAGGAGGCCGAAACGTTATTAATCAAATGCTTTGAAGAACAACGGTAGTGGGGAAAGATTCCCAGGGGGGTCTACTGGCAGGGGATGCTTTTAAATTTATTTTATTTTTGAATAACTTTTGAGTTATTCGTCTTTTTGTATGTCAATGTACAAAATTTCAATTTTGACTTGAATCCTTATAGCAAGTCTTTACAAAGTGCCAGAAGGGCTTAGCAGGGGGGGAGGATTGTCAAAAGGTAGTCGTCAGTAGTTGTCACACAAAATATCTACGACCCTAACCTAATCCTATCTCCTAATCTTGGCTAAGCCTTATACAAAAATCAGTAATTCGAATGATTACCAATTTGAACAATTGGGACACCCTGTACAGTTGAAATAAAATCCTGATAAATCCCTATGTCAAGTGATAGATTAAAATGTGCCCCAATTCACTGGATAAGCCTTATACATGTACTAGGAGAGTTTAACTCTTAATCTAGTATTTTTGGTATAACAGGTTTTATTTTATTTTTTCTCTAATAAACAATTATTAACTAAGAACTTAAGATATTTTAATTAATATCTAACACGTATTAATGTCTTTAGTTTTTTGGGACTTCTCGCTCCGCACGCGAGATTTTCAAATCGCGTTTGAAGTCTTAAGGTTTCTAAGAAGACGGATCCGTACGAATTTTAACAAGGATCGCACAAAAATCGTCTTTTGAGGGCGTCGGACGCTATTCGCGAGTTTTTGTCATCGATTACCTTAAGAGGGGTCGTACGGAAATTGCTCGAGGAGGGCTTTTAAAAAATCGTGGTTTCTTGGTGATTTTTGGGGGGTGTTTGCTATGTATTATATGCCAATCCCTGGCAACTTGTCAGATGCTGCTCGACAGTTTTCTGACAAAGGTTTTGTGTAACTCAGGGGCGTCAGGGGGGACTTTTTGGGGATTTAATGTATGATTTGTGTATTTAGACCAAACTACTCCCCGGACACGACTCTGAGTTCAGAGACCGTGCTGGTTTTGTATGGTATACGAACTAGTGATAAATAGCCTTTGATTCTTCTTTTGAGATTGCTCCAGTCGCAACAGTATAACTTCGCTATCTCCCGAACGAACTTGGCTCAGTTATCACTCTTTGAACGCGCCCGAATTTTTTAGGTGATGCCTTATTTTCTTTTTTCGGCTCCTATGCCTTTTCGCTTTTCACCCATAGGCCGAGTAGGTAAAGTAGGGGGGGACGCGCTTTACTCTCGCCCAATGTTTAACTACGACTAATAGTATTGAGGACCAGAGAGGCACATACGTGAATGGGGGGAACCCAAACCAGTAGGCTGACTCAAGGTGCTCGCAACTAACCTTTTTCGCGCGTGTATGATGATCTAATAGATTATTTGCGAAACAGTCCATTTCAGACAGCAGTAGACTAGAAAGAAGCACATAACCAAAAACAATATAGCTACGCAACCAAAGACGAAGAAAGAAGATACGCAACTATATTGTTTGTGACATAACCAAACTAATTTTCCTGGGACAGTAAGAAGTTAAGAACGTCAAGAATTCGTATAAAGAAAAATTCGGACCTGAAGAACAGAATAGCTGCTAGAACGCCATTTTTGACCGATATGAATAGAGAGTAAAGAATGGAGTTTGAGTTGAGTCTTAATCATCTCCTGATGATGCTAACATGGTTAGCGAAACGCGCGTCGAGTGCAAAAATTCTATTTCGGTATTGTGGATAAAGCTCTGTTTTAGAGCTCTGTTTTAATGGAGTTTGCGATGGAATATTTACCGCAAGGTATGGATTTTTGGACTAAGGTAGTATTTACTAGTGCTGGCAAAAACCGTGAAAAGTTGAAACCGGTTATTCGGTTTTCTTAAAAACCGGTTTCGGATAAAACCGGGTATTCGAATAATAGTGAAAACCGGTTAACCGGTTAATCGGATAGCCGGTTAATCGGATAACCGGTTAATCGATTATCCGATTAAGTCATCATAGGCTAAACATAATTTATAATTTGTTCTTAAGCATATTTCCATTAGTTCAGATTACCTGCCGATTAGAGCACAACCATTAAATTCTAGTGAACCAAATTTATTCCAGTTTTTGGTCGTTATTGAAATAAACCCCAAAGTAATAATTAAATTAAAAATATTGTTTATTACAAAATATTACAATTTTTTAAAACTTAAATAAATATAAAGGTATTCTATTAAAGGTAGATATTATTTTTCAATCGCCCTCTAAAAGCATTTCCAAATATAATCACCGTCCAGTAGGTATGTGGTATGTTACCATTTCAAATACCCAGTTTTTACTTTACTTTCTATCTTTTTTACCATTACTTGAGAACCCGGTGGCCCAGTGCCATGTAACTAGATAATCGAATAATCGATTAATCGGTTAGCCGAGAAACCGGTTATTCGGTTAATCGATTAATCGGTTAAACGAGAAATCGCGTAATCGGTTAACCGAGTATCCGGTTAACCGGTGTCGGTTTTTTGAAAAACCGCGGATAATCCGAAACCGGTTAACCGACTATCCGAAAAACCGTCTTCGGTTGCCAGCACTAGTATTTACCAATGAGAAGATTTTTCAGTCTTATTATAGCGGGCAGATTAAAGTGTACCAGGCCGCCAAATACACGGTATGAAGAAAGATATACCTACCCATAATCTTGCCCATAATAAAACAAGTGGAAGATTTTCTGTTAATGTATGGGAGTGGGGTATATGACTTCGAGAGGGCTAGGAATATGTCACCATATTCGAGGAATTCAAGCTTATATAAACAGCCTTTAAAATGTTATGTTGCCATCGGCAAACAATAGATTTCAACAAGAAAATTTTATATACCAGCATGATAAACTGCCTCATCCATACAGCAAGGAGAGCTTCGAACTGGATTCGGGAAAATAACATTTCATTGTTACCTTGGCCCTCAAGAAGCTCTGATATCAATCCAATTGAAAACGTTTGGGGATATATCGTGAAAGTAATTAAAAAAAAACATGATTTCCATCCAGAAAACAATCGTGATTTGTGGAACCAAATTAAAGAAACCTGGAATAATTACAATCTTCATCATGCCCAAATGCCGGTGGCATCAATGCCCAGACGTTTAAACCTATTGGGTTCAAAAAAATGGATCCGTTTTTCAATATTAAACCATTAGACAAGGAAACTAATCTAAGATTAAACCAATGTTTTTTTATTATTTGAATAACTTATTTTGTAATTCATTTTGAAGTTGTATCTTTTTGTATATTATTGTCCTGATTTTTCTTCTAAAATTTTCTTCTACCACTTCCTGCCCTCCTATCCAGTGACCCTATATTTTCCCATTTTGTTTTGCGGTCTTGTATAGTGCTTTTTAGTTTTCCAACTCCCTCAACTACCATTTGTATAGGAATACTTTCTTCGAATAAATAATTTTATATTATAACCTTTTTTCTGTTATTAGTGAAGTAAGAAACGCAAGGTATAAAAGCATATATGTATAACGTATAAAGATAAAGGTAAAAAGCCAAGTTTACCAAAATACAAAATATTCAAAAATGACATAAAATGTTAACCTCAGTGTACGAAATTTTATTTCCGTCACTGTACTAGCGCTAGGCGGACAACGGACCCACCACTAGACTCTGGCGACAGCATCGGACCTTCACGGCTCCGTCCTTCCCTTACGCTCGCGCCATATTCAATATGTCAAAATATGGCCCTCAGCTCGTTACGGGGGCTCAAGAAAAGGAAACTAACCAAGTGCTAACCAAAACTAACCCAAGACATACCCAAAATCAAGAAAAAAACATCGGGGTTTGAATCCGGGCCGCCCAAGTGAGACCTAACCATCTAGACCTCTCGACCACGAGGGCTCTGGCCACAAACTGATTGCGAGACATGGAAGTCAACGTAAAAAAACAATGCGAATAATGCGATGGAAGCATGATACACACACACGATACATATTCGTGAATAGAAGGATCCATGAGTTCCGGTGCTGTTGTTATAGTCTAATGGACCAACCGGTTCTCCGTCCGACCCTTAAAGCTTCGCATTCTTATGGTGGCTTCCCACGGCCCGTGATATCGCAGGCCGGGCCGCGCCAGCTCGGGCCAACACGCCGTGGGAAGGGTGCCGTCCGAGATCGCCCGGAAAGATCCGTGATGGCGCGCCCGATCCGCCGCAAGTCGGTAACTTCAAAGGCGCGGCCTGGTCCGACTTGTCGCGACCTGTCGGCGTCTGTTTGTCTGTTGTTATCTGTGACTCACAGCAAGTGTGCTGCTAAATATTTAGCTGCCTCCAACCTCCAACAGTTTTATGTGCACCCTTGTGGTGTGAGAGTGTGAGGTTGTATCTATTACTCATCCTTCTTCTTCTTCAACTGCCTTCCCACTACTATTGGATGTTGGCGATCACATTTCCGTACGGTCCCCTGTCCACTGCAGTATGTACAAGGTCCCCAATACCCCAATAGTCCTGAGACACGGCCATTCTCTCAAATTTCTAAGCCAGGACATCTGTTTCCTTCCCACTCCACGCTTGCCCTCTATTTTGCCCTCAAGGATCAATTGGAGAAGTCGGTGTTTTGGGTTTCTAATTAGATGTCCAAAATAAGCCGTTTTTCGCTTTTTTATATGCAAGATCTCCTCATTCGTAACTCTATCAACCCATGGTACCTTTAGCATTCGGCGCTTCTAACTTATTTATACCATACCATAAAATAGTACGGACCACACATAGCATCTAGCGTATTTCATTCTTAACTTTAGACTTATGTCTTTGCTGGTAAGTATACGTTTAAAATTGTAAAAGTAGTTACGGGCCACTTCTGTTACTCATACTTTACTCAAAATCTAGTAATTAAAACTTTACCTTAATCGACCTTTATTAATTTAATTGTGACATCCACCAGCGCCTTTTGTTCTTTTTTTTCTTGTTGAATAAATATGAGCCACTAAACAAATCAATAGCTGTGGCAGCAACGCTTCTTCCTTCACGCGAGTCCGGCCTGTCCTAATACAGGCCGTGGGAAGCCACCTTTAGAATCCGTTTGTATCCGTTTATAAATCGGATCCGTTCGGCTAATTAATGAAAACATATATTTAAACAATAGTGCAAAGTCAGCGAACGGATCCGAAATAAATCGGCTCCGTTCTGTTTACATCCGTTTTTTATGAAACGATTTCATTATTTCAGTTTTCAGTCCGTTTCTAATCCGTTTGTCGTGAACTAGTGGAAGTTAAATCTCTTTTCACATAGTTTAGGACATAATTGAATAAAAATGAAGACAAGCGAAAGTGCTCCTTGAATTTACGGCGAACTAATATATTATAAGCACCTTCCTGTTCACACCTTCTGAGCATATGGACTTTTTTATGTTTTTCCGCTTAAGCAGCAGTAACAATTGTTCTTCTTCATCTTCCTCCATTATCATTGTTTAACAACAAAAAATCATTAGCATTCATCACTTAACACAAACTCCAAATATACTACCAGATCCGAAAATAATTACGAGTAGAATCCGTGTACTTAAAAATGCACATGATCCGATCCGTTCTTAAAATTAATTCGTTTTTAAAACGGATCCGTCCTTAAAACGGACTCAAAAGAATGCGTAGCTTTATCCCTTACATTGACTTCGGAATGCAGAATACAGTGGAATTTATTCGCGGAAACACATGCAAGCTTCTGTATATCCACTATAATACGTCATACGGCTTTTGTTAAATATATCCTGGTTTTTAGTTAGATAACGCAAATATATCGTAAAAAGTGCATCCAAAGTACGGGCACGTATTACAACAAGTAGTATTTCAGTTTTCGAATGGCCCTTTGCTCGCTTCGCTCGCTCCGGGAGCCCAAGAAGTGGAAACTGACCAGGTACTAACGCAAACTAACCCAAGACATACCC